>VWYH01011280.1:1370256-1436577 GCA_013399365.1 Pampusana beccarii | reverse complement strand
GCGGACCCACCGACAAACGACGGGCGGACGGCGAGGCTTGCGGGGGAGCAGCCCCATGGCTCTGGATTTATAAACACGGCGCAGATGGCGGGGCCGGGCCCCCGCGCTGAGCGCTGCCCCGCCGGGCGCTGAGGAGGGAGCGGCGGCGATGGGGGGCGGCAGCTGCCGGCGGGATTAGGTAAGGCGGGGCGGAGGGGCTGCCCGGAGCGGGCCCGGGGGCCGCGGGGGCTGTCAGCCGGCCCGGGGGGGCGCTCCCCGGCAGGTAGGGGTGCGGGCGGCCGCCGTTACGTAAAAATGAAACCGAGAAATGTGCCGCCGGAGCTGCTCGCCGGGGACAAACTTTTGTGGTTTTCTTAAACCCTCAAGGGAAAGCGCTGCCCAGGGAGCTGCGGGGTTTGGGGGGCTCGGGGGGAGCCCTGCGCTTTGCAGACTAGCGGGGACACCCCCTCTGCGGGGTGGGGGCGCCCAAAGAGCCTTTTTTTTTTTACCCCCCCCCTTTTTTTCTTTTCTGCCTTCTTTCAATTCTGGTTTATTTTTCTCCGCTTGCCCCACGCACACACTTGGAGCCGGGGGTTTCACGCTGGCACCGCGGCCCGGCGGAATTAATGAGCATCCCGGGGGTTGTGCGGCTCGGGGGACCCGGCGCTGTGTCACCGGGCGAACCGCAGGGCTCGCTTGTTTGGCCGTGGATGTGGAGTTTTAGTGGCAGGCGTGTAAATATTTATGGTGGGTAAACAGGGCCGGTGTCTGCAGGCAACAAGTGTACGTTTCTCTAAACCCCAGCTGCAGTGTCTGGACTGATTGCTTTTTTTTTTTTTGCTGTCGGTTCTTCTAATTTCCTGTTCCCTCTTCTCCCTCGGCCCTTCCTCCTGCTCTCTTGCCCTGACAATGCACAAAGAGCAGGCTGCAGTGGGTGCAGGCAGCTGCCTGCCATGTGGGCTGCTGCCAAAGCCACTGAAGCAGCAAAACCGCCTCGGCTCTGGCTCTCCTGGGGCTCCCGCTGCCCGGGGCGAAGGGGCTGCGGTGACCCCATAAACCCACCCGCTGCTTTGAACCCCGTGGATGTCCCTGCCCGACGTGCCCGCAGCGCTTGTGCCCGCGCCGGAGGCCGGGTCTGCTCCGTGAACTTTGTGTTTCGGGTCAGCTGAAGAATTTGCCTGAGAGGACGGTGCTGCTGGAGGTGATCTGTGCAGCGGGTATTTCCTAACGCCGCCCTTTTGGTTCACAGGCGTTTATGGTTTGAGCTCCTTCTGCGGCCTCTCCCTCGGTATTCGCATGAAGCAAAGGTTGGTGCTCTGAATTGCCTGAAAACGGCAGGGTTTTGCTGAATCTGGTGTTTTTAATCTGACTTTGGATGTGATGTTTTTCTGCTGGTATTGCTTGGCTGCGTGAGGTTGTTTTTTTTTTTCTTTAGCGTAGAGTTTTTATCAGCAAGGTTAAATTTTAGTTTGCCGCGTGCTTTAGAGATACTACTGATTCATAAACGGAAGGAATGCGAGTTGGGACACCTGGGTATTTCCATCTCTTCTGAAAGTGGCAACAAAACTCCTGGAGGGCTTTAGTGAGGTTGTGCTTAATTATCTGAGTTTTGCTGGTGACTCTGGGACCTTGCTCGGCCTCCCGTGTGCCTGGGTCTGCCGGCTCTGCGCAGGAGCCGTGCCTCGGATGGGGAATATGGTCAGCAGCGCTTGCGGAGTGTTTTGAGGCTCAATCCCAGGATTCTATGGGAGGGAAGTTCTCTGTGTGACAACATTTTGTAACTTTAATTGAGTAAGTTTCAGTATGAGAGAAACTCTTGCAAAACGCGTTGGGTTTATTGAAAGCAAATGCACTCAAACCCCAGGTTGTTGTTGCCAAAAGGGAAAAAGTAGAAGCTATTTTTGGTGTGAGAGAGGAGGGGGGCACGCACATGTCTGGGGCAGGAAAACACTAGTACTTTGTTCTTCTGGCTTCATGTGGGTGGTGGTTTCTGTTATTTAGCCGTGCGTTTCTGCCAAGTTGCAAAACATACCTGGTTCTGAAAACGCTGCAGAGGTCAGGGCTGGCTCCGTGGAGCCGGTACCGGGTCCGTATGGGAACGCCGCCCACGCCGGCATCTCCAGCGCTGCAGAAGTGGGTGGATGGTTCTGGCTTCACACCTTTGAGCGCCAGGGAGCTGACTGGCGTTTCTTTTTTGCGACAGGATCTGGACTGAAACCATAAACTTGTTTCACGCAAGCCACCGAACAGCTGCTGCTTGGCAATACCTTTCACTTGCTAATGGCTGTGGTTGGATTTGAACCAAGTTGCCTCGAGTGGAGGTTGTGCCAGTCCCAGGAGCCAGGCTGTGCTAAATCCAAAGAGGGTTTGGTTCAGGCTGTGTTCACATCTTGTAATTAGGAGGTCCAGCCTGGCAAAGGCGGTTTTGTTATGATTGGGGTGAAGGTGTGTGCATGCAGCTGTGCTGACAGCTGTGTGTGTTAAGAGGGCTACACGTCTCATCTCCGCGGCAGCTCTGGGCTGTGCTGGCTGGAACTGGGTCATAGGAGATATCTTCATCTTTTGTGACATGGCTATTAATTATTTGTTCCCCTGATGGCTCCTGGTGTTCCCCCCTGCTGCAGGTTCTGGTCGTTAGTGGCCTCTGCTGAAATACAGCCCTGTTTGCAGTCAGGTCATCCTGGGAGAAACCTGCTTGAATTCAACCGTAATTTACAGGTTTGATATATTGTCATCTTCACAGCTCGTTGGGGAGGAAGAAAGTTACGGTCTCTCTAGTTTCTAGATGAGTAGGTAGGAACGGAGAATTAAATCAGTAAATTTTCAGAAGCGGGTTTTGGCCGGCTGATTTGAGCCGTTGTGAAGGGGCAGAGGTTTGAGAGGGCCTGTGTTTGGGGTGCAGTACTACCCATCCCTAACCCCGTGTCTGGTGATCTGGTCAGAACGAGGGATGTCTGAAAATCGAGGCCAGGGAGGTTACATCAAGTTCAATGTGTCGGAGCAAGTCTGCCGTGGAGCTGCTGAAGAGGAGTCTCTTTCCCCATGAGTGCTCTGCTCGTTCTGCGCAAGGACTCGTTACTCCCAATGGCAAAATACTGGTTTCCTCCTGGGTTTTGTGCCCATGAACAGCGATCCTTCAAATGCAGACCATGCATAGATGCAGGGGTACTTGAGGGTGGAAATCTGGGGCGATATGTTGGTAAAAGAACTGTTATCTCTGTGCAGCTGTGTTTGTGCCACCTGTGGCTCGCTTTAGTCCTTACTGAGAGATTTCAATGGAGAGCAGTGTCAGATGTAATGGATCTAGAAACAAGGTACAGCAGCACCCAGTCTCCTCTGTGATTAGTGGCTGAAGGCTGTTTCAGCTGCTTGAGGATTTGGCTGTCGTGAGGTTATGGATTCTCATCTAGGATGTGGCGGCGTAGGCTCTTGCGTGGCTTTGAAGGGCCCTTGCTGTGTATTGACATAGGAAAGTGGCAGAGAATTACTGGTTGTGGCTGGACTTGTGCTGGCACACGAGGAGTCAGGGTCTCCCGACCCAGGGAGGATGGGTTTTTGTATCACAGAGGAAAATGGAAATGTGTGTCATTTAATGAGTGTGGCTAGGACAGATATGCTTCCTAAGAAAGGACTGAAGATGGGAGCTGGAGGGCGTGAAAGTGCCTGTAAGAGTCTGATCAGAGGGAGGGATCTGGTGGGAAAGGGAGGGCAGAAGAGCAGAAGGAAATGAGTGATCTGGCAGTTTTGGGAAGTGAACCCTGACCTGCCCACGAGGCAGCAGCGGGACTCTGCTGGGAATTGAGAAATCGGGGCTGCACCCCTGGTCCTGCTGCCCACCCCGCTTGTCACTTCCCTTCTCAAGGCCACCAGTTCTCCCTGCCAGCCCGCAACTGGAGGCTCTCTGGGGTGTCAGCTGTCCTTTATAAAAGGTGAGGAGAGGGTGTTTCTTGTTTTCTGCTGCCTCTGCCATCCACACGTTGGGAAGTTCAGAGGTGGAACATTGTCACGGTCTGACTCTTACAGACGTGGTTGTGGCTGGGCAGGTAAGAGGAGACACTGATTGCTGCGGGCCCAGCTAAGAGTGTGTGCTTGGCTCTTGGTCCGACTTTGGCTTGGAGAGGTGAGCGGTGCTGGCACTGGAGGAAAAGTGGTAAAAAGGGTGCTGGATTGTGGCTGTGATTGTCACCGCAGCGGTAGGGCTGGGGCGCGGGGGGACATGGAGAGCGGGCCGGGGGACCCGGGGGATGCTGATAATGGTCAGTGCTCTCGAGCGCTTTAGAGCTGCGGAGCACCGAACAAACATTAATGAATGTAAAGGATAGCAGCTTTGTCTAGTTACAGAGAAGGGAAGTTAACTCCAAATTAACTTTATGATCCGTGAAACTGAAGGTTATTTAAAAAAATAATAACATAAATGGAAGCGCTGAAGTTTTCCAGAGTCGCTGAGTACGCTGCTTGTTGTTTAATGCCTTCCATTTTTTCACTCCCAGTCCGTGCTTTTGGCTCAGGAACAAATTACAAGCAATATCGGCTTACGCTTGGATTTGAACCCACGTTACTCTTAGTCAGCTGAAATATTTCCCCTTATCGCCGCTCCCATAATGTTTATTTTAGACCGGATAGCATTGTGGCTTTTCTGCTAGCTGTAGGGAAGAAGCCAGCCTTTGAAACAGCCCAGCACCTTGGGAAGAAATTATCTTGGAGCTGGTTTGGTTTCTGAATTAGGTACAGCTTCCTTTTCCACCGAGAGCTTTATGCAAGGCTGTATCCCAGAGCAGTTTGCAGCGTTAAAAACCCAGGAGGCAGCAGATGGATGAATTGCTGACGGATTTAAAATCGTATGACAATCATAAAGCATCCAGACGCGAGGCCGGGGCGGGAGGGAGGTTGCAGGGGGAGGTGGAAGCAGAAAGGTTGAGGAAGTTATTCTGGGCAGGAGGTGTGGAGGCAGAAGAGGGCTCCAGGGGTTCAGCCCACAGGGGGAAGGGAAGGCCTTCAAGAGGAGGGATGTGGTGAGGAGCGTGTTCCCATCAAACGGCAGGGAGCCCTCCGTGTCCTGGACCGGTGGTGGGAGGAGGAGGAGGATGATGAGGAAGGAGGCCAAGTCCGGCCGTGCAGCAGCGGTGAGGCCGGGGGGAGCGGGGCAGCCCTGCGAGGGGACAATGTGGCGTGGCCCAAGTGTTTTCCTCCGGTGGAAAGTGGTCCGAGGGCGAGTGCCGGCGCCCGGGGGGCCAGTGCTGTATTGTCTCTGATAGCTGCGAGCCCGGCCACGGCTCCCCGGTGCGTGCCGAGGGAGGGGGAGCCGGCAGGATTTCCTCTCTGCGGCGCTGGCTCCCGCCTTAATAATGAACCAAGCAGGCTAGGTTTATCCTTACATTGTGGAAGAGAATTATTTACATAACACCACTCGACATAATCTTTATTTAGCATTGTTTCCCCGGTGTGGCACTGGATAAGGGTGGTGGTGCCCAGAAACGCAGTTTTGGCCCAAATATGTGGGAAGTTAACCCTTGCTATCTGGGTGTGCTTCTCCCTGCCCAGGCAGGGAACTGCCTGTGTACCTAAGAAATACTCCAGTGGCGAGACCGTCTGTCATGTAGTTTTTGGGACTTTTACACTTTCTAAACCCTGTTTTCTGCAGGCTCTGGGCTGGTGCTCTGTGCTGGTACCTGAATGCTTCTCACCAGCTTCCTCGGCATCACAGTTAAGGTTTGTCCTGTGCATGTTAGGGCAAGAGAGTGGTTCGTATTGCGCTCTTCTGTGTCTCCACGTTGAAGAAGGCAGAAGGAAAGAGATGTGTCAGCCTGTGGGTGGGAGATGACAGGATTTGGGAAGGTTCCTGGTGCACATCAGCCCATCATCTGTGATCAGCCCCTGAGGACTCGCTGTCTCTCCGGCAGGTTTCGCCCTCCCCGGGGAGTGTGTAATTGCACGATTTGGAGGGTTAGGTGGTTGTACAAAGAGCTGGGGCCTGATTATTGTGGCGCACGACAGTGAGGGGCTGGACCGCGGGCTGGGGTTTCGGTGGGATGCGGTAGGAGAGGGAGTTGGTGAGCGGGGCGGCAGGCAGAGCCCAGCCTGCTGAAAAGCTGCCTGAACCTCCAGCTCTGCAGAGCTGGCTGGGGGGTGCAGGGTGCCGTCCTGCGCTGCGGGACCTGCGGGCTTCCGACAGGCTGCGGCGAACAACGGAAAGTTGGCTTTCTTCTGGAAAGATTTAGAGAGACCTTATAAAATGACTCCAACAGCTACGTTTTTATAGGACCAGGTCTGGGCTGCGTGATACTCGATCACTTTGTAAATGGCTCCGTCTTCGGGCTCTGCAGGCTGCCTGAACGCGCCTCGCAGCGCTGCAGCAGCGCTGGTTAGCACATGGTTTATTGGTGGCAGCACCTGGCTCGTGTAGCAGAAGCACTTTGCAGCTCCGCCTAAGTGTTTACTGCCGAGCTCGCCTGATGTTGCGAGGAGCTGGCTTTGCGAAGGCTGCGAGTCCCCGGTGATTTACACCGGATTACTCGGGGGTGCACACGCGGTCCGGGCTGGACATGGGTGTGTGATGGCCTCCCCCGCCAGCCTTGCTCGAGGGCCGTGCAGATCCCGTCTCAGTTTTGTGCTGGTGGTGTATACGCGTTACCCAATCGAGCCTGAAACTTGCTGGAACAAAGGTAACCTGTTAACACCCTCCTGGAAGCGATTACACCTGGCTGGGTGAGTTTGCGTTGGATCAGCACTCAGACGTGTGGCTGCGGCGTTCCTGATCCACTGCTCGAAGCCATAAAGCTTCATCTACTGACTCGTCAAGCCCTTGCTGTTACCGTCATGAGATTCATGATATCATGTGGTATGTAAATCTTGGGTGTGTAACAGAGTGGTGGTGGTTTTTTTATCAGAAGTTTCTCCAGTCGTTTGCCTGAGAGTGTTTTTCCTGCATCAGGACCTTAAATAACTGTGTCCCCTTTTCTGTGGCACGAGAGTTTGTTCTGTTTGGTGAAGAGGATTACTCCTGTTGGAAAGGCTTCCTTGATCAAGCCCTTGTTTTTCTGCAGGTACCATGTCATGTAATGCCATTAATAAACTTTTCAAGCTCTTATCTTGAAAGCAGTTACAGCTTTTTTTTTTCTTTGCCTTTGCTGCAGAGCTTCAAGCTCATGCCAAAGTCTCAGCTTGGTTTCTAGGTCACTGGTCTGCCCTTTCATTTCCCCCTCACACTGAAGCTGGCCGGCTTGTTTTGATTTGGTAATATGTGAGGTGGTGTCCACAGACAAAACCAGGCAGGCCAGTGAGATTCATGTTTCCCTGCAGCCTTGTTCCTGTTGTGTGTGTGTGTGAATAATAATTTCCAAATGCTCGACCAGAGGTGATGAAAAACTGTCAAAGAAATAAAACGCAGCAAAGTCTGCATTACAGGAATCTGTGTTTCCAGCGTTTTGAAGAAAACCTCTCTGAACTGGCAGTGGAAAAAGCGTTCAGTAACCTTATGTAAGGCTTTATAGTCTTAAATAAATGTCGCTTCTTTGGGAGGTGCGGTTATGCAGGATGTTGTGCGGGGGCCTGGGGCCGGTGGCGCTGCCTTTGCTCTGCGGTTGTGTGGGGTCCGAGCTGCCGCTGGGGTGGTTTTGCACGATGTGGCACAGGCCGAGCTGGGCTGTGGGCTGTGGCCGGAGCTGCCGAGCGTGACCAGCGAGGGGCAGAGGGGTGAAAGGCATCGCTGCAGCTCGAGGGGATGCAAAGAGCTGAAAATCCTACTGGGGAGCAGCGTACGGTGTCTGTTTCTTGCCCTGAGCGAGTACAAGTGCTTGGTTTTTACTCAGCTGCAAGACCATGGATGTTCAGAGGTTTTTATGCCACTCCAGTGTTGGGACCGTGAAGCAGTTGTCATTATCATCAGTTAGATGTGTTCAGTATCTTTATTTTTGGAGCAAGTGATCCTGCTGACAGCATGTATAGGAGGTGTCAGCCAACCCTTTTTTCTTTTTCCGCCCTGTTTTATTTTTTAATTCGTTTGTAGGTTTTAGTCTTGGCTTTGCGTTGCTCGCATGACAAGGCAACTGCTAAAAAAATTTGTTGTGTTTTTTGATTTTTGATGTCTACATGCCCAAAGATGCCGTGGTTAGAGATGCACGTCAAGAGCTGCTGTGGTTTTAGTCCAGAGCCCGGGCAGCTGCCAGCAGCGTTCCTGAGGGCTGTGTGCCGACGGACCGAGAAACACTGCAGGGTTTTGGGCTTTCTCCAGCATTAGGAAACACAAGTAAAGAGAGATGCCTGTGCATACCATAAGGGTTATGCTTTTGTTCCAACGCTCTCGCTGTGGAGAGCTAAGGTTTGCATCTTCTCCACTGAGGCCGGTGTTCGTGAAGCCTAGGGCACTTCTACGAATGTGCTCGGGCTCTGCCAGCAGTAGGTGAAAGCTGAGGAATGGGGAGTTTTGTTTGCGCGGAGGTGGAGGGGTCGCGCTGCTCAAGCAGACGCGAGCATGCGAGCTCCCTGGTTGCTCCTGCCAAAAACCACGTGAGTTTTACTGTCCGCTTCAGCGAGACCAGGACTTTAAGCTCCACCTGTGGCTTTATTTTTTTTTAAATCTTTTTTTTTGCGTTTTGTCCGGTTGTGCTTTTTGAACGTCTGTGGATTTCTTCTTGGCAGGAGGCTTTACTCCCCACACAATGCATTATTGTGTTTGTCTCGCCCTGGTTCCTTGTTTTATGCGGAAACACCTTGAACCTTTGCCTGAGCTGGAAGGCCGTTTGCAGTCAGAGCCCCGGCTGCGGGGCTGTTCCGGGAAGAACGTGTCTGCGCACGAAGTTACCCGGTTGCTGCTTCAGATGGGAGACGCGTTGGGCTAACGCAGGCACTCCCCTGCGTTTTGGTCAGGCAGTCCACACGTACTTATTTTTGTTTTACGGAGCCTCATCCCCAGGGTGAAGTCGGCTGGAGTCAGAAGTGAGTGTTCACACTTGCCTTTATGAACTTGTCGAGTATTTTGCCAATTAATTCTTAGGTAACCGAGGCCAGAACACCTACTGTAAAGGACGTGGCCAGGAATGCTGCTCACCTGGGGCCGGATCCTTTCTTCACTTGTTCCAGTTTTGCATAAAGCTGATAAAGGTGCCTGTGCTGTGGTGGCACTTTGCCGTCTGCTGTGCGGAGCCTCTCAGCCGGCAGAAGCAATGTCTGAATAAATACAGCTTCGCCTTGCAGTCTTGCCAAGTCAATTTAGTGGGTATGTTGAGGAGGCAGAACAATTAGTTCTGGAGACAAATGGGTCTTCTCTGTGTTCTGTGCTCCCGTCACACGGCCAGCTCGGAGTGTTGCGATAAGCGTAATGGTGAAATCTGTATTAAGCAACCAATTAAGGCATCTGCAGAAGAACGGGGGGAAAAAGTAGCAGCTTAACATTAACCTGCCGAGGAAGGTGAAGTTCAATTGTATCTCTTAATGGGTTTGGGTCTGTCAAAAAAGGGCGATTTCTTCAGCCTCTTTCACAGCATCTAGCTGACTTCTTTTAGGCTGTATTTTTGGGATATGATGGCGTTGTCCAATCACTTTTTGAACAATGCTCTCAGACACATAGTGTGAATTTTGGGGTTGTCGTATGCAGGGACTGGAGTTGGATTTGATGATCCTTGTTGGGTCCCTTCCCACTGTGGACATTCTACCCCCCGATTTCAGGCTGGCCGTCCCTTGGCTCCCCATCCCTCCTTGCACACCCATCCGACCCCCAAAGAGGTGCCGACTCCCCCAAAGTGTGCTTGCTTGGTGGCGACATTCATTCAGCTACTCAGGTCAAAATAACAGGAGGAAGAAGGGATAATGAAGGGCAGTGAGGTGGCAAATTCCTTCAACCGGTATTATAACCAAAGCCCTCGTATCCCAGAAGCACAGCCTAGAAGAAGTCAGCGAGATGCTGTGATTTACCCAGCTTGGTTACATTTCAAGCCCATGTCTTTTGCGGGAATAAAACTGCAATCCTGAGATTCTCCTTTAGCTGGGAGATGTTTCTCTCAAACTGCTGTGCAGGCCTCTGCTTATCTCCGAGTTGTCTCCCATTAGCAGGGGATAAACCAGCTTTACACGAGGTGACACAGACCCTCAGGTGGGGTTTTACGTGTATTCCGGCAGCAGCGGTGATTTTTAGGCTGGAGTCGCGCTCAGGCCGTGTTGGTTGAAGTTCCGTATGTCCTTTCCTGCCTTGGCCTGGGCAGCTGGGAAGGTCCGTGACATTTTCTCCTTTTCCGTGGGCTGGATGTCGACCGCCTGGTTCAGAACCATGGCTGGGAAGGCTCCTCCATAGCGGCTGCAGGCGCCGGTCGTGGCTCCGCGGGGCTCTGGGTGAACAGAAAATGCGGGAGGGGAGAGTCCTTTTCCCAAGGGGGTTTAAATCTGCTCTGCCCCGGGAGCTTTGCTGAACTGCAGGTTGCTGTTTCTCTCCCACTTCTTTCCTAAACCTGCCGCTCTTTGCTGGGAGCAGCAGTGGTTTTTGCTGCTGTGCTCTGGTGCACGGATGAAAATGTGTTGCAGTGTGAAGTTGGAAGTAATCGACACGATGTTGATCGTAATTGGGCGGAGTGTAGCTAATGATACTTAAAATATTTGCTAGTTTGGGGAAATGCTATAACACACAGTGGTCTTTTCTCAGGCTCTGGAATAGACTAACAAGATTCAGCTGTATTCGCCATGGTGTTTGGATACAGACAGCTCTCTGTCACTTCTTTGGCAGGCAGGTTTTGAATTTTTAAGAGGAAACAGAACATGTTTTTGTTTCTTCCCCAACTCAAAAACAAAAAACGCAGAAGCCAGGTGGGGGCAAATCTCTCATGCAGTCTGTTTATTTCTGCGTGGAGATGCATCTTCTTGATGTGTCATTAACCTGGTTGCTCTCTGGTGCTATTTTTAGCAGCCTTTATGATCTACGGACAAGAAGCTCTTCCAGTAAGGGTTTGTAAGCAGCCCAGCCTGCGCTGGGGGGAGTTTGTGGCGGGATCCCCCTCCCTGCCCAGCCGGGGGGCCTGGAGCAGCTGGACATGGGTCCCCATCCCCAGTTCCACACAGGGAAATCTGTGTAAATCATTACTCCTCGGTTCCTGTGGCCATGGTAACCGACTTGGTTACATCAAACTTGACTAATTAACCTAATGGAGAGTCGTTTCCAGGCTGAGTCTCTCCCCTCGGATTTCAGAGCAGAACTTGTTTGGTCTGATCCGCCAGCCAGCGCTGACTTTCTCAAGGGGGTTTCTGAGCAGGTTTCCTTCCTGGGTCCGTGGGAGCTGGGGAGGATGTCTCGAACCGGACCGATGTCTCAGGTGCTTCTCGTGCTCTGCGTTCCCCTCTCGTTTTATAATCTCTCAGATTCCCAGAGGAAGAAGGTCCCAAGCTCAGACAGGAAGAACCTGCTCTGATTTCCTCCTTGGGCTGCGTGAGGTGAAGGCGAACGCTTTTCTGCGTCTTTTCCATACTGCACTGCAGGATCTCTGCCACCCCGACTTTTGCTGTTTAAAATCCGCTCAAATCCTCAGGCTTGAAACAAAGCAGCACATCCTGGGGCTGTCTGTGCTTTCCTCATCTTGGCGTGCTGGTTAAAGGCATCTCTACTTTGCACTGTTTCTCCTGGGTTTAATTATTATCTCGGTGACTGGAGCTGCAGGCTGCGGCAGGGACTCGAGAGTTCGGCCTCAATTAAAAGCCATGCGGTGCCAGGCAGAGCAGCCAGCGCTGCTGTTCTCAAGTGTCCCCAGCAGTCCCTCCGAACACCACGTGATGGCTTCAGTTGAGAAATCTGAGTAGGCAGAAAGCAGTTTCTGGGAGAAACCTTGTGAGCGCTTCTCAAAATAGCCTGAAAGCAAGGGTTTGCTTTCCACAACCGCTCTTGGTCCTTGGGACTGGTCAGAATTTTAGATGGATTACTAAATAGTCCTAACCTCAAAAATCATGAGTTGTGTGGGCGGTGTTTTTTGGTTTGTTTGGTTTTTTCTTTTTCTTTTTTTTTTTGATACTGCTTCTGGTGTGTTTGAACTTAAAGGATTTGCATTTTCATGTCTTTTTAGCCTTGATTGTAAGTACTGGGACCTCCCTTGCTTGCAGTTCCAGCTTTTTACGTTTTTCAGCGGAGCTGAATTCGCTGCGCAGTTGGTGACCTCGGGTTTGACCCTTTGAAACCTCTTGGGCAGCCCGGCAAACAAATGTGCTGTGAGAGGAGCGTGTGAGAGCAGCCTGGGCCATTACACTGGTCAGTCATTGACCGGGACTCTTGTTTGTCTTCCTTTGAAGATCTGCTTAATCATTGGCATCGCAGCCCCCGCTGCGCTGGGCACCTGGAGGGGTTTGCTCGTTGCTCCCTGTGATGTCCCGGGTGACGTGGGACATGGCAGGGGGGCTTTAGAGAGACCAGTGCTGTAATCAGGTTTTACTGGGGAAGAGATTGTCATTGATATCCCTGGGATTTGGCGTCTATATAAATACACGAGCCAAGCTCTAAGTGTGTAGGTTCACGTCAGTTCATTTGCCTGGGAGCAGGGTAGGGAGCATCTTATGATTCTGGTCCTTCTTGTGTCGTTTCTGTTTGCAATATAAGATGAGGATGCTGATGAGGTGGGACTTGCTGAGGGTCATTCGCTGTAAATATCGGTGCAGCTGGGTGGAAGAAGCTGCTTTGGACATGGCTGATTTAAAGCCTTGCTGGGGATAAAAGCTGTGTGGGTAAAGCTGGTGCTATCACACTGATGGAAACCAGTGCCCGTGGGCCTGGGTGCCACGCGGGTGACCGAAAGTTTGTAAGGAGCTCTGAGATCTCGTGGTTGTGAGTCGGTTTTCCACCCTTACTTACTGTAGTACCTCTGGGTGACACTGGGTGTTGAGGACGTGCTGTGGAATTCAGTTCTGCAGCTGAATTCGCATGGGAGAGATGAGGATCGCTTCTTTTTGTTGGGGAAAGAAGTCTGCGTGAAACGCTTGTGACGCTTTCAGCTTGTGGTTTGGGAAACAGGGGAAAATTGATAGTGAGGGCTGACTGGCATGTGGAGAGACGTGAGGTCCCGGCTTTCTGTGGGCCTTACTTCATGAACTTTCTTATCCTTCATGTGTTTGCTGATGTGTCGGTGGAACTGAACTGTGTTGGGAAAAATGAGGTTTGAGTGGATATCTTAAGTTCACTCTCAGTTGCTTGTCTAAGGGTGGTTTTTAAGCGAGGTTTCCGGGGGTATCCCTGCTGTTGCTGTGACTTCGGCTGCTTCTCTGCCCTCCTCCTCTGCGCAGAGGGCATCTCTGCAGAGAGCAGCGTGTTTGCTGCTCGGAACCCGTGGAAAATGCCGTTCCAGGTGACGGCGATTTGAGGTAGCTCTAGAAAATCATCTTCTGCCGGTGGACAGTTCCAAACTACTTCCCTCCGCCCCTTCCCCAAAACAAAAGGAGAGATGAAAGGATTCATTAGGAATTATTCGCTGGGCTCTGCCGCCTGTCTGAGATCTGGCTGTCTGCGTTCATCCCCCAGCTCGGGGCAGGTCAGAGGCCGTCTCCCCCGGGAGGATTTGCTGTTGACTGAATTGCACTCTGTCATTATCCCGCTGGATAACGAATGCAGCGGCCTCATTGGCACTGGCTTCAGGGGAGAAAAAAAAGAAGCCGCATGCGGCCTTGAGGCGAGAGGCGAAAACCTGGGGAGAGCGAAGTGGAAAAACCTCGTCTTGGGAGGAAAGACGCGGGAGGGAGCCAGGTGGTTGGCACAGAGGTTTGCTCGCTATGGGATGCTGAACAGGTCTGTAGCTGCTCTGGACCTCTGCGTTATCTTGTTCTTCCTCAGGAAGGGGCAGGGGGGACACAAGAAGAGGGACAAAACCCCTTTTGATGGGGTGAAACTAGTCAGCTTTGCTCCAGTTTTCCTCGGTGGAAAACGTGGCGTGTTTGTGACACTTGGAGATCTTTTAATGGGATTTAAAGCATTCTTTTTGTTTGGTTGGTTTGTTTTGTTTTCAAATAGGTTTCCTGAAAGAAAAACATACAAATCCCCCTGAGCTAATTGGTGTGTGATTTGAATTCAGCTGCTGCCTTGGAAGAGTTTTTCCAGCAGCTGATCTGCAAACAACCTTTCCCACAATGTTCTGGGTTGTCAGTCAGTGCTGAGGGATCTTGAAGTTGCTGGTGGGGAGGAGGGAGATGTGTTTTGTTTAATATGCCGCGTCTTTTCATTGGGAGTGTCGTGAAACACTCAGGCACACGTGAAAAAGGTCCTAAGGGATAGAGGCTGTTGGAGGGATGAAAGCCTTTCTATCTGGAAATGGCTGTGAAACAGTTGTGGGTGCTGGAGCCTGTCGGGCTGGCTGAGGACGTAGGTAGATCTGAAGGAAGTTTACATTTTAAGCACCAATTTCAGACGTCACCCATCGCCTTGTGCCTTGATCTTCCGGCAGCTGCAGGCTCAGAAAGGCTTGAGGCTTCGCCCTTCCAGCACGGGGGTGGCCAGATGCAGCCCTGTGGAGTGAAGTGTTAAGCTACAAACGTTGGCCTTTGTTGCCTTTAGGCAAATCAGTTCCTTGGAAGATGCTGTGATAAAATTGCCGGCCCAGGTAATTTGTGTCCTGGTGACGAGCAGCAGAGAGGAGGGCGAGAGTTTGTGTCTCTGGTTATTGCCGTCATCCGTCTTGTGATCGGAAATTTATGAAATGGCCTTTTGTGTTATGGTGCAGGGTGTGCGAGTGCATATTTAAGTGGTTAGCACATATATCCAGTTGTTAGATTGGATCAGACCGCCGTCTAACAAATATAGGCAGTGATGGTTCACATCTGGATGTCCTGACAGCACAGCAGCGGAGGTGGTCGTCGTAATGAGTTTTAAATCTTACACCCGAAGCAGGGTAATAATTGCTTGAAATCACTGTAATTCTGCCACCAGCATTAAAGGATGTAAAACTATCCTGTGCTGTAATAAACCAAAAAAAAAAAGTACAGCTGTCCGGAAAAATTTTTGCTGCTGCAATCCAGTGCAAAGTGTGTGGGTCTGGTCATTAATCAGTTTAATTGCTTTTGGGGGTCTGATCCTCCCGATCCTTATCGCTGCCAGAAACCCTCCTCAGAAGGGCGGTCGTCTTTGGGCTGGTGTTCAGCCATGCGATGCATGACCAAGTAGCAGCTTGTCGCATTGATGAACTAGGGCAGAAATAGATCCTTTTATTCAGGCAGACCCGTATAAGCCTTCAGTACTCTATATAGGGCCCCAAATTTGCCTACGTTATAAATAAGTATGTGGCTGTGTGCTTGTGTTTCTTTTTTTAAGCTGAAGGCAACCCCTTAAGCTCTTTTCTGCAGGTCTGTTCAAGCTGGGGCATGGGGAATTCCTAAGAGGATTATCATGGTTTACTTGATACAGAACTTGAACTTGAGCAACGGCTTATCTTATCAGTGATAAAAGACATGGAAATGAAGTTTACGTAACCGAGGAGGCCTTGAACGTGGCTTTTTTTACATTCCCACTGGAATAACAGATCTCACCAGTTCCTCCCTGCCACAGTTGCAGTGTTTTCTGTTATCTGGTGTGCACTGCCAAGGCGCTGCCGCTGATCATTTATCATTTATTTCCAGGGCTGTGTTTGGAGTGGGTTGGGGAAAAAAAAAAAAGGGTTGGAGGGGAAGGGCTGCAGAGGCTTAGCAAGAGGAGCTGGGCATTTTTGCTGGAAAGCTTGATGTCCGGGCTGGAGAGACTGGGGCTGGTCGTGGCTTGGTTGTGAGCTTCTGCCTTAGGCTGAGCTCAGCAGGGCTTTGGAAGAGCAGCAGCGAGCAGACCCACTTCACCAGGGAGCTGTGAGCACAGGGCTGGAAGGTCTCTAAAAGTTGTGGGTAAACTTGACCCTGAGAACCAGAAGAGGCGTGGGAATAGGTGAAGACGCCTGGTCTGTTCGCAGTGGATTGGAAGAAGCAAACGAGCGGGGAGGGCTGGGATGACCTCTCCGGTGGCAGCGTGTGCAAGGGCCGGCTCTGACCGGCCCGTCTGCGCTTTGGAGAGGGAGATGCACAAAGCTCAACAAGCAGCTGTGGGACCAGGCGTTGGGAAGAAGAGGGGAGCCCTCCCACCCTGCTGGGTTTCGGTGGGTTTGCTTGCCCTGGTGTCCTACACCTGCCTCATCTCTGCTGCGTGGGAGGGGTTTTATTTTCTGCGCTCTGGCTGTCACAGATAGTGACCAATCCACAGAGGCCCAGGCAGCGCCGTTCTTCCCGCAGAAGGGCTGAGCAGGCGGTCGAAGGCTGGCAGGCTGACAGCGCTGATTAGAGGTAACCTTCAGGAAGTGCCACCCGCAGCCCTCGCCGAGCTTGCTGGCTCCGGGCACATACAGTATTTACACCAGGCTTCTTGAGTTCCCCTGGGGGCTCCGAGCCCGCAGCTGCTGTGCTGTGCTCCACCACCTGCCCCGTGTCCTCAGCCGCGGTGCTGGGCTCCTCGGGCAGTGACGGTGACGCCAGCTCTTCCTCCGTGCGTGGCACAAAGGTCGTCTCCTTCGGCCTCCTCAAAGAGGTGCTTGTGGAAACGTGCTTCTGGAGCCTTGTGGAAAGCCAGCACTGTGTTTGCACGCTTGCACGTGCAAAAAAAGAGCTGCTAAGAAGTGCAGCACCTGCACAGGAGCTCATTGTTGAGAGGCAGGGGAGTTACATGGGATGAGCTCTTCTGTCTGAGCAGGTGACTTCCTCGGGTGGCTGTGTGTGGAGTTTAAAGCCAAAAGCTAAGCACTAGGATGTGAAAGCTTTCCTCAGGTTGTCTTGGTGGTGTTTCTTCATCCCGCATAGAGTGGGAGAAGGGAAATGTGATAATATCTTGTTCTGGTAAATGACAGTGCTAAACAGCAGCACCTGAAATGCCTTGTGGTGGTAGAGCCTGGAAGGTGTAGGTGTGGGAGGCAGCGCTGGGCACGGCCGGGGCGTTTGGCCCAAAGACGGGTCAGGTATTTCTCTGCTTCCTGGGAGAGAGGTTGGCGAATGTATCTCAGCGGGGTGGGGTTACGGGGTGTGCCCAGGTCCCGCCTGGCTCTGCCGCCCCGGAGTTGGTGGCTCGTGTGTCTTCTGCAGTGTGACTTTCCCAGCAGCGGCTGGCTGGAGGCCGGGCTCGGGCTCAGCCGCTTGATCCACCCGCTCTCATCCTGCTGGTAGCGCAGAAAGTGAGCGTTTGCTTGGTGCTGTGCTCCCTTCGGCGAAGGATCGGCTGTGATCCCTCCCTGGCGGGTCTGCCAGATGAAGAGCAGAAACTCCTGGCTGTGACCCTGCCTGGGGACAGCAGGAGCTCGCTGGCGCTCCAGGCCAGCGGGGTGATGCTCCGGGGTGCTCCAAAGCCCATTTCGGCACGTGTGTTTGCAGAGTGGGAAGCTTTCCCTCCCCGCTACCTTGTGAACGCTTACTGCATCAGAGGGGAACCCACAGAGGGGTATTAAAATCCCACTTTATTATTGTTAATTTCCAGTAATTATTCCATGAGAGGCTCGGAGCGACTCGTTGCTTGGACTCGCTCAGCGGGGAAGAGCGGGACAGGCCGCCTCAAGCTGAGGTCCCTTGGCTGCGGCGGCTCTGAATCCCCTGCTCCTCTAGTGTGGATTTAATTTCCACGGTGCTGCAAATGCTTCCCCAGTGCCCAGCTATCAATTGAAAAGCAGTGGGGGGGTCTGCAGGACGGGGGGGGGGGGTGCCGATGGTGGGGAATGACTTGTGGTCTCCATGGCAACGTGCAGACGATAAATGGATCAATGTGCTGTTCTGCACCATCTGAAACTCAAGCAGCGCTGGCTAAATCTGGGGGCTGCCTTTGCCTGCCAGATCCTGCTGCGGGGCCATTAGTGAGAGCCGGCTCAGCACGAAAGCCTTCCCCAGCACGCCTCCCGTCGCTGCGTTCGCCGCACGGTGCGCAGGGTTTGTGCCGCAAACCTGCGGGGTTTGGGGCGTCTTTGGTGCCGCGGCGCTGCGCTGGGGATCGGCGCTGGTGCGGGCGACTGGCCGGGTGTCCGAGTCCCTGGGATTGCAGGGAGGGTAAAGAGAAGTGACTCGTTTTCCCTTTGCTGCTTCTTGAAACCTCCAGCCCTTTCTGCACAAGCACGGGGAGATTTATGCTTTCCTTTCTGGGAGTTAAAGGCTGAGGATCCTGGATGGGTTTGTGTCGGGGTGATGGGTAAGGGCAGCTGCCTTTGTTCTTGCTTCTGCTTCTGGTGCTGTGGATAAACAAAAATCTGTCTTCTAAGCCGCTGCTCCGGTGTTTTCACAGTGGCCAGATTTACTTAACAAAAGAAAATATTGATCTTCCTCCGCTAGATTTCGTAAAAACTTATCTTGGTATGGAGTTTCCAATCTGCCGCCTTTTAAACAAGAATCTTTCCAGTGCTGGGGTCTCAGCCGTGCTCTGGAGTCACACCTGGCGCAGGGGTTCGACCAGCGGCTCCCCAGTTGTCAGCTGGGACCAGGGGCTGGTGTTACTGGAGCCGCAGAAGGCAGGGGCCGGCTTGGCCCAGCCGGGCGTGCTCAGCACCGCTTCTTTGGTCTCTGCTTTTCTGGCCGTGTGATGGGATAATTCCGGGTGTCCCTTGGTGCTTTGAGTGCTGCAAATCTAAAGGGCTTTCTTTGGGTGTTGGAGGTTGGCTGTGGTGATGAGGATGTGTGCAGACGAGCTCAGGATCTGAGGCGTTGCTCTTCCACCTGGGTGCATCAATGCGTTTCCCTCACGAGGGGAAGAAAACTGTTGCTTTCCATTTTACAAAGAGATGAGTCGCCAGAGGCGGCACCTGAGGCTTGTGATGACGCTGGGAATCCTCGCAGAGCTCCCAAGTTCAAGTTTTCTGCCCAGGCTTAAATCTGAGGTGAAAACTGGTATCTACAGGGCTCTTGTCACCTTGATTTCCGAATGCCTTTCAGGATGGCTGGAGGGACTTGGATTCCTCAGCCAAGTCTGTTTGGGCAGGGATGCGGCCGCATTTGACTGCGGATTCGTGCTGTTAGGTTTGTAATTCTGTCGATGCGGACAGGGAGACCTGCTGTCTGCGGTGGGCTGGAAAGTGCCTGAAGTGTGCTGTGGAACCGTTTGTCTGGTGTGGTTCTGTCTGTCCAGCTCTGCCGTCCGTGGCCTGTGACACGCTCAGGCACCCGTTTCGGAGATGGCTATTGCAGTTTATAAAAGCCTGATTGTGGGACAGTCTGGCCAGATGACCTGAGCTCGTAATTCTGTGTGGTGCGGTGCTGAAATGTCCAAGAAATCTGCCATCTCTGTTGCCTTGTGAATAATTTATGGGTCTCTTGACTCCAAGCTCATAAAAATCGATAACTCTTCTTGCCTCTTCTTTTTTTTTTTGCAGCTGCAGCTTAGTTAAACTCTCCCATTCTTTTGAGCTGCTGATGTTGAAAGGCTGTGGCTTGTTCACTTAGCTGAGCCATGTTTTCTTTTCGCAGCAGAATTGATCCAGGCTTTTGCACGGGGTTGTGTGTTGCTGTTCTTCACCAGGACATGGGGCTTGGGTTGTCCTCCTTCGTGCCTTTTGTATGAGCCGTTGCAAGTCTTTGGGCTGTTAAAACTGCTCTGGGGCAAAGCTCCAGAGCTTGGGGAGGTCGAAGCGTTTTTCTTTTCTGCTCGGGCAATGTGGTACCAGCTAACAAGAGGTTAAAGCAACTGCTGGGAGCGACACCAGCAGCGTGAGGCCAGTTCCTGCCAGCAGAGCTGCGGCCCCCTTAGCCAAATAATTTGGATATGGATATGTTAATTTATTCCTGCAATTTCCAGGCCTGTCTCTGAACGCTGGAGCTCTCTGATGATCTTTGCTCCCTGTCAGGCTCGGAAATGAAGCCTGAAGTGTACCAGTAACAGCTGTGCCCTCTGTGTTGGGTTATTATCCTTTCAGAATTTAATAACGTGACACCCCTTTTTACTGGATAGCTTGTCCTTCCCTCTAGGAACAGATCGATAACAGAGCTTGTATCTGCTGTTTGGGTGTAATTGCTGGTGTCAGCTGATGTCTGGTGCTGTTTCTCCCAAGCGTGGTGGGCTGTGGGATTTCTTTTCCAGGCTGGTGTCGCGCCACATCCGTGAGCCTGAGGTGAAGAGAGGAGTTTCGACATTCCCTTCTCTTTCTGCTTGTGTTTTGTGATACGTGGGCTGCATGTTGGGGAGAGGGAGAGAAGAAACGGAGCCTCCAAAGGCAGCGGATAACTGCACCTGAGCAGTCTGGGGGACTCCGAGGAAATTAAAGCTGACTGCTTAGCGTTGGGGTCTGCAGAGCATACAGGTTTCGGTAGGGTAGCTGTAGGTGGAGAAAAGGGTTCGGCTTTGCGAGGGGAGCAAGCGAGAGGGCTCTCCGTTGCACACAATTTATTCTTCCTGAGTCTTTAGGGTAATTGAAGAGGGTAATTGCTGTACTTTCATGCATCTAATCCACGGGTTGCCTGGGGAGGCGGGAGGAAATGATTCAAGTGCGGTGCAGGGGGTGTATGTAGTGAAAAAGAGAGGTTTGCTCCGTCCCCTGCCTGATCCCCCCTCTTCTTTGCTTGGGATTCCTCCTCCCTGGTTGTGGGGAACCTTTGCCGGGATGACTGGTGGGATCCACAGCTGTTGGGAAGGAGGGAGGGCGAGTGGTTGGTGATCCGAGGGCTGTTTTTTCAAGGGAGCAGTGCTTTTTTTAATGAGTGGGTTTGAGGTGAACATTGTGTGCGTGGAAATATAGTACTCCGAAAATAAATATAGGAATATGGTGACTATGAAAAGTCTGCAGTATCTAGAACGAAAATACTACTTCATAAATACTTCCTATCAGTGGGGCTGGCCTGTGTAATCCTGCGGGGAAAGAGGTGCAGAGTGACTGATGGGTGGCTCCATCCTGCTTTATCCCTAGACACAAAGTGCCGTCTTAAATATGGTTACCTCTTGGTATCGCACCCTTAATCGGAGGCATAATATTAAGTTATGGTCTGTGTAGCTGGCTGGGGGAGGCCCATGGGATGGCATTCCTGTCTCATTTCAGTCTGTGGCAAAACTCCCGTGGATGGAGTCAAGGCCGGGCTCTTGCTGTGTGTGTTTGTTTGATCACCCTGTCCCCAGAGAACACGGAACTGCTGGGAAATGCAAACCCGTTTCATTAAGAATACCTGATGCCCGTTTTCCTAGCCGAAAGCTGCATGCCGTCATGGGCATCTTTTTGTTTATTTATAACACCTGCGCTTACAGTGCCGTGCAATCATCTGGGGAATGGGACGAGTACCTAAACCCATGGGGCGGGGGGAATATTTGGAAATATAAAACCTGCCCTGTGCAGCTGCGTGTGCTTCCACCGCCCAGAGCCGTGACCTGCCGTTGGCCTGTGCTATGTACTGCGCTTCCCCCTCTCTTCTTTTTCTTTTAATTTTCATTATTATCTCTATTTCTGTACCCAATTAAACTGGGAGGTGGAGGGGTGGGAGAGCGGAACAAGACAGACGGATATAATGGGGCTAAATCCTGCCCAGCTGTTTTCTCAGCAGCCATCTCCCTTACAATCCCAAGGAAATAAATGCTCCTCTCGAGGATCCTGATGGTTAATGATGATTTGAAGAGCGCACACAAACATCCCTGCAGATGCAGCCTGCCTGCGAGATTCCGGTCGTGCCGCAAGCCCTGGGACCCTGCTCCTCCCGTGTTCGGTGCGGTGATAAATCATTCATAGCCTCGGCAAATGCAATTCTCCTCTTCGCTCTGCACATAAACAGTTCAGGACCCTGAAGAAAGGCTGCATTTGTAGTCCTCGGAGGACAAGGCAAGTGCTGTGACAGCTGGGAGGATCTGAAATGAGAGTTACGGGCAGGGCTCTGAGTGCATGGGTGTAAAAGCAATTCTGCCTGGATAGGTGTTCTGTTTTGTAGCTGTCCCAGGGTGATAAAGGGAGAATAGAGATGTGCTCCTCTCGCGTCCTGACAAATCAGAATTACAGCAGTTCTTAGCCCTTGATTTGTAGGGATCTGGCTGCAAACATTGATTGCGATGCCTTGTATGTGGCTCTCGTGTTCAGGTGATAAGGGGAGAGGCGAAGAGGTGCTGAGGTGGAAAAACAGAAGGACCCAGAGTCCCGATTGTAGTTGTGCAAAACACAGGTTCAGGAAGGTCTCCTGGTTTGGTGTTTTGTCTTTTTTTTTCAGTTCTAGCCTCAAATGTGCGGCGGTTTGGCTGGGTTGGGGCAGGAGGGGTTGCCCTTGGCCGTTCACGGCCCCCAGCGCTGGGAGGAGGGTCACTGGGCTGGAGTAACTCATCTCTTGGTGTTTCGAGCAGACGCCCGGCCCTTCGCCTCCACTGCCGTCTGTGACCTGATCTGGGGTTCTGGTTATGAGTGTTGCACCCCGAGCTACTGCAGGGAAAGGGAGAAACACACACGCACCTACACAGGCTCTAGAAATATGTCAGTCGGGCTTGCTGAGAAACTCAAGCCCAAGCATGACCTACTTTGAGACCGTCACAATCTGCAGGGGAATGCCCTCTGGATTAGATCAGCGTGATCCTATCAATTTGTGCTCTGGGCTGGAGGAAGCACTGACTGAGTTGCTTATTTTCCCCGTTTGCACATGAAATGAGGGAAGGTTGTTTTTTTTTATTATTTTCCTCCTGGCACTCAGACTTGAGGCCAGCAGAGGTGTGCTTGGGAAGTGCAGCAGCCTGGGCTCTGCTCTCCCAATATTGGTCTGTGTTGACACCTTTTTGCTGGGAGGCATCTGTACCACGGACCAGCAAAGTCCACCCTTGTTTGTGCCTGCCCGTGATGCCTCAGCCAGTCTCCCCAGCACCCTCTTGATATTTGGCTCTTTCAATCTGTTTGTTTGGGTTTGTTCTTTTTGTCTGATCTGCTGCACTGAGAGACACTTTAATAAAATGTGAGAAATTCTCGAACCCTTGTCTTTCCCCTCCTGTCACCAGCCATTGTTTATGTAGGAGCTAGAAATCTTTATTTTTCCCAACTAACAAATTGCTTCCAGAGCTCAGCAAGGGTGTGCATATCCACAGCAAGAAGGAAACAAACAGGGAGGCTGCGTTTCATTTCAGTGTCTGCCAGCAAGGGGGAACCCAGCGCTTGCCAAGGAAAGATTTTTGGAGTAGAGGTGCACCGCACTTAATTTTCCAGGAGACTTTCTGAAAATAAAGAAGCTGGAATGGAAACAAAGCTCGCTGTGATGAGGAGGAATCGCTACCCGTTGGCTGGGAGCTGAGGCTTTGATTGCGGAGGTGGCTTCGCCTCGGGTGACTCTGGGGGCTCTCAAAGAGGCTTTTCTCCCATCTGCAGTACCTGGCACAGCGAGAGGGATGAGGAGCAAGGGGTGTTTGGTCCACTGGTGTGAATTGTTCTGCAAGACTTCAAAGAGAAGTGGAAATACCTAATCTGTCGCTTTCAAAGGGAGGAATAAAGTGTTCTGATAGGTTCTAAATGGAACCGCAGCAGCAGTGCCTCTTCCACCGATGCCTTTGAGCTGCTCGCTGATCTTTCTGATTGGGGTAATGCAGTGAGGAAGATACAGTATTCCCTCGAGGGGAGCAGCTTGTGAACATTACTGTTCAGTCAGCCTGAAAAGCTCTATTACAGACAGATTTAGACCCGTCTTTGTGTGCCGAGAGGCACAGCCTGGCTTCCGGGAGCGGGCTTTGTCTGGAGGACAGGTGCACGTTGGGCTGAATTATAGTTACCCTTTTCATTTCTTGCCCGTGCCACTTTCACCTGCTGTCCGGAGGAGGGGGTGGCGGCAGGGCTGGCGCGGGCTGGCGCTGTGGTGTGGGGGTCCCAGCAGCGAGCAGCTCTCGGGCAGGACTGCAGCGTCGCCTGCGCGGGCCCGGCTGGGTTTGGCAGCTCTCCCGATGAGCCGTCCCCAGCGGGAAGGTGAGGGGGGAAGCGGATGTGCAGACAGCCCAACTCGTGTTGATTTTCTTCATTTCTCGCGTGCCCCGCCGGGTTTCTGGGCTCTAGCCCAGCAGCTGTGGGTTGTGCCCGTTGCTGGTGGGACTGGAGCAAGCTCGTGGTGTGGCGCCCGCCCTGCTCCAGCCATGGGGTTTCCTCCTATAGATGGTCAGGCTCGGTTGTCGCTGCACAGTTCTTTAGGATGAGGTCGTTTGGTGCAGAAATGGAAGGGTTGTGCCTGATGTCGGCTGCTTCTTTTGCTATCTTGTGCATTTCCGTGCCCTAACACCTGACTTTCAGTCCTGAGAGCCCGGTCTTGAGGTGAATCGCACTGGGTACGGCATGTGGAAAAAGCCCCAGGAGGTCTCTGTGTGTTCGTGGGAGCTGCTGAAGACACGTGGGGAAGATGAAAGTCAGGCGGATAAACCATCAGCCTCGTTGAATGTGCTGCGAAGGAGTCTTCAAGGTTTTGTCTGCCTTTCCCGAGTTCTGCAGTAGCTTGCGCTGATCTAGAGGGGATGTCATGTAGGAGTTCTTGGAACAGTATGAATATGGAAAAGGGAGACGATTTCCTGAAAGCACAGCACAGATTGTTCTCTGTGTCTCGGCGACGCTGGAGTGTTTGAGAATATATCTTTTATCTCCATCGCTGTGCTCTTTGTGTCCATCCCGTGGGGAATTTCAGCAGGGCAGTGAGGATCGTACAGCCTTGGTGTAGCTCGAGCTCTTCTGTGCTCCCCTGTAGTGGACACGTCTCTTTGAGTCTTTGGGTATCATGCTTCCCAGGTCTCCTGGAAGGACCGCAGCATCCCCTGTCTCGCTCTGCAGAAGCAGCACAGCTGGAAACAGCAGCACATGCCGCAGGGTAAGTGCCGGCTGCTCACTGACACGCTGTGGGGTTGGGCTGCATCAAGCAGTTTTAAGAGAATCGGGCTGTAAACCCCCTGTACTGTGACACGAGGGAGAGCCATCCCGTAGAGGTAAGTGTGGAAATCCATCGCACGGTGGTTTTGGTGGCCCAGCTGCTGGAAGAGAAGCAGGACCGCTTCCCTTCATGCCTCGAAGCTGTGTATCTCTTCTCGGCGCCCAGCAGGACGGAGGACACGTGGTGCTGGTCCTGGGGTCGCAGCCTCTCCCATGGGGGCTCGAGCTGCTGCTTACGGAGGACAAGTGCGATAGTGTTTTGTGGTCGTGCTTCTGGGCCAGGCGCGTTGGGGTGGGTCAGTGCCTTCCAGGCAGCTTCACAGCTGCAGCAGAGGGGCCCTGGTCACACCAGCAAAAGCAGCTCGTGGAGACATCCTGGCTCGGGCAAGCTGCTGTCCCGAAGCGCCACACGGCTCCGCAGAGCCCGCTGCCAGGCCCGGCTTAGCGTGGGCGCAGCTGTCGGTTCGGCTGCCGGAGGAGGCGACGCAGAAGGGAGGGAGGAAGGAGAAGTTCCCTGTGAAAAATAGCAGCGACAGCAGGAGAGCAGCGAGGGTGAGGCCTATTGATTACACGCTTATCTCGGTTTCTTTTGTGCCTCTGCTGGAAGGCACGGCACGCTGTGTGGACAAAGAAACCCTCTCAGTGGTCTGAGAGCGGTGGTGGAGCAGGGTCTGGTGCAGCCTTTGGGAGCTGAAGCTGCAAATTCTGGTCTGGCTGGGCCTAACTAGAAATCCTGACTTCTTTGAGGCAGCAGAACATCCCCAGTGAGACAACCTTCCTGGAAGAAAGAGTTTTGCTCTTCGTATGGGGTCTGAACTATCTAGTGAAGGCAGCTAGCGTGTGGGCTTACGGAGCAGCTCTGGAATTCTGAGGTTGTCTTTGTGCGTTACTGCAGGAATCCATAAAAGTCCTATTCATGCAGCTGGCATTAAAAAATTTAAAGGACCATTTATGTCGGGAACTAGTCTTGCCCTTAGAGCTGGCTGGCTCAGCAGCTGCAGGCAGCTCCGTTGTGTCGCCACATGGTCTGGGATTTGTCCTGCTTGTAAAACGCTGCATGTGAAGAATCTCTCAAGCCCTGAAATGCTTCCCCCAAAGTCATTTGTGCCACATTCTTATGATCTTGAGTCTATTCCCTTTCCAGCCTCCGCTTTCCAAGTGCGACACAGGTTAGCGGTGGAGAACTTGCAGTCCTTTTGGAGGGGAGCAGGGGTGACCGAGCCGTCTTCTGAATTGGGAAAGCTGGGAAGGATCGTTCAGGTGGCTTCTGTGCCTGGAAGCTGGAAACCTGTACTGTTTTAATTCACACTGACTTGCCTGGTTGTCTTTGCCAGTGTGTTTGGGTGCCTGTTCGTGCATCAAAGGTTGTTTGCAGCAGGTTCTTCAATGTAAGGGTAGTTTTGCTCCTCTGTACAAATGTCATGTTCCCTAAATCTGGCTGGGAGTGCTCTAAGTGAGCCGGAATGTGGGACCTGCAGGGACTGGTGTTTGTGGGGCTTTTGTGTCATCTCGGAGCGGGGCAGAGGGTGAATCTCTTGCAGCAGTCCCTTCCTCATGTTATTCCGTGGCTGTTCATGGGTGCGTGAGAGCTGTGGGCAGCCTGGTCCTGGGAAATGCCGCCTTTTCCCTCTTAGGAAGAGGTGAGGAGTGGACATGAACTGGAGAAACAAGCTGCTGTCACGGGGGTTTGGCAGCCGTTCTTACGTAGGTTCTCCAGCTGGAAAACCTGCGTGTCCCTGTGTCTCTCTGGAGAAGGACAGTTCTGGGTGGATGTCGTCGGTGTGACCAACGGATGGAAGCGGATTTTGCTGTGTGCACCTCGTGCTGAAAGACCAGGGTGTCTCGGGAAGGGTGTGATGTGGGTTGGCAAGGCTGTGTGTGGGCAGGGAGGCGTGGGAGCAGCCTGCTCCTCGGGGGAACGCTGAGGAAACCCAGCACCGTTGGAAGGAGGACCCAGCACCGTTGGAAGGAGGACCCAGCACCCGCGGACCAGGCGTTGCGGCCTCTTGTGAGGTGCATGGTCTCTTTCGGGAGGATGGACGTTCCTCCGTGGCATGTGATGGGTGATGCAGCTCCTTTCCCAGGTTTCTTACAAAGCCGACTGCGTCCTCTGCGTGTCACTGACCGAGTAACACACTTGTTTTGTTGATTTGGAACGGGGAAAACAGAGCTGGAGTGGGAGTGCACATGGCAGATGCCTGTTTTCTTTCGGAAAGCCTGGGGGTAGTAAAGACCTAATTAGCATTCTTGTGAAGGCAAGTCACAGGGAGGCTCCAGGATTGGGTTTGCAAGGAGAGAGTTGGCATCGGTGAAAACAACAGATTGCTGGAAACGTACGGGCAAAGCGCTGGATGCTCTGGCGGAGGAGAGAGGGCAGGGCTGGGGGGAGCAGCCGGGTGCGCGGTGCAATGACCTGGGTTTCCTTCGACGTGGGCTGCATGGTGGCTGCCGGCAGTGTCCCGTGCTAGCGCCTCGTGCTTTGCATCCTGAACCCCGCTCTGACGATGCAGAGCTGGGGAGAGCCGTCGGAGGGTTCCTGCTGGCCGGGGGCCGGTGATGCTGGGGTGACCTGCCCGGGCACCGGGCTCCATCCTCAGCACAGGAGGTGAGCAGCAGGCTGCTTCATCTCTGCGGTTCCACTTGGTGTGCTGTTTTGGAAAGCTTTCTTTGGAGAAGATCCAGGGATCAAATCCTTGTGCGAGGCCGGCGATTTCCAGACGTTCGTGATTGTTTTTCCTTGTACCCTTTTGTCTCTGAAGGAGAGTATACATGTGCTTTTGTTGGCTGGGAGAGGTGCTCTTGGAGAAAACCAATTAATGTTTAAGACGTTGAACCTCCGGTGTACATCTAATCACCGTATTTCTGCGTTTGCAGTACGTTCGGTGGGTTTCATTCATCATGATGAAGTTTAGCCCTCTTGCTGGTCTTCCAGTCCTCTGCCTGAGGCGCATTTGCTGCCATTAATTTTCTGCTATATCCACTCAGGTGTCCTGTGTGATCCAACATGTGTAATTTCATTCTCCTGAGCGCCAGCTCTTCCGATCTGAAGGTTAGCACTGTGATTTGCGAGCATCATAAGGAAATGAATCTTTCTTTTCTGGAGATAACTGCTTCCTGAATTTCTGTTCTGTTTGTAACGCGCTAATAACCTCCATCCACCAAATCCTGCTCCCTTGGGTTCCTGCTGAACTGGAGCGTTCCTTGCTGTGTTATCGTTGCATCCAGAGCCTGCTGGGGACCGGTTGTGCTCGGTGCTGCTCCAAGGGATCGCCGGTCAGCGTGTTCGACACACCACAGGCTCTTTGGGGATCGGCACGGTGCAAACCTGCAGCAAGCAGTTGGAAGACGTGGGTGTCAGAGGCCTTGGGAAAAAGGGAAATATCTGCGTTTACACGGGCTGAGCACGTAAATCCAGGGAACGCGGTGATGGGTGTGGTGTGAAGCTCTGAGTAGGATAAAGACGGTTGTATAAAAGCTAACTTTAAATGGGCCGAGTTTCAGAGCTGGCCTGCCTACAAAGCATGACCAGGGGCAGAGTGTCTTTGGCGGTGGGTAGGCAGACAGGAGAGCTTTGAGAAGGCTGTTCCGTGGCTTTGCAGCTGTTTGATGCTTTTAGAGCTTGGCTTCAAAGGTTGGGGGTGCTTTGGGTGTCTTTGTTCCTGGGTGAAGAGGCTGAGGTTCCCTTTGACACCCCGGAGCCCTCTGCAGCATCCCTGTCATCGGCTGTGGTGCTCGGATATAACCATTTCAGAAGCATTTTGGCTTCTGGTGCCCGGTGGTTCATCTCTTCTGCTGGGCTGGAGTCGTTTTTCACAGCCTGGGTCTTTGAGCTGGAAACGCCCGACTATCAGGCCCTAGAGCTGGACAAAAATGCAGGAAACTCGTAGACTGAGCAAATACCTCTCATAGCAGACTGTTTGCACAGAGAAGCAAAGTTTAGAAGCAAAATCAAACATTTGCTGGCGAAGGGAGAGGGCGAGGCAGGGGGAAAGCGCTGAGACGCATTTCTCTGTCTGCAGGTCTGTTTCTTACTTGGCTGCTCCCAGGATTTAACGCTGACGATCCGGAGCGTGACGAGGCGGCGTTTTGGTATATGCTTGTTAAACCGCTCAGCCAGTGCAAGGCGTTTAAAACCAAGCCGTCTATGATGCTGTGACTGCTGACACAGCCGAGTTTCCTTTTGCGCGTTCCCCGACCTGAGGATAACTCTGTTTGCCAGAGCCGAGCGTGAGAGGCCCTGGGCAGCCTTGGAGGAGGGAAAAGCAATGAGGTTTTTCTCTTTCAGCTCACTTTGCAGTCCCCATGTCTTGCCTTTGAAATGGAGTCATAGATCATGGGGTCTGCAAGGCAGCAGGAGGAGGAGAGTTGTGTAACGATGCGCCCGAATATTTCATTAGCTAATGATGCTCTATAATTTAATTAAAAGTATCTTAGAATATCTAGGCAGCATTAGGAATATGCCTTTGCCTCCCCTCAAGCCTGCTGCTGATAAGTGCATTAATCCGTTTGCGTTTGTTCTGTAAAGGCATGTTTCTATCAGGTTTTTGGGAAAGTCTGTTTCCTTTTAAATGGAATAAAGATAAGGCAAGACACTTGAGTCCTTTGTGGGTAGAGCCTGTAATCCTCCACGCGAGGGAAGTTCTGTTTGAGGCTTTGTCTAGCGTTTCAGCGAACAGTATGTTGCTGACTATTCTTAGCCTGCTTTGCATAGGTAATTAATTTGTCCCCTACAGTAGTTTCTCTGTAGTGATAATGCAGTAAATATCAAACTTATGTGGTTATGTGTGAGTAAACGTAAAAGAGCTAGTCGTGGTATAAATTATCGAGGTGATGAGATGAGTGCATAGAAAATATTGTGCATTGAGTGCTAACAACAGGCTGTACCGTCTTCAACATATAATGCAAATAGTTGGCGCTCTGAACAGCTCATAGTCCGAGCCCTGATAACAGCGAGTACAACGAGTGCGTGCCACACTTGGAAAGTCTTTTTCCCTGGTGTTTTCCATTTAGCCCTTGCAATGGCAAAGTTTTGTTGGCTTTTTTTTAACAGATGGAGAAATTGAGGTTTGGAGACCTTAGGTGGCGTGTCCCAGGAAGATGTTACCAGAGCCCGGATGAGCCGTGGGCCGTTGTGCGGCTTTCCGCCCCTGTGCTCCTGCTGCTGAGCAGCCCCGCAGGGCAGGTACCCGGGATGCGCCGGCTCCGCGGGCTTTCTCCTTGCCTCTCTCCTTCTGGTTGTCAGCAAAGGGAGCAGAGCTGAGGATGAGGGGAGTTTGCCTGCAGTGGAGACGAGGCCCTTTGTGGAGCGGGCGCTGCGCGTCGTTGCACCGAGCTGCGTGTCAGCTGTTTGCTGCTCGGGTGGCATTTGATCTGCAGCAGAGATCAAGTCCTGGTGACGTTGTCCATTGAAGCTTTTGCTGTTGTTGTTTCAAGGGAAGCCTGTATTACTTATTGATGCGGTTTTCAGAAATTGTCCTGCAAGAATATGTTTGAGGGTTGTCTTGTTTTTTTTTCTCCAAATGCTTTCCACCTATTAGACATCCTCTTTGTCGTTTTGTCAGAAGAAAAGATTTCTGGCGTTCTCGGTACTTTATAGTTGAAGGAAAAAATAGTTGAAAATCAACAAAAAGGCTTCTGCTGTGTGTGCATTTATTTCTTTGTGTGCAGGGTCTTTCACTGCTCAATTCTAAACGGTTGAATTATTAAACTTGAAAAGCATCTGCTCTTTACAAAGCATTCACATGTACTGTAAACATGATGGATAACAAGGCAGAGCCTAATCTAATTGACACAGCTCTGTTGATGTTTGTAATACGGGTTTGTGTGCGCTCTCATGTTAAAGTTGTGGGGTTTGCCCTGTGCTGCTGGGGTGGCTGGTGGCTGGTTTTGGGTATCGGCTCCCGTTTCTGCAGGGCTGAGCGTGGGGCTGGGTTTTCCCTGGGGTGCAGGGATGCAGCCCGGGGGTGGCCGGTGGGTGCAGGTGAACGGCCGGTCCAGGCCCACCTTTGGGAAAGTCAGAGCTCCCCAGCCAGGGGTGTTCGCAAAGGTGTTTTTTTCTGGATGTCTCACGGTTCCCGAGGACCTGCAGCCGCCTGCGGCCTTCAGGGAGGCCTCGGTTCACTGGGACTGGAAGTGAACCGGTTTGCTGTGGGGCAGGGGCTCAGGGAAGGCTCAGCCCATGGCACCCGTGTCCCTGCCCGGTGGCAGCCCCACTGTGACATGGGACAGGTTTGCAGCGGCTTGTGGTGTGACCGTGTCCGGGGAGGAGCTCGGACACCCCTGCTGGGCGCTGGGGAATAAGGACTGCGCTCGCTGATCTGCTCGAGGTGCTTCTGGGTCTGTTGTATTTGGTTGCGTTATGTTGGGCCATTTGGCTTCATCTCTGCCCCGATTTCTAGACCCTTTTCTGCTGCGTGGCAGAGAGGGCCTGGTTGATTTGTGCTGCAGTGTTCCTGAATCCAGGGCCGGATTTCCTGTTTGCTTCCTCTTCAGTGCCTCGGAGCCTCCTTTTTGAAGCTTATGGATGGTGCAGAATAAGCAGCTCAGCCAGCAGCTGCCTGGGCAGAACAGGAGACCTGTGCAGACCCACCTACAGCATCTGAACCTCTGCTCTGAGTGGCTTTTCCTCCCCTCCTTCCACCCCGCTGTGAATAACTAACCAGCGCAGGACTGATGGTGGTTGGGAGGCCAGGCTGGGGTTGCAGACTTTCCCACATGAAAGGCGCTGGCAGTGCCAGCAGGGATGAGGGCGAGAGGAGCCGGCTCTGCCGTGCCAAAGCGCTCTTTCATCTCTTTTCAGCTCTCCCCGTGAGGGGTCCTGGCTCACAGCACACGGATGCCTTGTGCAGATGTCTTGGCTGTTGGCTGGGAAAAAAACGCGGCCCCTTTTCCCTCCCAAGCAGAGCAGAGAGATATAAGAAAGCTATTGATTTGCTAGTAGCCAAAGTGAGCCGAGCCAGGCGATGCAGCGCTTTATTGAGCCCGGATTAAGGCTTTGTTACTCTGAAATTCAAAAAAAGTCGTTAAAAAAAGTTGAAAGTAGAATAGTTTGTTTGTTTTGTTTTTTTTCTTTTCCTTGTTGGTAAGCAAATTGCTAGCTGGGTGCTGTTTACCTGCTGGTTATTTCCCAAGCAAATGAGAGGCAGGGACAGACGCTGAATAAAGGCCGGGTGTTGTCCCGCTCGGGTGCTGCCAGGCTGGGCTCTCGGAGCCGACTCGTCGCGCGGGTGGCACCTGTGCAGCGAGTTGGTGGCACCTGTGCAGTGAGTTGGTGACACCTGAGTGCGGCTGTTAATGGGCGGGTGGCTCTCCTGCCGGTGGGCATGCTGGTGGGCTCGGTAGCAGCGGTGAGAAGGATGCCGAGGAGCGGCTGGGCTGGGAAGCTGAACTTTACCGCAGCCCTTCGTGTCGGTCACTTGCCCCTCGGTGGCGTGGGGGAGATCAGCCCGGCCGATCTTCGCCGCTCTACTTCACTTCTGCTGGAGGCGAAACAGCAAGCGCTCTCCAGGGCTCTTAGTCTTGTATTTTCCTAAGCACCAGATTCAGCCTTGGAGGCTTTTCCCTTCTGGCAAGCAGGTATTTTTGAGGAAAAATGAATTCGGGGAACAGTGCAGTTTGTTTCCTTGGTACTCTCGCGCAGAAGTCGTCAATCTCGGCTTCGCGTTCCCTTGGCTGCTGTTGCAAGATGGTGTTTTAGTGCCCGGCTGCTGCATCAGCCCGGGCAGGCGGGTTATGGCGCGGGGGCGATGGCTGCGGCGGTGCCAGCACGGATGGGCAGCGATCTGGGTCCCTTCAGCACGGGGAGGTTGGCCAGGGGGCTGCAGCAGCCAGCTCTGCAGACAGGGTGAACTGGCATTGAGATCCCGCTGCCTAAACGTGTTAAATTTTAACTTTAATGCGGTGGTGGGGCATGCGCGTCGGATCGCGCTGAGCGCTTCTGTTGATCCTGAAGGCTGGAAACTCTGCTTGGTGCACGTGGTGCAGCTGCTTTTGCTTTACTCGACGGAGCTGAGAGGTTGGCCAGAATTAGTGCCTGCTGCTCGTCTCAGTTGCCCTGCCAAATTCACATTGTCTTGTTTTGTTTTGAGGAAATAAGGTTGCTTTGTGGTACCGCACGAACTTCAGCTGGGTTGTTTTCTGCAATTTCTGGTGTCGCCTCATCCTCACTTTGCTCACGTGTGATGGAAGAAATGCTCCTCAGACTTGGGAGGCAGGGGGGAAAAAAGGGGGCTTTTCAGGGTGTTTTCAGTTGCTAGAGAGCTGTAGCGATCTTTACTCTTAAGGCGCAAATTGTCACTGCGGCGATTTCTCAGGGAAAAGCAGCCTTGTGAGGAAATGGAGCTGTAAATGGGCCTGGCTGGGTGTTTGGAGGGGGTTCGTGCTCTCCCTTCGGCCGCGGTCCCGGCGGGGCCGTGCCGGGTGCCCGGGTACCCCTTGCCGTGCCGGGCGGTGCCGGATGGCCGCGCTCAGCCCCGGTGCGTGCGTTAATGGATGTGAGCGTGCGCTGGCGCTGTGCAGTTTACCCACGGGCTTTGAGAATCTAACCTTGTAATTTTAGCAGCTGGCTCAACGCCGCTTCTGAGCAGACGGGCTGGTTAAAGGAAATAAATAAATAAAGCACCAGCCTGTGTTTCCCGTGCATGTCAATATTGGAATAATTTTAAATGGTGTGTTTTCCTCTGGTCACTGACCTATAGTTTATTCCATTATCGACTGCTGGGTTCCTGGCTCTTTGTGTTCTGTGGTTAAGTGAACTGTAAGGCTGAAATCATTTGGCTGAGATGGTGTTGCTGGGCAGGAACTCGCTCCGGCTGACTCAGATTGGGGTGAAAGTGTACCCTCTGGCAACTCAAATACTCATTTATCTCCGCCTCCCCCCCTAATAAACGGGTTGAACAGCATAGTGGAGTATCGATCCTGCTTTCATCTGGCGGCCCCAGGCTGTAGCAGTTACCTTTGTGCCACATTCCTGCTGCTTTCCCAACAGAGCTGCGCATTTTCTAGGTTTTCTGGAGAGCCCGCTCGCTCCCCTTGGTGACCTCCTGCGGGCTGGGCGGTGATGGGCTGTGCCGCTGGGCACCGGCACCGCAGGGCACCGCGGGCAGAGCCTGCGGACATCCGTGGGTAAAAGCTCGCTCGGTTGGTTTGATGCTGTGAATACCGTAAAGTTGAGCTTTGTGGCTGGGTAGCGTGCTTTTGTTCCTCAGGCTCTGTTCTAGGGGCTGTTTGCCTTAGGCGGAGGAGCTGGTCCTAAAATAACCACGCTGTGCTCGTTCCAGGGCAGTTACAGGTAGGCTGAGGGCTGGTTGAGGACCATGAAAACCACCTTCTGTCTTTATTGGTGTTTGAATTAGTGCCGTGGTTACTGGCGGGTGTTCCGTGATCGCCTCCTCACGTTCTTCCTGGTCTTGTGGCGCCGGTGGACATCTACCGATGCGGTGACTTGTTTAAAACTCTGATTAAGGCTCCTGCTCTGAGCAAGGAGCTCGTTTCTGAGAAGTCCTGCTGCTCTGTCGCTGGTGTCCGGGGTGCCAGCGGGTGGTTTGGGTACAGCTGACGGGGACCGCGGGCTGTCCCAGCTGCCCGCACACGTGGGCACAGAGAAACAATGCATGTGGAAGCGTCAAGGTGTTTGCTGTTTCCCTTTAAGCACTGGCACTTTTCCTGAGCTTGCGTGTCCTGCCTGCGACTGCCTTGGGTTCTTTCATTTTTTTTTTTTGGTGACTATAGAACAGTAGCCTCAATACACAAATACTCAAAAATGCTTTTCTGTAAGATCCATTCGTATTTCAGGTCTAATGAGGACTTGATCTTTGTTAGTGACTGCTTTGCGTGTCTCGCTTGTGGGCTATGGGGGTGTTAAAAGGGCTGTCTTGTGTTGGAAAGCTCAGATTCCCAACCAGGTGCATCCATCATCTTCAAAAGCAGTGTGGGAGACATATGCTCAGACTTTCTTTTTTTTGAGCCACTGGTATTTGGCATCCAAATAAAGAGGTGTTCTGGCATGGGAGCAGAGGAGCACTGCTCTCTGAGCTCCTCTTGTGTCACCTGGGGATCTTCAGGCAGTTTCTATCAAAGAGAGCTAGGTTTAGCAATGAAAGATTTTTTTTGTTTTGCCAGGAGATTGGTGATTAACCGGGTTCCTAGAGTCTGTGGCAGGATAGGCTGGTGCAAGAGGTAAATGTCAGCCCAAAAATCACCTTGGGTAGAATTAAACTCTGAAAGTAAATCACGCAGCTGCTCTGCAAACCTCCGGCCTTAGCAAATATTTGGGACTCTGTCAGCCCCGGTGTTCTGTGCCGCGTCCAAACGAAGTCACGTCTGCGTCACCAGTGGACAGGTGCTGGGGGTAACCCTTGGACCTCTAAGGAACCCAAGTCTGAAAGTCTTAGAAATGGGGAATTTTGGCACTTTGGCACACGAGATGAAACACATGTCAATGTTTGCCAACGTTTTGTGCGCGGGTCTCCCCACAGCCTGATGTGTCCAGGCTTTGACCTCTTGGTCTGGCCTTCTTGGTTGCTTGATGTGGAGAAATCCAGGATGGGTGGTATGAAAAAGGCTGCCTCGTATCAGTCCCGTGTTGCCCGAGCCCTGCCGGGGTGGGTGCAGAAGACAGGCTGGTCCTTGGGAAGAACAAGGCAGCAAACCCTCGGTCAGTCTGAACTTTGTTCCTTGGCTTCCAGGCGCCGCCGATTCCAAGAACAAGGCAAACCCTGCGGTGACCTTCCCAGGGACCTCGCTGGCGTCAACGCGTGCCGGTCCGCTAACCTCGCCGGACTGTGGGTCGGGTTTCTGTGCAGGCCAGGCATCGGCAGCAAAGAGCTGCAGGGCTGGCCGGGGTCACTCGAGCGAAGCCAAGGGGCAAGGCCGCTCGGGAAGGTCAGCCCAGATGTGACTGAAGGCACCAGGGGTTTGCGCAGCCCTCCGTCTTGAGCGCTTTTTACGCCAAGCGTCTCCTGCAGAGCTGCTGATGGGCCTCTTGACACGCATCTCGTTTAAATGTTTGGTTATCTGTGTGTCCCCAGGGCGCGTTGAAAATCCCCGGGGGTGCCCGAGTTGAGGCACCCAAGTGTCTGGTTTTATTTTATACTTCAATACGAGCAGCTCCTGAGCAGATGCAAACGTTAATGTGAGAGCGGTGTGCCTCTGTGTTTTCAAGCCGGTTCCCTGAGCAGCTGGGGATGTGCCTTATGAAGTTCTTGCTTTAAAAGGACCTTGATCCTGGCTGGGGTGGCGTTGGAGAGGACTCGTATGCCACTTTTTGGTGCTTTTGTGTTGTGGAGTGCTGCGTGCGTTGGGGGCTGCTGTGGAATTCGTTGCCACTCGTGTGACGTGGATAAATCAGATGCAAGCCTAGATTTGTAAGTTGTGTTTGAATAACGTGAGCTGGCCAGGAAATGTTGCTGCCTGGCTTTGGAGCTGTGCGTAGCAAACAAAGACACAGAAATAACAAACATTGGGTTTACTTAGGAGAAATGTGAGTTTGTTTCTCATTGTAAGCCAGGGGAGAACAGTGACTTTTACTGAGTGTGAGCGTCTCAACCCACAGCACCTCCTTCATTTGCTGCCTGTTGTGCGCTGGTGGATGTCTGCTCAAGTTGTCCTCTGTGGTCACCACGTTGATACCTGAAGTGTGTGGGTACCTTACTGAGCGTTCTCCTGCTCCTCTCCTTCCCCACGCATGTGCTGCAAGGCGTTTTGGCACCAAGGAGAAAGCAGAAGGAGCATTTAAAACATCAAAGCTTCCAGATAGGAGCATGGCTCGGACACAGCTGCTGGAGGAGGAATGCAGGATCCTCCCAGGTGTTTGCATTGTGGGGTGGCCGCACATAAATACATCCCAGATAGAGTTGGTTTGGTAGGTTAGTTTCCTCTCTTCTTTTTAAACTCCAACATGAAATCCACACCCTGGGGAGCATGCAACTGTATATCTGTTAGCTGCATTCCCTGCTGTGGTGTCAACTTGATGGTTGGAGCTTCACATTCTTAAATGTCAGCGATTAGGTGTTAGAAGTTCCCCTCTTCCTGCTGGAGGAGGTTGGAAGAGGCCCCTGAGAACTGTTTGCTGTAGGAAATAAGAGTTGCCAAGATCCTCTCTTTCTATGGAGCCTACGTGATCCCTTCGTCTTGTGAAGGCTGAAATCCTGGCATTGCCATTTCAGCCCCATCCCTGCCCAGACAGCAAAGCCTGGTCCTTCTTCTGATGCAACAAGCAGCTTCTGCTGCCGTTCTCTATGAAGAGGTGGCTTTGCTTTGCTGGCAGACTGAGTCTCCTTCTCTGCTGACGGGAACTCTGGCACTTGCGTTTTCCCCAATGCTGTGCAAGTCATTTTGCGAGTTTTATTCACAAAGGCAAACGCTTGTGTTGCATTTGGGGGAGGCTGCGCGCTAATGAAACCAAAAATTAGATTGCCTTGGCGTGACGTTTAATTTTGAGCATCCTGAACACGAGATCAGCGTGGGGTTGTGAGCTAGGCAAAGTTTCGTTTTTACACGAGCTAGCTGGAAAACTCATCGCTGATGCTGGTTCTCCTTCAGGGCTTTGTAGTGACCGTGGTTAACACTGCTGTTCACTATGCGTGACAAAACTGTTAATCCTTGTGGCAGTGATTTTGGTCCTTTGTCACCAGGTAACCTCCAAGTAAAAGGTGCTACCTGTGGGTCTGGATCTTTTCCATTAACACAGCAGATCCCAAAGCATGTAAGTGCGGAATGGTCAGTTCATAAGGCTTCTCCTCTAAACCTCTGGTGCTTCAGGCAGCCCATGTGCATTGGTTGGATCAAATGGTGTTGAACTCCTGAGCTCTTAAATGCTTTTGGGATTTGGAGTTAATTCGGAGCGTGACAAATGGACGTGACAACACTGTCCCCAGGACAATGGGGCTGGGTTTGGGGTGCGTGGGGAGCAGAACCTCTGCACTGCTGGGGCTGCTGTATGGGGGATGGACGGGCGCCCCGCGCTGCTCCTGGTTCGGTGCTGCTGTCCAGGTTTTTGTTGTCTGTTTTTAATGGATGCTCGGAATAGTTGGAGCAGCTTGATTGGAAGAAGAAATGTTGAACTGAAAAAGGAACTAAAAAAACCAAACCGCAGCAGTGGATTACCTGATTTCAAGCTAGTGTCTATACCATTTCAGACACCCTTACTCCTGTCAATCACGCCTCTGATATATAATTCATTATATATATATAAATGTTTTATTCACGGACCTTGCTGTAAGGCTGAGGTGTTTTCCTACCTGCCGCAGGCTGTTTCAGGGATCTGCTCGAGGTGCCGTTTCCATTTTTCAGCCGTGGCGCCGCTTCCCTTCTGATCACGCAGGGAATTGGGACTCCTGGCTCCATCCAGGAGAGTCCTGACGTTCACTGGGTACGTGCAGCGGTGTCCGAGCTGTAAGAGGGAGGATGCACGAGCCGGTCGCATCCTCTGCTCCTGGGTTTGATTTGGGGGGAAAGGTTCCGCTTCAGGCTGCCGACCTCCCCGGCCCCAGAAAGTGCTGCAGGAGCAGCTTCTTGTGCGGGGCCTTATTTGATTTCTGCTCTGACCTGGCGTGTCGTGCACTGGAGATGATGGTTCTATAAGCATGTTCTTGGGTGATGAGTGAAGTGCTCTGATATATATCCCCCAAACCCCAGAGAGTGTTATTTTGGGGTATTCCTAAGGTCAAAAAGAAGTATGCGTCAGCTGTGTAGGAGGTTTCTGCTTTGATTGGTGTGCACAAGCAATGATTAAATCTGCTTTTTTGTTTGGGTTTTTTCATCCTTTTTTCCTCCTTGCTTGCTTCTGGACTTCTCTAAATGCAGGCAGAAAAACAAAGGCGTAAAATCTAAACCGTGGGAAATGCCTCCATCCCAGGAGAGGAGCTGAGTGTCACGGGGGTGTGGGCTTGGGGCTACAGCATCCCCCTTTGGGGATGTGTCCTTGAGCATCTCCCGCTGAGGTGGGGCCTGGAGCCGTTATCTGAAACAACAGGAACGTAAATGGAATGAGCGCTCCGCTTAAATAAGTAATGAAGTTAGCAGGGTGCCTAATTAAATTAAATTCAAAATTATGTATGGATGGTGCCTTCCTAATAATTGCTGTGGGTTTGTCACTGCGGTGCTCCGCGCTGCCCTCCTGGAGGGACATTCCCCTTTCTCCGATGGATACCTTGGTACCACGGGGGATGCGTTTCACCTTCAGTTTGCTTTGGCTCCTTCCTGATGCTCTCGTGACCATTGCAGTTTTCTGTATGGAGGAAGTTTGGGTGGTTTCAGTCTCTGCTGCTTATATGTTGCTTTTTTTTCCGCTTCCTACAGGGCGTTTCTGCTTTGCTCCTGCCCTCCTAGACCAGCCCTGGTGCTTTTTCCTTGGTCCCTGTGCCACACTGATCTCATAGGGACCATCCCTGTCCTCCCTGTCCCGCCGCATGTCTGGGGAGTCGTTCCTGCCTTTGCAAAGCTTTGAGGCCCAAAGAGACGTCTGATAACTCTGGACACAGTGTCTTAACCCAGCGCGTCATTTGAAAGTAATCTCTTAACTTCCATCTTTCCGGGCCCCTTTCAAACAGCAGCGTTTCGAAGGTGTGTGTCGGTTTGGGGATCAGCGTTAAGCTGAGGCAGAAGAATTGATTTTGAAGCAAGGGGAAGCTGCTGAAATTAATGGCAATTGAGAAGATGCAGCTATCCTGGGTGCCAAAGGAGATGGCGCTGTCTCCAGACAGCGCGTTGGGGACAGTCTCCTGCTGTCCTGGGCACACTCAGGCGCTTGCTGCATTTTGAAGACGGGTTGTTGAGGCAGAGCTGGCTCTGGCTGGCAATTACTGACCTTTGAGGTAATGTGTCCTTAATAGAAGGATGTGCGTACATCGGAGGAAGAATTATCGTGGTCATAACCGTCTTTTCACCTCTTTTGAGGAGGGCAGGTCTATTAAAGGACCTGCAAAACTGCTCCTGCCCCTCCTGGAGGTGGATGCTGGATTTTCTGAACGGAAGAGGGGGAGCCAAAAGGACCAGAGCTTGCTTGCTGATTTGTAATTTCTTTTTTTTTTTTTTGTCTTCTCCTTACTGTTCATTTTGCACCAGGGCTTATGTATTAAGTCCCAGACAGTGTTGTCAACGTAGTTTTCAAGCTTGTGTGAAAGGGGTCAAGGCTCTTGGTGTCCACAGCTGCTGGTGCATCTCGAGGGAAGAGGCTGTGAATCAACCCGTGCACTGCAGAGGGACACCTGGGGCAGCAGCTCTGGTGGTGAATTACAGGAGATCCTTGTCACGTTTTGGCAGGGTTTGGTTCTTCTTTGTTGATCATCCCCTTGGGAAAACCTCCCGGTCACGATCAGGAGGCTTCGCACCCAGTTTTTCTCCAGGAACGGTGAATGCTTTGCAACAAGTTTCCCTGTGCTGCTTTATCAGAGAACCTGAAGGTCCTTTGCAAACCTTTAATTAGTCCTTGATTTGCATTGGCACCTGCATGCCTGGTTCCCTTGTGGCTGGGCAGCAGGATCGATGAGCCTCCTTATCCCCAGTCTCCCGGAGTGGAAAAGTGCAAGTGGAAGGATCTTGGCCAGAGAGGAATTTAGAAAATCACAAGCTCTTAGTGACTGCTGGAACTAAGCGACTCGTACGGGTGCAGTGACCTGAGCAGGGCTCTGCGCATTTCATGCACAGTTGCTTTAAAGAGATGCTGATCATTTTCAGCATGACCTGCTAATTACTAGAGCAGATGAAAGATTTTTTTTTTTTCTTTCTTTTTAAATCCTCCTCCCTCTCTGTGTCCTCTTCTCCCTCCTCCTCCTCCAAGTCCTTATCTAAGCTAATCAACATGACACAAACAACCGAAAAAGCCATATTCTTACAGCAGCTATTGACTAGAAAGGAGGCGGCAGGAGTCTGGAGCCCTTCAGGACTGGCCTGGTGTCACCCGTCGATTTTAACAGCCCGAGTCAGAACAGAAAAGGTTTGAGCTCCTTTTTTCTGAGGTCCTAACATGCAGTGACCTGTATCTTATGTGGATTTTTTAGAAGACCAGAGTGTGGAATTTCAGTAGTCACGAGGGGCTTCCCAGGTATCTGATGCATCCCTAATTTAAAAAAAAAAAAAAAAAAGGAACAAAAAAAAAAAAAAAAAAAAAAAAAAAAAAAAAAAAAAAAAAAAAAAAAAAATCAACATCTACATATCTTTTGCTGGTAAGTCTTCAAAAGCTCAAGACGTATGGCTAGGTCCCTCAAGAAGAGTCTTTCCATCTCAAATGACCATTTAATGCTGATACAGTGTCTCCCAGCAGCAGAAATCACAGCTAGGGGAAGGCATTGTTAATATGGTGCAGAAGTAGTTCCTGTGTTTGCATCAAGCTGATCACATGGGTTTGTTTTCTCCCATGTTTCAAGATTTTTTCTTATCTAGAGCCACGGGATGGGGTTTTCCAGCGTCCTCTGCTCTGTTTTAGATGAATATTTAGAAGTTTTGTGCTCGTGGTGATAACGCAGTCGGCCGAGGCAGCGAACAAAACTCGCCTTCCGAATTTCAGCTGCGGTGGTGCGCTGGAAGGAAGCTGAGCAAATGGACACGGTGTTTAAATAGCGTGTCCTGAATTGCTTTCGTTTGGTTCTTATTTTGTAAGCCATTGGCTGGGTTTGCTGTCCTTTCAGAAATCAGCAGCTTCCTATGAAATATGGAGCTGTTTAAAAACAGACAGCAGCTGCTCCATCCTTGCGTCAGCGAGGGCTCGGCAGAAGGAAGGGGAATGGTAGACGGTTGTTTAGCTGAGATATTCTTCATTGCTGTGCCGTACTGTGCTAACAGAAGGTCTGAGCAAATACACACCGGGAAAGTAAGACTTAATGTTTCTTTGTTCCCCCGGAATGGTGCTGGGAGGGGATAGGGGGGAGTGTTTGAATGAGACTTTTATTTATGTGGTTCAGATAGCTTGGCGTTGCCTGTGTCGGTAGATGTGTTGTTCTGCTCTTATTTCTTAAGCTGTTTGCTGTATTTTTAGCTGGGAAAAGTCTTTACTTGGTTGGTTGTACAAAACCTCTGCTATGTGAGACAGAAACCTCTGGGGGGGTAAATATTTAGCAGGGAGAGCATTCTCTGTTCACGCTGACTTCCTAACTTGTTTTAAACTTTTTTTTTTTTTGAAATCTCGGCCAGATTATTTAAAAGAAAAAAAAATGAAAAATGAGGAACATTGTTGCACAAGAACTGGAAAGAACCCAAGTAGTTTGCTTACTGTTAAAATTGCGACATGACTGGAAACATTTGGTAAAGAAAAAATTAATTGCCTGGTGTATTTGTGGTTTCCTGTTGAATCTCAATTTCTAGGGGAGGTTGAAAAACCCGTGGATGTTTCCTCAGATTACTAGATAGCATGATACCTTGTGTGCATGATGAAAGACCTTCAGCAAAGTGTGCCAGATATCCATGGCTTGCTATAAAAAGTCTCTCCCATCTGGAACAGGAGTGTTTTCTCCTTTTTAGTAGAACGGTTTGAGCGGAGATAAACACGCAGTGAAGTTTGCCCCGGTCCAGCCTTATTTCACTTCAGGAAGTCTGGGTCTGGGTACTATCTACAAACATCCTGGAGTTGGTGACAGGGACCAGGTTTCTGAGCAGTTTCTCGCCTTCATCCTTTTGGTGATGATCTGCCAGCAGGGACTTCCAGTCCCACGGTCACCTGAAGAATGGTGCTGGCGTGGTCGTTAGCCCCAGGTAGATGTTTTTAATGAGCTGTGAAGCCACAGATTGGCCTGGCCTGTAAGGGAGGAGAGGGTCGAGCAGTCGTTCCGCAGAGGAAGAGCTCGAACGAACGTGCTTCAAGGTCTTTTCTGGCCTGTCTCGCGTTGCTCTTGAATAACAATCTGTGTGTGTTGAGCTGCAAAGCCAGAGCTTGAGAGAATTGGATGGGAGAAATACCAGGGCCGCTTGGAGCCTGGGTACCAGGGGTGTGAGGGCCCCGATCTGGTATTGTCCTGAGAACTCAGCAAGGGACCTGCAGACACCAGGGCACCTTTGGCCACAGCCTCTGCATCCTCAATCGATCACCCAGGTCGTGTTTCGTGTCCGTGAAAACGTAACTTGTGATGACACAGGGCTTAAAGTTGGGAAATCGGTGAGGCTCCTCTGGGTGTTCCTGTGGGAAGGGAAGAGTTATCCCTCGGATTATTTCCATGGAGAAACAGTTAATCTCGTTGAAGACCAGAAATTCTTTTCTGAAGCAAAGGCAGGGGCTGTGCGGGGAGCATGGTTAACCATGGAGACTGGAGGCAGGCTGAAACTCATAAAGGAAAAATGTATGTAGGAGTTTATAACTGTGTGTAAGTGCATTAAAGCTTTAATTTGAGATCGCTGGCTGAGCTGAAGATGAGCTGAAGATGAGCTGCTGTGGAGCTGCACTGCGTTCAGGGAGCTGAAAGCAACTTCTGGAGATGGCTGTTGGCCCCACGACTGCGGGCACCTGATGGTTGGGAACAGCCACAGCTGCTTAAAATCCGCTTCTGGTTGCCCCGGAAAACAGTAAAGCGATGTTGTTTTTTTTTAACGTAATTTGAAAGAGTGAAAAAACTATTTTAAAAGTAATGCTTATCCCATCCTTTAGCTTTGTGAAAGTCCCCCATCCATTTGTCAGTGTGTGCATGTTTGTTCTTGGCCTGTTGGGAGTTAAATTTTCCTCTCGACTCAACTGTGGAAACAGTCTTCATTTATCATTTCCCAGTTTAGCTCCTGTATTAAAATTATAACAAGGCTGGGGTTTATTTTTGTCTTGTGTACATTTATCTCCTGTGTATCCTTGTGTCTATTATTAGAGTCCTGCTCCGTTGCTAAATGGATTGGCCAAGCTCTTGGGGACAAAATGTTTAAGCGTATGACTCGTCTGCAATGCTCCCCAGCCGCTCTGCTTTGCAGTGCTCATAGTGACTGGGTTTGCTCAGCGTTTGTCACAGCTTGCTGGCTTTAAACACCAGTGCAGTGGGCAGAGCCGGCAGATAGGAGACGATAAATGGCGAATCAGTCCCGGAGAGGAAGGAGGTGGACGTGGAGAGGAAGCTCCAGCTGAAAATAAACAGAAAGCAGTGGTGTGTGTTTGGGAAGCAGCTGAATTGCATGGCCAGGGTACAGCCCTCTGCTTGCTTGGCGCTTTTTATTATTATGTTTGTTTGTTTGTTTTCTTTCGTGATGGGGTATTTCTGTTTCGGACTGCAAATACAGGCAAGTCGAATCCTCTGAAGCAGGAGGACCAGTGTGGTGGCTGGTTGGCTACGGTCTTACCCTTTCCTGAACTAAAAAATAAATCGGAAACTTCTTACGGGTTTCAGCCTTGTTTCAAAATCCCCGTGACTGCCACTTCTGCCAGTTCGTGGTTGGACCTTGTCCTCAAATCTGTACCTACTTTTTGTCTTGCACAAGAGCGGTTTGTACTTCTGCAGATCTTGCTTGTCTCCTGTTTCCACATCCAGCCTGAGCTGTTTTTTTGGTGTCTTTCTGCGATTTGCTACGTTCTGTAGCTCGGCTATCGAGTATCTTAACCGCGTTCTTCCTTTGCTTGCAGCGTCTCTTTGTCCATGTGGCCTCTTACATTTTCTGCAAGTCTGTCCCCAGTGTTAGGAAGATCCTTGGGGTCCTGCCATGCCTTTCGGAGGACTCGTTTGGGATGCTTTTAAAATTTTTTGGAATAGCCTAGGCAGTGCCTTTGGCAAGGACGTGCTCCAGAACTCCCTGAAACAATTAGGGAAGGCTCTTACTGGTGTAGCACGGCTTGGGATCGGATTCTTGATTTTGTTTTTCTTTTTTTCCTAATTTGTTTCTCTAAAACGCGTGATGAAATGCTTCCCCCGCTCCCCCCTGTTGTTTGGTTTTGCTGTTTGTGTGCTGGTGTGTTTTGGTTTGTGTTGTGGGTGGGTTGCTTTGTTTTTTTAAGCTATTTCACTGGCACGGATTTTCTCCTTTCACAGCGGCTCCCGTGCCCCGTGGGCTGTGTGTAACCTGGTTCTCTGCTGCCGCGGGCTCCTTTAGTCCCCGGGTGGCTGCGGTGCCGGACCGGGCGATGCGGCTGCAGGGACACTGCCCGGGGTCGCCGGCTTTTGCACAGGTCCTGCAATGAGCCGCCTTGTTCCACCTCCTCCCTTCTTCCTGTTCCTCATCCTTTGGTTCCATCACACGTGCTGCCCTGTTTTTCCTGCGTTAGCAGCGTTTTCTGACGTCGGAAACTGTTCCTAAAGACGCGACTTGGCCCGTGCGAAGCTTTTTCTCTGCTGGTAGGGGCAGGTACATGCCCAGTGTGTAACGTTTTGGCTTTGGAGTGAGGGGGTGGTTTGGCCCTGGCCGTGCCGGGTGGGTGCAGGAGGCTGTTGCTGCGTGGTGGGGTCAGCACACGATGCTGCGTCACCCGAGAGATTTGCCGCTGTGGCCACAAAATCACTTGGCAGGTGGGAGAGAGTTGATCAAGCAAACCGGCTTCTGCTGATTGTCAGGCTTTTATATTTGGTTTTGTGATTACTTTTTTTTTTTTTTTTTAAATTTTATGAACTTTAACGCGTGCGTGACGGAGCAGTTGAATTAGCTGCGGGAACTGTTGGAGATAACGTACTGGGATTTTCTGCGAACCTCGCTGCCCTCTCCGTGTTTGGGCGCAGCAGAGTTGCTGTGCACAAGCAGGCAGGAGCACCCGGGAAGGGGGCCCAGGTGAGATGTTATTGCCTGAACAGATGTTATTGTGCTCCTGCTGATCTTCCGTGGTCAGATCTGCCTATTTTCTTGTTTTATCCCTGCACATGAACTGATTGTATTTGGAGCTGCATTCCGTGCTGCTTCGTCCTGACTCCGAGTTGAATGTGTCCTGGTCTCGCAGTCTGTACGTGATCGAGTGGTTTTGATCGGTTTTGAATTGTTAAAGGTCAAGGATATTATTGCAGGAGCTTCATTTTTTTAAAAACCATCCTGAAAGAAAATCACCAACGGCACCTCTTAAAATCCTTAGATTTGGGGTTTGAGAGGAAAAATTATTAAATGATGTCTTAAAGCTGAATAAAGAAGTGAGTATTGAATGTTTTAATGTCTTACAGATGCTGTGGGGTTGCAGGGTTTTATTTAAAATTTAACAATGGGCATTGGAGTGGCTCCAGGGCTGTAAAGAATAGTCTCTTTAATTAAGGGTTGAAGCTGGAAGAGCATGTGTAGTGTGATGCCATTTTAAAGTTTCAGCGGGGCTTTGTAGCTGTAACTTGTTATTCCCCATCGTGGATCTCCCATCCGTGTGGTGGGGATGTTCCTTGCCCGGAGAAGGGTGGCTGCTCTGCATAAGGGCAGCAAGGTTTCTGCAGAGGTTTTACCTCTCACTTTATTTAATTTTCCTCTTTTCTGTGTCTCCTTTTGCCCACTTGGAGGGTGCAGCATCTTTGCAGGCCCGTGCACACATCGCATGACACCCAGACAGAAACATCGGCTTTGTTTATCCGAAATATTTCTTTTTCGTTTCAGGTTGGGAAGATGGTATTTTGTAGCCGTGTTCTCCGACGTGATGTTGGTAACAGCAGGTTTGGAGCGAGGTTGTGGGGATGCGATGCGATCTGCTCAGGACGGTATCGCTGAAACCCGCTGGGGTTTACCGGAGCAGCAGAACGTGGAGTTTATCCATGTTCAGCAGGGCAGGGCCGGATCCCGTCCCTACACACGTCCAAAGGTTTCGGCTCTCCGTGGCTTGTTTGCCTGTTACTCACTGGGGTGGAACCCAGAAAATTGGCCGCTAAAAAGAAAAAAAAATACATTATTATTCTCTCCTAGAAAACACAAGTGTTCCAGGCACGTAGCCTTGAAGTTCTCATCTGGCAAAACAGCGTTGAGAGGCTTAAGGTGGCGTCTTTTACTCCAACCCGTTCTCAGGTAGATGCTCAGTGCCAGTTGTGGGTTTTCCCCCATGTGTGACTTGGGCTCTGCAGTAGTACAACGTGTGTTTAATTATATGAGGCAATCGCTGCTACTTTTGGCCATCTCGGAGGTTTCTTCTTCTGTAAGAACCAGCGTCTGCCAGGGTTTGCTGCATCCTGCTTTGTGCGAAGACAATTGCTTGACTCTTTTTCGGGTAGTTGCTGTGAGAATTAGGCTCTTCTGTGGCATTAGGAAGCGCAGCCTCGTAGTAAAGGCTGAGCAACTGCGAGCCTGCCGGGTACCAGGGAACCTTTATGGCTTGCATTTAGTGCCTTCTGGTGTGTTTATCCCCATAAAATAATTAATTGAACTAGAGCTCCGAGCAATGTTGTCACCTTTGCACATTAAAAAAAAAAATCATAATCATGCTCTCTGACTTAATGAGATTTAGAAAGAAATGTTCTTTATTTTTTTGGTGGTGTTTGCCTTTTGGTTTTCGAGTGTTAAAGGCTCCCCTGGGTGGTGCGTTGGAGCCTTTTCCTTGGACGGCGGGGGCTGTGGAGTCACCGGCCTCGCCGCGGCTTTCCCAGAGCCCTTGCCAGACTCGGAGCCAAATCATGAGCCCTGGCAGCTCTGTTTTGAGTGTTCAGAAAGGAGCTAACTGGACTTTTGCGGTGGCCTTGGTTCTGTTATTTTTTTTCTTTTTTTTAAATTATCTCTGTAATTCCTATTGTTTTCTTTGCGCATTTGCTAACTTGCAAAATTCGGCAGATTGCAGAGGGTGAGTTTTACTCCGGGCCGCAGCGAGCGCACGGCTCCTGCTCGGAGGTGTGGATGGGGTTGGTGTGGTGGACCTGCTGGCCTTGGTCTCTGCTGGGTAGGGAGGCATTTGGGTCATCCCGTGTGGCTTCATGTGGGTATTAAAGGCGAATCTGAACTTCACGTGATCTTGGGAGCTGCAGTGTCTTTGTGTTAGCTGCCCGTTTTGGTAGGATTTGGTTGAAACTCAATCACGAGGCTCCTTCGTCCGTCTTCGCTGCACCATGGGCTTGAATGACGCCTTGAGTGTTTTCTCTTGAGTCTTGCCGCTGGTCCTCAGGCTCGCTGGGGTGTGTTAGTGCTTTTAAACCATTCAGCTGCAGAATAAGCCCAAACCGTGCGTGAACAGGTTGCTCTACCCTGCCGCAGCAGCACAGGGCAGTTGGTTCTTCAGGACATCCCTGCAACGTGGTCCCAAAAAGGTGGCCGAGTTCTCCCAGGACTTGCTGAGAGAGGATTTGGGAAGCATCTTGCTGCCCTGCAGCTCTGCAAATCACACCCAGAGCCCCACGAGCCTCACCCCTGCTCACACGGGAAGGCAGTGACAAAATCGCATGCCCAGGTGTTATTTTGCTGCCTGTTTTTTCTCGAGCCGGGCTGGCTGAGAGGAGAACCTCGTGCAGAGCTCGCTGGAGCGGACACAACAGAGCGAATGTACCTGCTGAGAAACAGGCCGAAATAAAGCCAGAAAAACCCGAACACCGCGCCGAATCCGTGGCAGTTGCTGCAGATGCTGCGCTGGTGAGAAGTCAACAAATCCATCAGACGGGAAACGGTCCCCGGGAAGAGGAGCATCCCCCGCAGCCCCGGACCGCGCGTCTGGGTGACGCCGCGCGGGAAGGAAACGGTTAACGGGGGAGAGGTTGTCGGGTCGGGTTAGCCATCAGATAGCTAATATTTTAGAGGTTTTTCAGAGCTCAGCTATAAAAAGGCCGTAGCAGTATTTCAACTCGCCCATTGTCTGCTGGAAGCCAGCCAGCGTTGCCATGCCGACGAGGAATTATTACTTGCTGCCAGAGCTGGAGGAAAAGCTCATACTTTTGGCTTCAAAACAGGAGGGGTGGACTTATGTAATCCACTGTGTTTATAGGCTGAGACTGGCAGGAGCATTGAGAAATAATTACAGGCTTTCCATTTCATTTCCAGCTTGGTTTTAAGGCTGTGTGGCCTCTCTTTATTTATTTATTTTGAAGTTGAGAGGGTTTGGCTGCTAAAGATGCAGGAGGTGGCGGAGGTGATGTGGGGATGCTGCTAGGTAAGTACCCCCCCCTTCTTCCCTCCCCAGGCTGGCCGGGCTGCTTTTGTTTTGGTGGCGTTTTGTCTGGAGAGCTAAACTAGGCCACAGCAGAAAGAAGTTGCTTTGAAAAACTGGGACTTGGCCCGTCGACACAGAAACAGTGTTCGGCGGCGGGGCTGCCAATACGCTTTTGCGGTTGCCCGGAGGTGGCCGGTGTTTGCCGAGGTTCTGCGAGCCCCGGCTGCTTTCCCAGGTGATTTTATCCCTCCAGCCCTTCTTGGCTCGGAGCCTGTGGGGTTTTTTTTGGGGGGGGTGCAGGAAGTAGCGGCAAGGAAAATAAGAGGAAAAAGTTGTTTTTTTGCTGAACATCTCGGTCTCGCGCTTTGCTCCGCCGGCTGGAGGGGGATTCGTCGGCGTGATCGAAGGAGTTTTGCTGATGTTTCGTGCTTTTGAGAGGTGAATTGCAAAGTTTAGCCTGTAATTAACGCGGGTTTGTTGGTCCCGGGTACAGTCAGCAGATGATGCTGTAGTTTGGGTTTGCCTGAAAAGCAGCGCGCCCTGTGTTTTGACTTGGGTCAGGCCAGCGGGAGTTGGCAGCTGCTGGTTTTGTGCTGGCTGTTGCATAGAGGGACTTAGGCTGGTGAACTCTGCTCGCAAAACTTTGAGGTTGGGTGATTTTTTTGCTGGTTTTAAGGGTTGTGGTCCTGTAGTCGTGGGGAGGATGCTGTGGGGCAGTGGGAATCCCTTTCCTGGGGGAGATTGCTGGAAAACCACAATAATAACCGAAATAAACTGGGGCTGAGCTGGGACCCTCGGGCTGGATCGGGGCGAGCTGTGCCTCGCTTCGCTGTGCTCCTTTCTCCTTCCATAAATGAGAACGTGACCACTGTGACATCTTAAATCTCCGTGTCTGTAAAGCTCCTAAGAGTGGACGAAGCCCCTTTTTGGAGGGGGTATGAAGAAGAAAGCTTTGGTACGCTGCACACTTGCTGTGGGGGTTACAAAGGTGTGTAGAGGCTGCGATGTGCTGTGATTATTATTTTTTTTCTAATGTTTTCCTTCATTGCACAGTGTCCTACTAGGGAGTTACGTTCTCGGTCGGTGCTAATCTTTTTGCGGTTGTGGCGTGGTGTGCACAGATTAAATATCCCTGCTGTGCCAGTCAGCTCGAGACAGGGGAATCCAGTGCTTTTTAGGGGCAGTTACAGCCCCATGTGAACATGTTTGGGCCTTAACTTGAAATATAGGGGTGCCTCGATGGAACTGGTGTACGTGAGGGGTTGTTGCAGAAATAAACTGCTTTTTCCGCAGTTTCCCACAGTTACGGGCAAGAACTTGGGAAAGTGGTGTCACGCTTCGAGTCGGGAAACGTCTCTTGAAACAGCAGGTTTGACTGGTGTTATCAGAGACACATGGGTGTGTTACACAAAATAATTCAACAATTTAATGATCCGTAATAGTGCTTGCTTTAACTCCTACCACAGATGCTGTTGGACTCAACACGCGTTAGATTTGTTACTGCAAGGCTTTTTTTTTTTTTTTCCCCTCTCCTTCCTCTGGGATTCACGCCAAGATGAACTGTATGTTCTGTTCCTAAGAGCTATGAGTAATGTATGTGTGAATCTATAATATAAGTAATACGAGCGTATAAAATGTGCGAGTATGCAGGGTCGGTGTATCCTGCGTCTGCAGAGCGCCGCGCACACGCTCGATGTGTGTTCAGAAATAGGGTGCGATACATGTCTGGGCAAAATTAACAACATGCCTTGGAGTTCCTGCTCACCGCAGGGCCCCGGCTGATGGCGGATCCCGGGGACCCCGACCGAAATCCCCGTCGCCCGCCCGTTACGGTTTGCCTGTTTAATTGCCCTTTTGGAGGAGTTACAAATGGGAGTTGGACGTCCCTCCCTGCGCTTGCGGGGGAAATCAGCCTTAGAGAAGATAAGAGATGTTTGCGCTGTATCCGGATGTTTCCTGGGTAGCTGGTGGGGCAGTGGGGTGTCTGGCGGGCTGTGTTTTGGTACAGGGGGTGCTGGGGTCCCGCTCTGCACCACCGCTGGTAGGTGCCGCTCCAGGCGCTGCTGTACAAGTGATGCACTCCAAGGCAGGCCTGCTGCTTCTAATGGGATTTTTTTTTTTTTAATGAAATAAAATGGGCTTTCTCTCATAAATTATTTTTTTTTAACGTGAAAAACGAGAAGGTGGCAAGTAGCCAATTCCCCCGCCTCCCTCTTTCCAGCTCCGATGAGGTCATTGCCTCTTAAAGTTTATACCACGCGCTGCGAGACGTGGCTGGAGCAGCGAGAAGGCCACAAATGTCTCTCTTGGGGCGGGGGGAGCGATGCCCACCCGTCCCTGAGATATTAGCGAGCTGTAAGTGATGCCTGAGCAGGATTTGGGAGCGGGGAGGGGGCCTGGATGGGAAAACTTCGCGGGATGCGGATCCGGGCGGGAGGGAGCGCCCTGGTCCCTGCGCTGTCCCCGCGATGCTGCGGGTGGGGAGGACGTGGGGCAGGACCAGAGCGGGGGGGGGTGCGTGATCCCATCCTCAGAGCTGGCCCAAAGGGGCGTAAACTGTTGGTGAATTTGCGCTGTAGTCCAGAAATGAAATATTTGCTGCGTCAGAAAAGGAGGAGCTGTGGGGCGGCAGAAGGTGTGCAGATTGTGGAGAGAGGAGCCAGGAGAGATGGATATCACTTGGTTTTGTGTGGTTTTTGTGTTTTTTGTTTTTTGTTTTGTTTTTTTTTTTAATATAGTTGTAAAGCCCTTGGCAGCAAGCACTGGGCTAGGCAGAAATGTGGGTTTACTTTTGCAGTTTGCTCCCCGGTGTATCTGTGCCTTGGGGCGCTGTACGCAGCACCCCCATCTGCCAGAGCTGGGCGCCTGCTTCCACCGCGGGTTGTACAGACTGAGCCCACGAGGAGGCCGTGGGGAGGTGGAGATGTGTGAAGGGGGCAGCACGGGGCAGCTGAGGCGTCATCCGCCGCCCAGGAGGTTTCTGAGCAGAGGACGAACACCAAGAGCGCGGATCAGGCAGCACCGGCGGCGCTTTGCAAGGACACGAAGGTCTGGGAGATGCCTCCGCTTGCTGACGCTGGGAACTCATCCGGTTTTAAAATAAGAGCGAGGAGGTGGCTGTTTGGTGTGTAAATGGGTACCCAAGGGCCCTTGGTGCCCCGTGTCAGCGGCCTAGAGCTGTTGGCTTTGGTCCGGTGCAGGGGGAGATGGGCCCTGACCTCCCCTGCACCGCGGCTGGAAACGAAGGAGAGCGGCTGGAAGTTAATGAGGGACAGGACACGAGAGGCTTCAGGGTGCTGCAGCAGTTTTAGGCATAAACTTAAAAAATAAAAATTAAAATTGCTGTTTAGTCACAGTTTGTTCGTTCTATGGAAGTCGTTTAAGCATCCCGCTAATTGCAGCTGCTGCTGTTCTGCTGCACCCCAATGATATCTTCAGTTCACTTCTTTGTCTTTGTGCTTCTCCTTAGCAGCCTTGTTGATTTTTTTTAATTTTTTTTTTTAATTTTTCTCCTGTCGACACGATACAATCGCTCCTTGTTAGCCTATCTTGCTCTTTCCTCTTTCAAGGAAGGGAAGGAGCAGGGGAACCAGATCTGATAATTCCAGTGAGTAGAACTGTTCCCCTGAGCCCTTTATAAAGAAATAAAAAGGCTCTCCTTCTCTCTGCTTCTCTTTGAGCACGAGCACTTTACCCTCTTGGATTCCCTGCAGGCTCCTCATACTGCTAAAATTGAAACATCAAGATGTCTGAGGCAGCAGGAATTACCATCAGTGTTTTGACACCTGGAGGTACAATTTCTATTAGCTTTTATATAAAAACAACACCAGTTTTGCCAACAGAGCTCTTGTTAAATAATGCATGAAGACCCCACTCCTGACAGTAGGTATTTTTCTTTCACTTTCCTGGACTATTGGATAACGGCTTAATTTTTGTGACCGTTGGGGGGAAAAAGATACACGCACGGAAATATCTATGTGGACACACAGCTGCTTAACTCCTGGGCAGAGAGGCAATTATCCTGTTTGCTAATTAACGTGGGTAGTTGGGGCAAAGCAATTTAAGGTGGTTCTGTCGAGAAGGCTCGGGTTGTTGTGTTTTTTTGGAAGGAGCGGAAGGCGATCTTCTGAAACCCTTGATGGTAGGTAGGACTGCTTATATGTGATATACGGGAGGCTGCAGGAGGGTCTGCGTGCCCTCCGAAGGAGATGAGCTCGGGGTCCTCGGAAACAAAGCACTGATAATTTGCCTTTTTTGCCTGGATGCTGCTTGGCATCAGACATATGCTCCGTGCTCGCTTTTGGGGAAAATGAAGCGAAACAGAAGGGCACAGCGTGTGGATGTGACTGCTAATAGTGAGAATCAAAGTACAGTTTTGACATTTCTAACCTAATAAGTGGTGCTGCGCGCGAGAGCCTGCTTATTTTCCTTTTCACCATGAGATGCTTTGACAGAGGAGTAAAGTCCCATTTTGACATTTCTGTCATTTTAACTAAAAAGAGAGATTACAGTAAATTGGATTAAGTGAAAATCTTCTTCTGATGTTTGTGGTTTGGGCTGATTTATGGATAGATGTCATTTGAACGTCATTCTGCATTTTTTTAAGCATCTGCTTGATGGTTGCTCTAATGTTGCTGCAAATAGTCCAGGCAGAGGAGGGAAGGCTGAGCAAGAAACAGCTCCTGTGGCGGATCTAGCACTGGTGTGTGACATGGGGACACCAAAACACTGTCCTGCTCGTGTTCCCAGCCGCATAGTGCCAGATTCTGCAAAGGGCGCTTAGTTCTCATTCAGGTTCCTGTTATTAAACTTCGTTATTTGCTGCTGAGAGTCGCTTAGGCTTCTTAAAGTATTTTTCGCATCCTGGAGAGAGACGGTTCAGTGCATGCTGATATTTCAAAAAGACAGCATTGAAGGTTCTTCCCTTAAATTAACAATGTGAGACTTTTAAAATATGTATATTCTTCGTGGCCTCCTCTATATGAGCTATTTAGAAGCTGCTGGTGCCACTTGGAAAGCTGTGTAATCTCTTGTGGGTGATGATGTAATGAGCGCTGTAATCAGATCTGCCGTGATGTCATTGATGGAGTAGCCCCCTGTTGCCTGGTGCAGCAATTAGTGGGATGAGATTGAAATCTTTCTGACGGGAAACCGGAAAGTCCGCATCCCTAAATGGTGTTATTTGCATTATAGGTTTTAATTTCTGGCAAAAGTTTGGAAAAACACGTCTGATCGAGCCTCAAAACCGCTAGATTAGTGTCTAGGTGTAGAGGCTTAGGGCTTTCAGTTGTGGTCTCCGAAAGGTTATTTGCAAGTTTAATGTCGGTTTAAAGTTTTGTACCGGCCCGGGGAGGTGCAGGGTGGGTTTTCTGCCAGCTCGGTGCCAAACCAAAGCAGCGCTGGCCCCAGGGAGCGTGAACACGAGGATTGCCCTTGATCTCTGAAGGGGTTGGACGTCTTAGGCCGGCTGTGTCGGTTTTTACGGCCCCGCGGCAGGAAGGTGCTGCCCAGGTGGGAGTTCCAGAGGTGCCATTGGAAGCGGGTGCGTCCAGCCCCGGCTTCTCGGGGGGCGCTGGCTGGTGGTGCTTCCCATCTTCCCTCTGGTTTGGTTTGCAGCGTCTTGGCGCTGCGTTGGTTTCCCGGTGCTGTTGCTGCCCCCGGGGTTGCTGTGGTTTGTTTTTTACATCTGTGCTCCCTCTCCGTGGTTCGCGTCGCCCTTGCAGCTGAAAGAAAAGATTTTTTCATTTTGCTGCTTGAGCGTTTTGTGCACTTGTTAGTGACTGCAAGTGCAGTCCTTACAATATTTTCTGTATTATTTTCTGTGATATGATTAGTGGTGGAAGATCGCACTACTGAGGGGAGATAAATTTGTAATCCTGCTTCGTGGCTGATCTTATCCTAGCTGAGTAGCTCCCGTTGCATAAGGGACAGTGACCTGAAATCGTCTGTTCGAAGCAGCAGACAGGACGCCTTTCCCTTCTCCCCTTCACACGCGCTGGTGTGATACGGACTTTCTAAACGGTTTAAAGTTTAGTGGTTTTACTTCTGAAATCTGAAAAGCTCCTGATAACAAACCTGTAGGTTGGCGCGCTAACCAAAGAGAGCAGCGGTACCGCGGGAGTTGGGTTATTGTAATGCGTTGGTTCAGGAGAGATGGAGCGAGAGCCTGGAAGGGCGGCTCTGGCCTGGGGAAGGGCTCTGCCCCATCCCCTCCCGCCGCTGGATGCCAGCGGAGAGGGCAGGTGGGGCAGCAGCAGGGGAAGAGCTGCTGCTGTGAGCAGTGGAGAACTGAAAACATCTGCTCCAGCTGTGCGCCTCTGCGCTCGTTGTTTTTAACTTCTCTGGGTAAAGCAGATGAGGAACTGGCGGTGCATTTCTTGGCAGGGACCTTGTCTTGTTGGAGTTGAAGAGATGTTTCCCATTCTGCTCAGTTGGCTCTTTCTCCTCCCATCCCTCCCAGGCACGTAGCAGCCCCCGGCTGAGCTCAGGTGAGGCGCTTGGGCTCTCTTTGCTGGCAAAGATATTGGAGTGCCCTTGATTGCTTTTCTTCCCCCCCCCCATCCCCTGAGAAACGCTGCGTTAAATATCTCAGTGTTAAGAGCTGCATCTAAAGATGGGAGGCCCATTCTGCCAGCTTGCCTGTCCGCTTTCAGAAGTGCCCCCTTGGAGGAGAAAGCACAGATGTGCAAGGATGGAGTTGCTGCTCCCAAGCGTCGGCTCCTCTTTGGGGCAGTGGAACAAACTTGGCTTCCCACCGTGGGCCAGGCCTGGGCCGTGCAGCTCCTGAAGTCCCCGTCCTGGGTCCACCCAGCATCCCGGGGGTGCCCTCTCTGCTCTCCCAGTCTCACCACAGTGGGGTGTTTGTGCCCCCTGGAAGTCGCTGCTGATGCTCAGGGAGGGAGAGGAGTTGTTTTGTGTCTCCGGTGTGGGTGAATCAGTGGTGTCTGTGATGGATTCTCATTGCGACAGGCTCTAAATGGGAGCTCTCAGGGGAAATTAGCCTGCAGCTTTTGACTTTATTAAATATTCTCCAGTGCTGTCCCAAAGGACCACTTTTTAGCGCCCCACGATGTTTTATCTGTTTTTTGTGACATCACCTGCAGGAAGTGTGGCCATGTATGGCTTATATTGACATTAAAGTCTACATTGAAGTAGTTAAGAAATGGTAGTGTGTTCTGTTCTTCAGGCCTGTAATGTGTTGATGTCTTCTAGGTAGATATGAGAACCTCAGCTGAAGGTACCGCAGATTATTATAAAGTCCGATAGCTCCCTTAGAGCTCTGGCTTAAAATGATTGATTTAGCCATTTATTAAAACACCTATTTAATGATTGATTAAGCCTTTATAAACTATTCGGACCTTTTAAAATGTCACCTGATATATTGTAGCTCCATTAGCGTCTGGCTAATAAAATACACCGTGGACCTGTAGTGCCTGTTAGGTTGACAGAAATGATATTTTAGGTCTTCCATGTGCTGAAGTTTTAAGTAGCTCGTTACGGATTATTCCAGGTGCGTTTCACGGCACGGAAGCCCAATCTGCTCCCTCAAAGCGAGCCGTGGGGTGCAGGCTGAGCTCTGCGTCCTGCTTCGTGTCTACAGATGTGCTGTCTTCCTTGGGTTTTGCCTTTATTCAACCAAGTATCAAACTCTAAAGGTAAATTCTGCATATGAAATTATCGGAGACTTTTTTTTTTTTCCCAATCTGCCGCCTTTGTCCGTGTGTGGGGCATCTGAATCGCAGCGGGAAACCTGCTCCGGTTTAAGCAGCCCTGGTTTAAAAGCAAATTCAGTCAAACCGGTACAAACCCCTGCATGGAGAAGTTAAAACTGCTTTGTGTCGGACCGGTACCGGTTCTGCTCAGGTGAGCACCTCCTGCCGAGGGATGCTCGGGGCACATTGTGTGGCCCTGGTGAGGTGAAGTTTGGCAAGGAAGAGCTGTTGGGTTAACATGTGAGCTTTTAATCCGTCGCTGCTCCTGCCTGGAAGTGACTTTCTGCTGCGGGTGGTTCAGTGATCTGCCTCGGTGAGTGCCGTGTGTTCACAGAGGTCGTGGTGTGCTTTTCTAGGGAGTCTGAGCTTGTGAGACGCTCGGTCACGTTGTGGCAAGGCTGGCGATGTGGCCGAGTGTGCGGGGATTCAGGGATGTGGGGATGGTCTTGTGTGGGTGGCCGATGTAAAAACAAAACTGGGCGGCCTTTTTTTGGGCTGGGAGAGCGGGGAGGTGATTTTGGGGAAGGCTTCGGTTTACATTTCTCTTTTCACGTTGTCAAACAGTTCAGCGTTCATTTGCTCACCTCCTGCGTCTGTCTGCAATCTTCGTGTTTGTTTCTGGAGATTTCCCGCTAACCCGTAACCGGCCGTGCCGTAGGAGATGTGGGGAGAAGGGGGCGGCTCCGGTGGGCTGTGCCCCCCGTGTTGGCTTCCCGGCCAGCTGTTGTGCAGCTGTTCTCACTGCCAGACCGCAGGGATTTAAACTGGGGGGGCTGTTTCCAGGAGCCCAGCCCTGCACTGGGCAGGAGGTGACAGGAGGCAAAGCCACCCCGTTGTCCTGCTGGTCCTGTCCCCATCCTGCAGCCCCTCCAAGGGGACAGGGGGGTGCTGAGCTCCAGTGCCAGGTGCTTCTCAGGACACGGAAGGTGAAGAAACTGAAGGTTTAGTTACCCTTTCTGACTGCTTAAATATTTTCTTTGATTTATCTTTGGAAAGTTTATAATTTTAACCCAGGCCTCAGATGCTGCTGAATTGCAAGGGGGGGAAGCAGCGAATTCCCCTTTGGGTAAGAGTTTACCCTTCAAGCCTTGACCTTGTTAAAACATGTTAACTCAATAAAAACCCGAGTATTTAAAGGCAAGTGACTTCTTCCTGCCTTGAGGGGCATAATTAAGCCATTCCACACCCCTTAAACCAGAGCTGTGGGAGGAGGACTAAAGAGCTCCCTACCCTGCCTGCCCAGATGGGTCAGCAGCCTTTACTGGGGTCACCAGTACTAGGTCCAGGAGCTACTGGGAGAGTCTGGCAGTGATTGCGTAGGAAACCCGCTATTTCCCGACTGTTGGGACGGTGACGTTGCTCCTTTTGCAGGGCGAGCAGTTCTTGCATCGGTTGAAATTGTGGTCAGACTGAATTTCCTGGGTACAGCGTGCAACAGAGCTTTGCGGGGGGAGAGTGGGGGCGGTGATGTTCATCCATAAAAGTACCTGTGCAATTTAAAAACGGGAGAATTATCCCATTTCTCAGGGTTTCCTTGTTTAAACGTTCCTTCTAAGTTTGTAAAGTACATCGTACTTTTGTGTTAATGTTCACGGAATGGATGCTAATACACGTGGTCGCGTTAATGTGTCCAAAAGCACCTTCACCCCTGAATCTACTACAGGATTTTCAAGGAAAATACAGAAACTTGCTTTGTTCCCAGTTTGACGTGCCGTGTTTGTGTTTTCCTTGCCTTGGATAACCAGAGTTCATCTTAATTTAAATCTGAGGCCTTCATCAAGGTTATAAACTCAATGCATGAAGGTGCTGGGAAACATCCTTAAGTACCCCCCAGATGGACTCAGATTATGATGCTGTAATTAGTTTCTGTACCTCCACAAAAAGCAATATTTGACCTTGGGACTATGACTCTGCTGTTCCCTCTGCCGGCATCCCCGGTGCTCCTGGCCAGACCAGTTTTGTCCAAATTAAATACTTAGTGTTTCTGCTTGCTTACGAGAGGTGTTTCCCAGCTGGTGCCGATTGCTTTGCATGGGACATTTCCCTTGTTTGGTGGTTTTGGGGTTTTTTTGTTGTGTGGCTGAAGGGTTGGAGGGCGAGGAACCATCTGAAACCTCAGCCTCAGGGCAGGTAGATGCAAGGTGACAATGACAGGAGGTAGGTGACAATGACAGGAGGTACCTGCCTGTGCAGCAGTGAACCGGCCCAGTGAGTCACCTCGGGAACCGCCTCGCGTTGGCAGCTGAGGTTTATTTTGGTTTTAGTAGTATTAATTATTAATAAATAGCTTTTAGTTCAGCAGTTGCGCATCAGGATGGACTGAAATGGTGCTTTGCTGCCAAACCGGGCAAAGCTCCCCCCTCCCTCTGGTGCATCAGCGCTGGGAGATCCGAGGGTTCCGACCCCGTCTTGCTGCACTCATTGCATCCCCGGCGGAAGAGCGGACCCTGCAAGATGAGCCCTATCTCCATAGCAGGAATTTCCATCGCATTTCAAAGACTCCTTCAAACTAGTCCACAGGCTCCCAGCAGCCTGTAAACAACAGGCTGAAAACCAGTGCTCCAAGCCCAGAGAAGGCGAATTACCAAGGGAACGACCAGGCTGCAGGTGGAGAACTGCCCTGGTTAGGAAGGCTGGGGACTCCCCGAGGGCTCTGGACAGCTGCTGGTCAGCAGGACTGAGCTTGGCAGGGAGGCACCGAAGTCCCGTTTGCGCGGGTCCGGGTATTAAACACATCGGGAATCCCCATCTGCTTTGTGAGCTCGTCTGTGGAGGCACAACCCAGAGCTCGGCTCCCGCAAAGCGGCTTTTGCCTTTGAGTGAAGCTGCGGGAGCTGTGCAGGCCTCCTCGTTTTTAGGGTCCGGTTCTGCAGAAGGAGTGAAGCTCTTTGCGTTGCCCTCGCCGTGTGCCAGGGCTCCTGTTGAAATGGGCTCTTGGTTTGGGTACAGGGGATTTGAGAAGGGGATGGAGGAGGTGGAGGTGGCGTTCTCCTGTCCCCCTTCCCTCACTGCACGTTGTCCAGCGAGGTGCTACACGTTGTATGCAAATGTTGAATTTTATTTTTTTTTTGATGCCTCTAGAGAGGCTTTGACTTTCTGTCTAGAAGCTATTAATTACCTAGACAAGGAAAGCAGGACATACCCGATTAATGGCTCCTGCCGCTTAGGCCTGTCTCTCCGGCTGATCTGCTCCGAACTAATGAGCGGCTCCTTTGCTGGGCCACCAGTGAGCTTGAACCTCTCATCTGTTTTCCTGGGGAGAAACGAAAGCAGCAGCAACGTGTAGGAACAAATGGCTGGGATTCAGTTATTAACCTGGGCTGAAAATTGACTCTATCTGCTAGTAATTACCTGAGGATGTTAGGAGGAGGGCCTGGTGGAGGGTTCGGAGCTGGTGTTTGGCAGACCATCTCGAGCGATCCCGTTAGCGTTACTTAGGTTCCCATCCTCTGTGCTGGGTACGTATAGCGACTGCTTTGCAAACCTGGAGTGAGATGGGTTCGTTTACAACAGCTCCGCTCCCAAATGACTCCCTTCTTTAGTGATATTTTATGGCACAGCTGCATGGCATCTCATATATTTTTGAATGCCTCAGTTTACAGGTCATTTAATTTATTTGCAGGCTTTGTTTCGGTTCCCTAGGGTAATTTTGTTCCTTTGCGCGTGTCTTCCTATGGAGGCATAAAATTGTGCAGTTTGTCACAACAGTTCAGCTTTTATGCTGGCGGTCGGTGCTCTTCAAAGATCCCCGTGTGAAGTTTAGGCTCCTGAATCATTAGAGGATCATGAAAGAAAAGGAATAATTTAGAAGGCGAAGATGTTTTGTCACCTTTGAAACTGGGAACGTGCGAAAGGAGAAAATGTTTAACGGTACAATCTGCCTCAAAGAACTTATCTTAGGGACTCCAGAAAATGAATTTCCCTTCTTTATTCAGGATGTAAATAATCGAAAATGTCACTCTGGAGCTGAGTAATTTGTTCAACAAAAGGATCTCGAGGAGATGACTCCCCCAGCTTTCATGAACGTGCCCGAGACATCAGAGGACTTGTCTCTGCGGCAATAGGAACGGAAGGGTTTGAAATCAAATGAGCAGCGTGTTCTGTGCGAAATATAGAAATAAATCTCGCAGGTGCTTTGTAATCTGCCTTGCATTTTAAAAGCCTTGTTTATCTGGATAGTCGGGGGGGTTCAGGTTTGCTCCTGGGAGCTGCGAATGGGTGTAGCGATGGTTGTTAATGTGCTGTTTGTGTACTTGGGAGCATGGCTAAAATAGCCCTGTGGTTACCATTGCACGTTAGCAAGGAATTGCGTGCTTTTTTCTCGATTTAAAGTTGCTGCCTGCCTCTGCAGCCCCTCTTGTCTCGGCCGATACGCCTTTTAGTTTCAACTTGTGCATTTCTGTATCTGGAGCTTTGGGCTGGGCTTTCATCAGAAAACGAAGCATTTTCAGTATTTTTTCCATCCCTGGAGTCTTACTGATAAATCGTGCTGTTCACCTTTGCAGTCCTGCACCGGTTTTCTTACCTGTCTCCTTTCTGGCTGCCCCGCTCTGCGCTCGGGCATTTGGCTGTGTCTCCCTTTTCCCTTTTCCCTTTTCCCTTTTCCCTTTTCCCTTTTCCCTTTTCCCTTTTCCCTTTTCCCTTTCCCCTTTCCCCTTTCCCCTTTCCCCTTTCCCCTTTCCCCTTTCCCCTTTCCCCTTTCCCCTTTTCCCCTTTCCCCTTTCCCCTTTTCCCCTCTGCTCTCCTGCCCTGTTTCCCTTTGCAGTCCCAGTGCCCGGGTGGTTTCATGGTTGGTTGGTTTTTGGTTGGTTTTTTTTTTTTTTAATTTCCTCTCCAGCCATTTCCATTTGTCATTGCATATCATCTTCAACAAAGCCCTCACATGGTCCAATTTGCTTTCTATCTCCAGCCTACCCTTAAAATAACCCCTTTGTTTCATGAATGGCCTGTGCATGGATCCAAATCCCACCCACCCCCTTTTTNTTTTTTTTTTTTTTTTTTTTAATATTTGTGGGGGTTTCTTTTTCCCCGTTCCTCAATATCTTTAATTATTTGAAGTGTCCCTTTTGGGCGTTTATCCTGCAGCTGGCAGTCAGGAGCTGTGGGCTGTGTGTGCTGGTGTGGGGAAGGGTTTTTAGGGCAGCGGTGCTGTTGTGCACCGGAGCAGCTCCCATCGCATCCCTGCTGATGCACCTGCTGTCCAGATGATCCACAGGTCACCTCCCTGCTCCTGCAGCCTCGACTGCAAATTCCCGGAGATGCTTGTGGTTTTTTCTAATTGATTAGGAGCGGAAAATCCAACGACGAGAGTAGGGGCAGGTGGTGCAGATGCTGATCTGCCCTGGAGGAACCGGGTGGCGGTACCACGGGTCGGGCTTTGGACGGGGCTGTTAGCGACAGGAGTTCCAGCCGCGGTTCGCGCACACTTTCCTCTGCCGGGAGCATCGGGCCAGCGCCGCATCGCTGCCCAGGGCAGCCTGTCTGGCAAACCTGCCTCTGGAAACACGGCCGGGAGCGGCGCTGGCAAACTCCAACCCTCTGACCTCGCTCCGCGCAGCTGCAGTGCCAGGATCTGCACACAAGCGCTGGCGAAGGTTATCTCGGGGCAGAGCTGGACGCTGGTCCTGTGCCCAAAATAGCTTGGAAAGATCGAAAAGGAGAAATACGAGTCGCAAATCCTGCTTTGCTGCTCCGGGCTGCGACGGGAGCGGGGCAGGGAAGTCCCCTGTGATGGGGCTCCGAACCCGTTCTGCCGGAGCCGTGTCCGGTGGGACGGCTGGTGCAGCCCGGAGCTTTCCAGCGGGGATGAGGGACTTGGAGCTTCTGCCATCCCCTGTGGCCTTAGGGACTGGTTGTACCTTTTCCAAGGGTGACATCCTGCCCCGGGCAGCTCCCTCGTGGTGCTGCGAGGTCTGCGCTTCCCCCAGATACGCGGCTTGTGCATCCGCGCTGTGGGGCTGGGAAATGGGGGTTCAGAAGTCATCTGGCCAAAGGGGCACAGGGAGGAGGGCGGCTGTGGACGGGCAGACTCAGACTGAGCTGGGGAACAGGGTGAGAGCCTTTCAGATACGGCTCTTTGGGGTGGGGTGCGGCTCTTTGGGGTTGGGTACTGCTCTTTGGGGTCGGGTACCGCTCTTTGGGGTGCACGTGGGGAACCGCGGGGTCTGGCCGTGATGTGCTGCCAGCCTGGCTTTGCTCTTCTACTCTTCCAAAACAAAGGAAAAGCTTTGAGATCACACACAGGTACAAGCTTTGACCCCCGGGGTTGAAATAACCTCTCCTCCGTGCCACGGAGCTCAGGATGTGCCCGATCTTTCCTGTTGACCCTGTGCTGCTGTTTTAATTTAAAACCTCTGTACCCCGCTGTGATTGAACGCTGCTGTGGCTTCCCGGGCTGCACACGCTGACATGGTCGTCTTTGTTATTCTGAATAGAACCCTAAATTTATGGCTCAGGGCATGCTTTCCTATTGAAAGGGCTCAATAGATACAGTACATAGGAATATTTGTGTATAATGTCAACTGTCTTCTAAGAAAATTTCATGCACATATTGATTAGACAAATCCATTACCGTTACATTGTGGTGCGTTTCTTGGGAACCTCTCTCTACGCCTTTTCATCACATCTTAATTATTTTTTGCTTTCGCTAGTCCTTTGAAGCAAGCGTGAGTAAATCTGTAGCTGCTTTCCAGGTCTGGTTTGGATCTAGAGCTGAACGGGATGTCGGTGCTGGGGATGCTGATGGGCAATGGGCCTTTCTGCTCTGCTTTTTGAAGCATGATGGGTTGGTTGGTCTCTTGGAGGTGGATGTTACAGGTCAGTATTGATTAAACATTATAAACAAAGGTCTCTTTAACTTCTATTTCAAAATACGTGAGTTGAATGGAGGATATATACTTTTTTTGTATGTGTGTGTTTGAAGACGAAAATTGCCATGTATCAAGCATTTGAGTAGGGAAGACTTGGTTGTTTTTTCCAAAAACTTGCGTCATTGAATGTTTGTAGTTAAACATTAGCTTTGTAGTCAATATTCCTCAATTAAATGTGCCCTGGTGAGCGCTAGCAGCATTCCACTTATTTCCATTCTCTGCGTAGTGTGGTGGTCCCGGTCGCTGCCTTTCCTGAGATGTTTTGCAGTCATTCTGTGGGCCGGCTCCTAACGTCTTCTGTAGACCATCCATGGTCCGTAGACCACAAGTTGAGCAACATTACACTAGGCTTAAGAAACAAAATATTCTGTTAATCTTATTTCAGCAAGTCATTGCTTTTTTCAAAAAAAAAAAGAAAAAAGAAAAAGAGAGTTTATTTTGAACTTGAACAGCATGTTTTCACTGGGGTCTTTAAAACTCTTCTGAGGATGGTTAAACCGGTATTTTCCGGGAGCTGAGAGTGTTTTGTTCTCACCTTTCAGGCAGATGAACGGAGGCACAGGGTAGTTATGGCAGCTTGCCCACGTTTCTGTCCCTCGCTTGAGAATCCTGCTCTCCCGGGGGAACACGGAGCCGGTCGGGAGCGTTGGCCCAAACTTTGAAGAACAACAAGTGTGCTGAATGACGTTAATTAGATTTTTTTGCAACTCGATTTAATTACAAAGCCTTCTTTTAGACCTGTCGGGTTTCCGCGCGGTCCTGGTTTTACCAATACGTGTTTTGGCTGGGCTGAAGGAGCAGCACAGGAATGCACAGCCCCGTGTCGAAGCGCTGTTGACTGTGGGCTTGTAGGTCGCTGTGGGGTGTCGGGAGCTGGTCTGCGCCCACTTTTTGGGCTGGGCACGGCTCTGCTTGGCCGGGTGCTGCACACCGAGCTGGTGTTTGCTGCTGGGAGCTGGCGGGTTCTTGGGCTGAGCTCCTCCGGTGCAGCCGAGCCTGCAGCAGCTTGCAGCGGCTTGCACGGTGCTTTCGTGGTGCAAATTAGGGAGAACAGCTGGTGGGGAAGTGATTGGAGACCGCCCGTGGCACACGAAGAGGAGGAGCAGGGGGTGGTTTGCTGCGGGTGGTGGTTTTGGAGGCTTGGGCAGTGGGGCAGGATCCTGGGTGTCTCCCAAACAGGTGGAAATAAGCGGGTGCAGGAGCATCCATGGGCTCTGGCCTGCTCCACAGTCCCTGTTGTAGCCCCGGTGCTGGGCTGGCCGGTCACCTCGGGCTTTCTCCTGTTCCTGATCAGAGGCTGTAAATCTCGTGCCTCGGGCTGTAATGGCCAGCGCAGGTCTGCGGGTAAAACAGCCCCTGATGGAGACTCCAACTGGGGGGGAAATACTTCTCCTGTGAGACAATGTCTGTTCCTCATCAAAATCAGCTGAGGAAAGTAGGAACCAAACAGTTCGATCTTAAAGATTTAAAGAGGCTGGCTGCACTATTTCTCTTGTATTTCCATTAATCTGCTCCTATTGTTCGTGTTCTTCTCTTAAAAATAATTAGTTAAGGGTCACTGATGGGAGGCGTCCCGTTATCCTGTGCTGGGGATAGGTGGCCCTGCAGCACCCGAACATCCCCGCAAGACCTTGCGCTCCCACTTTGCACCTCCATGGGTGCCGGATGGGTCTGTTGGCCCCTATAATTTCACCCCGTGTGTGTATCTCTCGAGTAGAGAGTCAACTTATTTTTTTCGGATCGCACAGACAGAAGCAAAAAAAGCTTTAGAACTGTTTTAGAGCTTGACGCTCTGTGGCTTTGCGCTTGGTGCCGAGTTTTGAAGGTGAACGAACTTCTGATCTGAAGAGTGTGAAAAAAGAAAAATCATCCCGTATCTTTTACTGTCGGCAGCAGCCAGGACGTGGTCCGGTCCGCCTGCTGAGCTTCCAGGGAAGCAGTTGCCTTGCTGAAAGCTGCCAAAGGCTCTGGGCCCCCCACCTTAGAGTGTGTGTGTGTATATATATATATATATATATATATATAAAAAAAAAAAATTTACATGTGCTAATTAACTCTTAGGTGTCTGCAAGCCAAGATGTCCAAGCTTGAATCCGTTATTAGGAAAGTACCTTAAACTTCTGCAGATCCCAGCGAGCTCTTGAAGCCCTTGAGAGCATCGTGTGTGTGTGTCCTTGGCAGCTGCGGGGGGGGTTTGTCCCTATGGAAACCCCCAGGGCTGCAGGAGGAGCTGGGAGGGCGATGGTGTTTTCTGGGGGGGGTGAACGGGTGTCAAACCACCTGCTCCCAACACAGCCCCCAGCTTTGGGTGGGAATCAGCGATTAAAATCGCATCCCGTCGGAAGCGCGGGGGGAAGCGGGGTTAGTCATACTGGAAGTGTAAATACGCGCTGGCTGCTTTCTGGGCGCCTGTGAATTCCCCCGGGCGCGCGGGGGCTTTCCGATTGCCCCGAGCACGCCGAGCTGTCCCCATCCATGGCTGTCCCCGTCTGGGATGAGGGTCGGGCTGTTCCTGGTGCGCCGGTGCTTCCCGGGACCGGGGTAGCAGGTAAGGAGCCCCGGGGCTCGGTGGGGAAATGCGGGTGCAGGGGAATCCCAGCTCCTGCGCAGGGATGGAGCCCGGAGCAGGAGGGGACCCGCTTGTCCCTCCTCAAACTGCCCCGAGAGCCAAACCTCGCTGGGTGTTTTCCCGTACGTAGTTTGGCAAAATCCCGAAGAGGCTTGGCTGGCCCTCAGCAGGAGCGCGGAGATGTCTCTGCAGGTCCGTCGGCCTTCGGCCTTAACGGGAATTTGCTGAAAAGCGCTGTTTTTGTAAAACCTGACCTCCTTCTGCGGGGGCCTCTTCGGGCCGCTTTCCCCCCGCCACTGCTGCCCTCGTGTCGTGCCAGCCCGCCGGGGAACGTTGCCTCAGTTTGATTTTATTTCTGGCTGGTGAGCCGTGCGGGGATGTCAGCGAACCAGCCACACGGTGCTGCGCCTGCCGGCAGCAGATAGCGAGCGGTTTATCAGCGCGGGCTGATCTGTGGTCTCACGGGAGAAATGAAAAAAAAACAAAACCAAGAAAAACCTTCCTCTTTTTTTTTCTT
>VWYH01011280.1:1215727-1369875 GCA_013399365.1 Pampusana beccarii | reverse complement strand
CCCCCCCCCCCCCCATTTCCCATCCCCTTTTTTACGTTTTGTACATGCCAGCTGCTGTTTTGGTTGCAGTTGCGTTGGCTGTGGTTGGCTGTACAGCAGAGGCTGCTGGGGAGCTCATGGTGCTCCCGGTGTGCCGGTCAACAGTTGGATTCTGCCCAAAAGTTGGTACAAATCTATACGTAACGTGCGTCTCTGCTGGGGAGGAGGCGTGCGGGGGTGTGCGGCTTTGCATGGGATGGAGAAGGGAAACAGGGATTCTCCCTGCTCAGGATCGGACCTGGTCGCATCCCCCCGCCCAGGCAGCAATGGGAATTTATACTTTGTGTACCTATCCGTTAATATGAGAATAATAGTGTACCCTAAACTGGCAGCATTTAAATGTTTGTTACTTTTTTTTGTTGAAATCCAGGCAAAAAGCGGGAGGCTTAAAATCCTCTCCAAACAAACTATGCGAAGTATCCATAAAAATCAGCGGCTTGTAAATCTCTGCTTAGGGCCGAGGGGAATTCTCCCAGTTGTTGGTTTTCCAGGTTTTGTTACAGCTGCGAAAGGACTTGCAACACCTGGTAAAGCATCAAATGTGTGGGTGACAGGGGTGTTTGTGACAATGCCCTCAGGGCCATGGTGTCTTCTGTGGCTCTTGGTCCTCGGTGTGGCACTGTGGGCTGTGACGTGTTTTAATCCCACGTTGCAGTGTAGTCCCATGGATGGAGAGGGCAGGTGGGGAGCTCGGTGCCCCATGTCCCTCCTGGCACAGGTCAGGGCTTGGCTCAGGTGGCCGCAAAAATGTCCCCGGCTGGGAAAGGAGGGCACTGGGAGAAGCATTTGTGGATGTGTAAAAGCGTGGATGGGGAAACAGAGGCTGAAGAGGGACCTTGTGCCCTTGGACCAGGTGTTGAAGTGCCCGAGCTCCAGCTTGTGTTCTGGTGTCTAAGTCATCTCTCCTCTCCCTGCCAAAAAGTACCCGTCTCCAAGAGACTTGAAGATGCAGATCCACAGCGCCTAAATAAATTGCCAGCGGTTTGTAGGCCTGGTCCTACTGCTGCTGGGGGAAGGCTTTCCAGGGCAGTCGGTTGGGATGGATTTGCAATAATCTCATACTTGGACTTCCCTGTGATAGGAACAAAACCTTGGCGCTGCGGTTTGCCAGGTGGAAAACGGGGCTGCTGGAGGCCTGCGAGGGCAGCCGGGCTGCGCTGGTCACCCAGGGCTTGATCTTTGTTGTGTTGCACGACTGTGGTTGACTGAACTCTAACCTGCCTCTCTCCCGTTTGCTTCCAGTTGTTGCGTGACGTGGGAAGCACGCGCACGATGAAGAGGAGCTCTCAGCTCTCCTAATCCTTTGTCGGCGATTCGGAAGCGGCGGCTGCCGCGCCTGCTCTTTCGACATGTCTGGATCGACGCAGCCCGTGGCGCAGAGCTGGCGTGCCGCCGAGCCGCGCTACCCCCCGCACGCCATGTCCTACCCGGTTCAGATCACTCGGCCACACGCGGTAAGGAGAGAGATGTTCCTTCCCTCCCTGCTGGCAGGGCAGGGGCTGCGTGGCGTGTCCGCGTGGCGTGTCCCCATGTCCGTGGTGTGTCCCCATCTGGGCTCGGATGTGGCTGTTAAAAGGAAATCAGACCGTTTCCGTGCCTGTGGTTTGGGTTTTCACCATTCCTCTCTCATGGGATCCTCTTCTGTTTCTCCATACGGTGCTTTCGGCTTTTTCTCTCCCTTTCCAGCCTCTTTCTGGCACTTGTGGTGGTTATGGGCTCTGGCTCATCACTCTCGGCACCCAAGTCCGTTTGGCTTCTGGCAGGAGCACCCTTGGATGCAGCAACTAGTCTGGGGGGAGAATGTTGAATGCACCGGAGCTTGCAGGGGTTAATTCACCCGGATTCAACCTCTCTGCGCTGTGTCACTCACATCTGTGCTTGCTCATCCTGGATGGTTGAATATTTTTGGTTTAAGCAGTTAACGGAAAAAACTCTCCCTAGTGGAACAGCTTTAGTCAGCTCAAGCTGCTTAAGTGAGTCTTATTAGGTGCTGGAGTGCGGCACACACTGGTAGGGCTGCTCTTGGAGCTGCTTCTTGGTGGGTCACAGCGAGGTGGCCACGGCTTGTAACACGGGTTGGTGAGGAGACCTTGGCTCGGGGTTACGTTTCTGACAGTGGTTATTGAATATAACATTCCTGCTGTGAGTGTTTTAGAGTTAGACTTGAAAGCCCAGAAGTCCGCAAAGTACCAGTGAAGGGATAAAATTCCCTAGTCTGCTCACTCTGGGCTTCAGCAGAGCGAGGTTGGGAAGGGTGTGAAATGGAACCGTTAAGGAGGGCACAGGACGAGCTTTTGGCTGCGTTCGCTGCCTCATCTGGATCGCTCGGGGCCTGCGTGCTTCTGCACAAAGAGGCTTTTCATCCAGGGTATGAACCGCGCTGACCTGCTTCGGTTTATGGGAGTTTTGCTTCCGTCGGTGCGAACGTGTTTGGGAGGTGAGGCAGAACGAGAGCATTTGTCTCAAGAGGAAAATCCCCGTTCTCTTTTTATCACAAACGTGAGCAGGAGGAGGATGTGACCAGGTGAGCAAATATCTACAGTCCTTGCAAAACTGTGGTTTAGAACCAAATCAAGAAACCTCAGTGCCCAGTGTGGAGATGGATTTTAGCAGAGAGCGAAAGGTCCTGCCCTCGGGGCGTGGGGTCCTTGTCTCCTACAAACCCCGGCTGCCTCCCCTTCGGTCGCAGCAGCGCAAACCGAGCGGGGCAGTTGTTTGCCAGTCGGCCGGAGCTCTGGGTTTGCCTGCCCTGCCCTGCGCTCTGGCTGGAGTGAACGCTGCTTTGATTCTGTCGTATTCACGTTGGAAGAAGTTGCTGGCGTTCGCTGCTAGAAGCTATTTTTACAGCCGCGTGTAATCTTCCGAAGTTATGTGATACCTTTAGGTGTCTGGATGCAGGAGAGGTCAGAGCTGAGATTTTTTTTGTTGTTTTTATTTTTTTTTGGATGGAAAAACCGAAAGGCTCTTTTGTGCAGGGCTGCGCCCGCCCCGTGCAGGCCGAGCGGCCCTTCCCTCTCCTCGGGGGACAGACGGAGCGTTTCTTCGTTTCTCCGAGCGTGTCCCTGCGTGATCCGCCCTGCCACGCTCAGCTGTTCGCAAACACGCGTTTCTTGCTCGGCGGCGCCGTGCGCTGGAAGCCGGCCATGGCTCCAGGGCTGGAGCTGATCTCTGGTGGGGCTGCTCGGGAGAGGAGAGCCCAGGTGCTTTGAAGTTGCTGCGCCGTTTAATATTAAAGCCAGCGGTATTTGCTTGCATGTCTTGGCCAGGTCAGTTTTGTCATGGGGTGTGTTTGCACAGTGAGAGCTTGTTTGGAAGAAGGCAGGAGAGGCCAAAACCAACCCGACACTGGTGTGTATTGCATCTGCTGGGGTTTGGTTCTGGTTTGCTGCCTTCCACGACGTCCCGTCCTGAGAACCGGGAATTTGTCAGCCCGGGGATCCTTCTCCTGGTGTGGAAACGCCCTGGGTCACCTCCTGGGTGCATGTGCAGGGCTGAGCGGAGCAGGGCTGCGAATGCTATCGTAATATAAATAATAACCACAGTCCAGCTGTGACGGTCGCACCCAGGGAAGGGCGGCGCGGCAGGACCGCTGAGCTCAGAAATGAGCCGTGACGTTATTCTAGGCTTGGGAGACACTTTATGAAAAGTGATTTAAAGGATTGCAGCTGTTTGATTTTGCAGATGAGGCAAGCGAGAGGGGAGGCTGTGGAGGGGCAGAAGGCAGTGGAAGCAGGCTGGGACGTTTTTCTTCTCCCATCATGTAAAACCTGGGGGAGTATCCAAGAAAATGGGGAAAAAAAATGGTGTTTCAAGAGAACAAACAGCAATATGCTGTGCACACGTGGGCACTGTCTCCCAGCAGAGTGTTCCAGGGGTTCCTGCTGAGCCCGGAGCTGCTGAAGAAGATCCAGGACCGGTCGAGTGAGGATGTTTGGCTGGTTTCACTCGGAGGTGCCAGCTTTGGGCAGGGCTGTGAACCCTGCTCCAAACCCAGCTCTGACGGGTGATGCGGCCAACAGGCTCTTCCCTAGGCTGGGTTTGTCCCCACCTGTGTCCCTGTGTCCTCCTCTGCCTCCTCCTCACTGGGAGGCATCAGGTCCCAAGAGCTGCCAGGGAGGCAGGACGTGGAAGTGCTGCAGTACTTTATAATGACCCTACGTTTAATTCCATCTTACAAAAAAGTTACTTGTGAAAAAACCAAACTTCGAGAAATGTGTCTGCTTTTAAAGGGAAGAAGGAAGCTTGGTGAAAAGGTTCTGGTTTGGTTGACTTTCTTTAGGTAAAACTAAAATCACCAATAATCAGCAGTTTCTTCTTAAGAGCACTGTGTGGTTTGTGGCCAAACTGCAGGGGAAACATTTTTGTTTTCCGTATTAATGTGCCGTAATGTTGGGGTGCTCAGTTGACTCTGTCGTGTTCAGCTTGGGAACAGAGGGATTGTTTGAGTGCTCCGTGACCTTTAGCTGAAGGTGGAAAAACACATTACTTACACTCTTAACCTTCTAATGTGTCCGAGGTTCATGCCATCTCAAAGGAAACTTTCGCATGAAGGATATTCATTTTCAGGGAACCTGCAGATATTTTCTGTAAACAGATCGATTTCCCTGCGTAGGGCACGTCTCCCTTTCCTTTTAAAGCACCTTTGTGGTCAGTACTCCTGGGGACAGGAGGGTTTCCCTCTCCTCCTCCCCTGAGGATCCAGTTTCTTGCCAGTTGTCCTTCGACGTTCCCGTGCCGCGGGAAGGATGCGGTTTGGGATGCGGTTTGGGATGCAGGCTGGGCTTGCCAGGAGGGGGGTACCGGCTGCGGGAGATGCTGGGGGTTGGGGCACACGTGGTGCCCTTGTGCGGCGGCCTCTGTGCCAAAATAGCTTCTGGCTTTGGGGAGCTTTTAGTGTTTTACCTACGGGAAGCGCTGAACAGGCTCGGGGATTGGTAGGATCGGGGCGTGTGCACGTGCATATGGAATCGGTGCTGTGTCCTCGGCTGGATCCCCGTCGGGGAGCACCATCCCCTCCCTGCTCGGCACAGCGCATCTCCTGACGGATCTTGGGCCCCGTTCTCCCCGTACAGCTCAGCTGAGACGGCAAAGTGAGCTCAACCCCTCTGCTCCGGCTTCGAGCCCTTCCCAGGCTGCCTCTCCTGTCTGGGAGCAGCTCTGCAGTTCCTTCATTAAACTCCTCATTTGCTAAACAGCACTTGCGCAGGAGCATCACAAGCAGATCGCTCGTTTATTTCTTGGTCTGTGATAAGTACTTCCTTGTCTGGCTGAACCAGAGACAAGAGGCTGATGCAAACTGGTGTGTCGACTTGGTGTCCCAGCCAAACAGTGGCCTGGGGGGAACCCGGTGCCTTCCCCGGCCAGACTCCTCCTCCCAGCAGTGTGAGTTAAACCCACTGTCCTGCCATGGAAGGTGCTGGAAGGAGATGCAAGCTCTGGCGGTGGCAGGAGGTGGCTCCTCTCCGCAGCGACATGATCGGCGTGGCAAGGCGATGCCAGGTAAGCCTGCAGAGACGCGGTGTGCTTTGCATTACATCCGCGAGACGCCTTTGCTGCTGTGCTGAGTTTTTTTCCCTTGGAGGAGTTATTCACGCTTTTATCTGCTGGAAGCAAAATGCCAGCCTGCGTCGGTGCTCCAGGAACTTGCGGAACGGAAGAGTTTACGGTGCCAAACGCTCAGATCCCGCGGGCTGTGAGGAGCCTTCTGCAGCCGCCTCCGAGCGCACAGCCGAGCCTCCCGCTCCGGGCCGCGCAGCCGAGCGCAGGGCGGTTCGTGCCAGGGGTTTGCATCCTGAATTCTGCCCGCCTGGCTCCAGCTCGTGCTTTAAGGAATGGCTCGAAAAATCAAAACCGTACCTTGGAAATGCTGGCTGTGGCTGGGTCTGTCTCAGGAGCTCGGTGCGATCTCTCTGGAGGTTGCCGGTGAAGGATTTGCATGAGCTCCCAGCAGCTCAGCGGTGGATTTGGGAAAATTGGCTTTCTGCTGTGGGACCGGGAGATAAGGAGGTGAAGGAACAGGACACCTAATTCCCTGCCCTGATGTCTCTCTCCCATCGCCAGAAAGGAGTTGTTTTACAGCAGCTTATGTTTAAAGCTCATTTTCCCTAGGACACAGCCAGGATCCAAAACAGTTCTTTTTTTCCTTCAAGCTACTGTAAACTTCTATGATTGCTCCTTAATCTGCTTTTTGGATGTGATTTGATGCAGAGGGTGATTTTTTGCTTTTGATTGATCTCAAAATTTTAAATGCACAGAGGAAGAAAGAACAACTTCTGCGTATGTGGTTTGGCGGTGGTAGAGACCTGCTAATGCCGCTTTCGGAGACACAAAGCGTTTCCCTGCGCTGCTGACCCGACTCTGCCCAAATTGCCCCTCCAGCCCCTGGAGACACATTCTGGGAGACTGGGGGCTTTGCTGGTTGTCACTGTCACCATATTTATTCAGAATACCGAGCAATTCAGGTTCTTTGGCCTGGAGGATTTGCCGTGGAGGTATGAGGAATTGCGGGAGAGACCTGAGCGGGGGACGTGGGAAGACAAAAGGGTCCTACATGGACATGCAGACAGGTTGTGGGTGGTGTGCGGGAGGTGGTGGGGGACTGCACTGCAGAAGAAATGCGATGATGAGCTGAACGAGCTGGTGCTTTTCAGGTGGTGTTTCTGGGTTCGTTGTGTGAAGGGAGCTGCTCACCCCGCATGGGTGTTTGCATCCTTGAGCGTCTTCGGGGAGCTGAGCACCAGGCGTGGGGGATGCGGGGCGGGCAAGGCGGGTCGTTCCCAGCCCAAAGGCGCCTGGATGCGACTGGGACAGAAGTCTTGTGATGGAGAGAGGCTCAAAAGCAGCACTGTCCCGGCCGTGCCGCTGGCTCCCGCGCCCGGCACCGCTCAGATGACCGGGAAGCCACAACAGCTGGGAGCTGCCCCCACCGAGACGTGACTTCTCCTCCATGAATGGCGCATTCAGATGGGACCCGCTGAGCCCGCTGACAGCCCCGGTTTGCCGGAGAGGCCATGGGGAAGGATGCGTGGCGGCGCAGCTGGTCCGGCAGACGTGGCCTCAGCAGCAGCGACCGATGCCGTCCGAGAAGGGGCCACACGCAGCCCGGTCACCTCCTGAAACAAAAGGCCGAGTCAGCAGCTTCTGAGAGATGGATGGATGGCAACGGGACTGTCGGAACAATACGGGCATTTGTCTTTTCAGCACATGTTGCATCCCTGTAGGCAAGATCAAAATGCATGTATCCTGCCAGGGTTTTTATTCCTGACCTTATCTTCAACAGTAGAGCTGATTGTGGAGGAGCTGTTTGGTTTTGTTGTTTTTTTTTTTTTCTTAAATCTGCTGTGAGCTCCTCCCAGGGTTTTGGGGAGGAAGCTGGGCAGACAGGAGTGTACTTGTGGACAGCCTGTTTTGATCAATAACCACCTCCTTTGCAGTTCAGTGGAGGTTTCCAGCAGCAGAGGATGGTGGGGACAGTGGGCTGGGTGCCGCGCTGGTCCCCTCGCAGCCCGGGCCGTGTCCAGACCTCATGCACCGATGGCTCTGCTACTGCCCCAGTTCCTCCCAAACCTTCCCCCTTCCTCTTACCTGAATTGGCTTTGGAAAGAATTATTTTCTCCAAGCAAAGGTTAAAAAGTGCATTTCTCGGTCTGATGAGCAACTGCTGCGCTGCCAGTGCCAAGGGGTATCCAGGCACCAGGGAGCTTTTCCTTTTATTGCTAAAATAGGTCATGCTCACTGCTAGCAGAAAGAGACTTAAAGCAACTTATTTTTTCAAAGTTCAGCATGTGCAGAGCAGGGATGGGGAGCATCCCCTGGCTCTGGCAAAGCCACTGCACTGGTTGCCGTGCCGCTTTGGCCACCACACCTTGGATGGAGAGCTGCTCTGCCTGGCTTGCGGGTGGCACCGCTGGCTGGTGCGTGGCACCGATGGCTTGCGGGTGGCACCGCTGGCTTGCCCAGCCTCCTGCTGCAGCCAGGGTTGCAAACGGGCTCAAGCAGCAGAAATTAATTGCTGGATGGTGAGAGGCCCCTGCAGGTTTCCAGTCAGGATGCGCTGCTCCGTGCTCGCTTCGTGCTCCTGGGTAGACAGAGTGGCCTTGGAGTCCGAGGCTGTGGAGTCAAGTCCTGGCCACTGTGTTGGTTATAAAACGGTGAAATCAATAGGGATGCTTTGGTATTATTTATTGCTCTCTATTCGGACCATGCCATTATTAATCAGCCCCGTTTAGGGCTTAAACGCTTGGGAGTGCTTCAGCAGAAGCAGCACGTTGTGAAGAAATGAAAATTACGCGTGATACAACGCTGGGCGAGCTTGTAACGAGCAGCCCACGAGCTGATCCTTGGCGGAGGTGGCGAGGAGCTGGGGTTTGCTCCTCGGTGAGGGTGTGTGGGACCGCGGCCCGTTTGCCCCCCAGCACAGGGCAGCGGCTCTTCGCTGGGCTCGGCTGCCCGGGGAGCTCCGTGGGCAGAGTGCTGCCCGTGCCCGGTGCCACGATAAGAGGCGGCCGCTGGCTCCGGTGCCGCCCTGCGCCGCGGAGCCGGCTCAGCTGGCGGATGTGGTGACCGAGCCCGGGACGGCTCCTCCTCGGTGCCGCTGCAAAACAAGAGCCGGTGGTTTCTAAGTGAAGCCGTCTCTGCACCGGAACTCGGCGGGGAGCTCCTGGTTGCGTTGTTGGCTGAAGACGTGGTAAGCGGCGGGGGATGGATCTAATGCTTCGGGCTGCGCTGCAGGTGCTGGTCCGGCTGGCTCTCCACGGGTTTGCTCCAGAGGTGTTTTCCAAGGAAACCAGAAGCGCTGGGTGTTTGCGCGTGTTTTTCTGCTGGCGGGAGGAAGCGAGGAGGAACAGTTTGCCTTTCTGTTGCAAGCCCGGCTCCAGGCTTCCTCTCTGCAGGCCTCATGTCTTTGGGGTCTTCTCCTCAGGGGCTAATTCGTGATGCGGTGGGAATACCGACTGGATGGAGCTGTCGGTAGATGCCTTGTCCGTATGGACGTGCTCTGTGCTGGGGCTGGGAGAGCCGGCTCGGAGCCGCTGGTGGTCTCGGTGTGGTGGTGTCCGCTCTGCGCACCGCGGGTCGCACCCAGGGCGCTTCCAGCGTCGCTTTCAAATCTCCCTTTCTTCCCCTCGTCGGAGGCCGGGCAGCCCGGGCTGGGCAGCTGTGAGCAGGGGAAGGAGAAACGAAGCGCAGCAGCAAGCGCACGCGTTCCAAACAGAAAGCGAGAGAGGCTGGAGGCTGCGCGGCTGCCTGCGGTTGTCAGTTCAGTGCGGGTTACCCCGGGGTCGGGGACAGCACGGATGGTTTCGCTGGAGAGACGATATAGCAGGTAAGGCAGCAGGCTGGAAGCTTTAAAGATTTTTTTTTAAAAGGGGCATGGGGGAAGCTGCTTTTTTTTGCCTTCGTCAGGGATGTCTCTGGTTTTGTCTTCCTGAGGACTTTTCTGTAATATTGTGTTCCGTCTCCTGGCTTTAGACAGTTTGATTAGTGTATCTAAATGAGCCTGATGGACTCTGGTTATTTAGGATCAGAGGATTTACCGGGAAGGGGAGGGAGATGGTGCTCTCGGCGCTCCCAAATGAAGTAAAATCACAAAAAGACCTTGAGACGGGGAGTGTTTCCACCAGCTCCCCCGGGCATGGCAGCGAAGGACGCTTTGCCACCTCCGCCTGGGCCCGGGTACCTCTGCAGTCTGCTGCATGGAAAAATGTGTTTTAATGAGGCTGCGTTTGGCTCTTTAGCATCTTATTTATGTGAACGCTGGCCTTGTGCTGCATTGCTGTCCCGGGGTGATTTACGGCGCTGTCGGCACTCGGTGTCCATGTCCATCCCTCTCCGATGCCGCTGGTGCCGGCTCAGCCCAGCCAGCGGCTTTTTGTGGTGCGGGGCCAGGAGCTGCTCGGAAGGACCCGCTGGGCAGGTTTCGGGCTGTATTTAGGCAAAAAGTGGCTGCATTTTGGTTGTTTTCCCTGCAAGCGGTCGCGAGGTCTGTTGTCTTCAGCATCGCCCGTGTCGGGCTTCAGCTGAAACAGGTTTGATGGAAGGGAGGAAGGTTCAGACTGCCGTGTGAAGGTTTGCAGATGGAGCGGGATGCCGAAGCGTGTCCCCGGGTACGTGCACCGTGGGCACCCCAGATCTTCTGCAGTTCTGGTGCTGGTACCAGCAGCTCTTTGTGCTCCCTGCCCTCCACAAACCCACCCCCCAAATCTGATGTGCCAGAGCCCCTGCCTATCCGTGGCCTTTCTGCTTCCTTAATTTCTGTTGCATGACTTTTACTGAATTTGTGAAATTCTGCAAAACTCGCACGAAGAACATCGGTGTGGGAGCACAAGGAACACCGGGAAGGTTTGGTGTGAAAGGAACAAAATCCAGACCAGAGGCAGTGGGAGAATGGAGGGCCATGGAGAAGATGCTCCTCAGAGTTGGGGGTTTGGGAGGAAGGCTTGGAGATGGTGGGAAGAGATGCAATGAGAAGATGAGCAAAAATAGAATTGGCCAAAACCCAGTGAATCAATGGAGAGGAAAAGGAGCAACGCGTAGCTTGGGGCTGCGGAGTTTTGCAGCTGCTTTGTTTCAGATGTCTCGTAGGTGCCCTTGAGCGGGTGCCAAGGCTGAGCTACAAGTTGTGGCTCAGATGGGGCCTGAATCCCGCCTGTGCCGCGTGTTTGGGTGGTGGGGAATCCCCACGGCACCCGGTGCGGGCGCGAGGTGCCTCCCAGCGCACGGCTTCAAAACACTGCTGGGCAAAATCGCAGCCTCTTCCCAAGGCAGCTCATAAACCTTTCCGGCATTTACGTTTGAAAAACACAGCCCACAGTGCAACTTAGCGTAGTCACTTTCTGAGCAACGAATCCACCTACATCCTACTAGGTCTGCCGCAGGTCCTTTGACGGTTCATCACAGGGTGCAGGAATTTGTCAGTTTTAATCGTCCTCACTCATTTCTAGGTTATGTTTTCTTCTGGTAGAACCAGCGCTGATGTCAGCAAAGCAGAGCAGGTCAGGGAGCTGGGCCGTGTCTGGAGAAGCGGGTGCTCACCAGCCATCCCCGGCACTCTGGGCTGTGCCACCAAGCTCTGAGCTCCACCAGCAATTTTCTGACGGGGTTAGGGGAGGAAAAGGCAAAGCTCAGCCGAGCGTGGGCAGAGGGAAAAGGAAAAACAGATGGTTCTCGGGACATGCAAGAGCCTTTTTTTTCTTCTCAAGGGCACAGCCTTCGAGCCTCCCAGACGGGTAATTCTTGTTTCTACGCCCACAGGAGGGGACAGTTCTGGTTGTGGACCTGTTGGTGTGTCTTCCCAGACACGGTGTGTTGGTGTTGTAGGTGGATATTGGGAGCTGCATCGCCTTTTTTTTTCTTTTTCTTTCTTTAGTTAAAACCAGGACAAGCGCGAACATGGAGAAGCTCATAGGCAGCGATTTGCCTGGGGCTGTCAGAGCTAACGGGCTCCTTCACTTCAGGTGTCTGAGTTTGTCCCGCTCGTGGTTGGACCTGTGACATTTTCTATCCCGCGGGCCTCCTGCATCTCCGGGTAGCATCCTCCCTGGGCACCGGATTTGCAGCAGACGCAGAGCATCCCCGAGGGGCCGAGCAGCTGCTGTCGGACGCCCCTTGCTGCAGAAGCCGAGATCTGAAACGGTCAGGGTGGAGGTGCAGACCAGGAGCCTGGGGCTGGCCGAGGTTCCCGGTGTTTCCCGAGGTCGGTCAGGGTACAGAAGGAGCAGCACCACTTCAGGCGCAGGTTGTTGCTATTGAAGCTCCCAAATCCTTTCTGCCCTGCGCCTTGCTGGGTCGCTTCTCCAGCTTCCCTGGTGCTGGGACCTGCCGAACCTCACTGCGTCTGATCAGATCATTTCTATTGCAGCTGTTAGGGCTCAGAGTCCCCTGCCCACAGTCCCAACTGCATGCGTTTGGTATTTTATTTATTGGCTTGTCAGTTTGTTTTGGTTTTTTTTAAAACTCTGAAGTGTCTTTTTTTCTTTTTGAGGGAGTTGGAGCTTTTTTGTTCCAGCTGAGAACTGTTCAAAATAGACTCCCAGGTGGGACTGGTTCTTCTAACGTACATGTGTGTCAGTGTTACCAGGGATATTCAGTGGCAAGGCTTTCTATGCCATTGCTGAAGTTCTCAGTTAATTAGATGATTAGTCTTCTGGTCAAGTATCTATCTGCAAATAAAAAATAGCGGTTCAGTGTAGCTGCTAAAATAATGTTGCTGGAATCAGTCACAGAGCAGGAGGGCTTCTTATTTAATTAAAATCAGGAACATACTGTACTGTGCTCTCCAAGGGTCAAGGAACAAAAGGGACGTACACATAGCAAGCAACAAACTGTTCTTTCAAACCCCTTGAGCTCAGCCCAGGGGAGCTGTGTTTAAAGGGACACTCTCAAGACAACATTTGTGATTTCTGGTCTTCCTTTTCTGAATTTTCTTTTTCCGTTCCTCGTATCGCTGCGTGGATTATTGAAGCTGCAAGTATCCTGTGACGTTTAATTTTCTTCTTACCTGTTCTTCCCCTCAGATTTTAAGTTGTCGTTGGGACTGCTTGGATGCTAAAAATCCCTCTGTGTGTGTTCGGCAGCTGGGCCGAGCTTGCTGGGCCGAGCTTGCTGGGCTCCCATGGCAGGATCCAGCCTGGGACTGATCCCAGGAGAAGGCTGGAGGCAGGTTGGACCGGGGGCCGAGCTCCCATCCCAACACGGTGCTTCGAAGGAGGAACGTCTGTGTGGTTTATTCGGAGTTGTTGGGCTTCAACGCTTGCTTGAAAACGGCCACCAGCCTGATGATGTTTTCTGTGTTTGTTTTTGCAGGACGTCGCGCTGTTGGAGTACCAGCATCATTCCAGGGACTTCGTGTCCCACCTCCCGCCGGGGTCGATCATGCAGCCGCAGCGGCGGAGGCCGTCCCTGCTCTCCGAGTTCCAGCCGGGCAATGAGAGGTACATCCCCTGGTCCCCCGGGGACCCTGGCTGCGCCAGCAAGTGTTGTGCACGGCTCCGGGACCCGGGCAGTCGTAGAACCATAGGATGGTTTGGGTTGAAGGGACCTTCCCAGCTCCCCCAGTCCCCCCCCCGCCATGACAGGGACATCTCCACCAGCTCAGGTTGCTCAGAGCCCCGTCCAGCCTGGCCTGGGATGTCTCCAGGGATGGTTCATCCCCCACCTCTCTGGGAACCTGGGCCAGGCTCTCACCACCCTCAGTATAAAATAATTTCTTCCTCATGTCCAGCCTGAATCTCCCGTCTTCTAGTTTAAAACCATCACCCCTTGTCCTGTCCAGTGTTCCGTTCTGTATTTGTACTGGCTGTGCTCAGTCTCTGTGCCAGTCTTTGCTTCATCGTGCAAACGCCCTTGGCACCTTTGCCTTCTGGTTTCTTGCCTTGGACTGTCATGCATTTTAAAGACGCCTTAAAAACACCAAACTACAGCAAAACCCCACCTCCCTTCCCTGCTGTGAAGCTACACATCACTGTAACTGGTCACATTGGCTTTCTTCACTGCTGGAAATAAAGCCCTGTGGTCAGGTTTGGTCTGTGGCTCCCGAGGCTGAGAAGCGCTCGTTTCCACCATGCATCTCCACTTCCTCTGCTGCTCTTCCCCCTCGCTTTCTTTGTTTCTGTTTCTTTTTCTGCATCCCTCTCACAACTTTCTCCGAGCTGCTTTATTCCTGTCTGCTCCCCTCCCGATTCTCCCCGTGTCGCCGGTGGCTTTCGCAGCCCCCATGGGAGGCTGGCAGCGTTTTTGGGTGCGACCCAGGGCAGCAGCCGTGTGGCTGGAAGCGCTGTGGATGCTCGGACCGCAGGAGCTGGTCTGTTCCGAAAGCCATCGCTCTCACTCTCTGTTCGTCACAAAACGTTGCGCTCTCGCAGTTTCTCTTCTGCGTTTGTTGCTTAGTGGCTTTGGAAAAAAAAAATGGCCTAGAAGGGAAATAAGAACCTTGCTAGGGTAGATTCACGCAAAGCGTTTTTGGTTTTGAGGCTCGTTCCTTGAGACTCAAAACGGCGCAGAGTCACAGAAATGAATCTGTTTCTCTAAAATCGTAGTTTTTATGGGAGGGGGGAAAGACCTCGGGAAGCTGGGTGTGGAAAGGTGTAGATGCGGACAGGACCTGCTGTTTCTCGTGGGCTGGATCCATCGTGGTGCTCGGCAGGAACAGCACCAGGAGAACCTGGAGGCAAAAAACAGCCCCCAAAGTCAGTTTTGCATCTTCCCCCCTCGATGTGCTCTTCTGGGTTGTGCTTGTGGCTCCTGCATTTACAGAGGCTCATGTTGCTTCTGATGGTCAGTGATTTATTGCCATGTGTCACGTTGCCTTGGCTTTAATTTCTTAGCACAGAGTAACATGGTTATGTTAGAAGTGGGTCAGATTCAGCTAAACTTGCGGGAGATGGGTGAAGAGGACCTGACAACGTGCTCGTGCCCGTTTGTTTTTCACACTACTTACCATTTGCAAAACAGAGAACCAGTTCTGCTCTCCAGTAAAATGAGGGTTTCAAGGTCTGAATGTGCTGTTTAAAAAAAATGGGCCTTGGTTCTTCCATATAACAAAAAAAAAAACAACCGCAAGCCTTGGTGTCTGCTGTGCCACATGCCTGATCTGCTGTGGTCATCCAAGCACCTCGCTTCGGCTTACAGATGTTTCGAATTCTCCGAACTTTATTTTTGTGTTGACAGACGTGTGAATGTGGGTAGATGTTAATCGAGGTTGCCAGGTTTACACAACCAAATGGTTATCATGGCCGCTTTAGCACTCCCAACCTGAATGGTGAAGTTTTGGCATGCTATAAAAGGAAACTTCTAAATAACATACTCAACTTACATTTCATCTTTTTTTTTTCACCTGTAACATCTGAAGAATTGCTCTTCTACAAAAATTATACTGGGTAATAAAGCTAAAAATACCACTTGAGTTGAAGTCAGTTGTGCCAAAATGGTGGGATATAGGATCATTTAAAAAAAAAAAGTTGGATATGTGGCGATGCAGGATGGGGGCTCTGCAGATGTTTTCAACCCGGTGTAATTAATTATTGAAGTCATTCAAACTGGTTGGCGCTGGGGAGGCGTTAGTCCGTTTCGCAAAGCCAGCTGCCATAGAAATGGCACTACAGTTAGAAACCGATCCTACGGGGGCTTTGCGTTTTCATCTTTGTGCTGAGAGGACCTGCCCTCAACCAGCACCTGCCGTGCTGTCCTGGAGCCCTTCGCGTGTTTGGTTGTTCACCTGAGGGTTCCTCGGGTGCTCCGGGGCCAAGACCTGGAGCTTTTGGAACAGTGTTGGGCTGGTGGTTGATGTCCCCCCCAAAAGCCGGCTCTGGCTCTGGCTGGTGTGGCGCCAAGCCTGGCGCAGGGCCGCGGTGCGATCGGCCGTCTCTGCAGCTCGGTCCCCTTGGCAGGTTCATGCCGGGCGCGTTTGTGGGCGCTGGGGCTCTGTTCCTGGCTGGGACCGATGGCTTTGGGCAGAGGCAGCTGGTGTGAGGGGCTGGGGAGGGGGGAAACAAATAACATCTGCAAAGCGGGCACGGGGTGAGCAGAGGGAAGCACGGGGGTGTGCTGGGTCCGGAAGGGTGGACCCTCACCTTGGTCCCCTGCCATGGAGGACAGGAGTCAGTCCTCCCCTTGGAGCAGGTGTTGGTGGAGGGGAACCCTTCCAATCCCCCGTGGCTTTGGGTGTTTGGGGGCAACAGCCTGTCTGGTGTTGGTTGTGGTGGCTTTAAATCCCGCAGAAATCACTTGGGCTTGCTCAGATGGTCCTCACGGTTTCTCTGTCTGTCCTGGCTGCAGTTTTGCTGTCGTCACCAGGGTGGCGGTCAGTTGTGGTCCAGTGGAAAGGGAACAAGCGGTGAAGCATTTCACCGTGGACACAGCGTTTTTAGTATGAATCAGGTGTTGGTGGCAAAAAGGTGTTGGGTAATAACTTGCTGGAAGGAACAGGGTGCTGAGATGGTCCCAAGTTTTGGGGCAAGAAGCGTGTTCGATGTCAGGCTCAGGCAGCTGGTGTCCCCACAGCTGACCTGGTGGGTCAGGTAGGATGGGGAGACCCAGTTCCCGAGCATCCCACCGCCGGGGCTCTCCTCCCTGTCTCTTCTGCTTCCCACCCAGGCAGCCCAGTCCTGCAGGAGGTGCCGGGAGCTGCACACAACCCTTTCATCCATCAGCAGAGTCCTCGGCCTCCTCGGTGGATGGGCAGAGACTTGAACTCCCTGCACAGCAATCCTGGCTTGGATGGGAGAAGGGAAACCTGAACCTCTCTGAATGTGTTGCTGTAGGGAAAGTTGGCTCTGCCTGTCTTTGCAGGGATGTGCTGCTTTCCTTGGTGGTTTTTTTGGGAGCAGGTTTTTTCTTGGAAGGATCCACAGACTTCCCCTTGGCTCGTTCGGCTGGCTGTGCCAACTGGGCTGCAGGAGCAAAGAGAAGTGTTTCAGGATCTGCTTTTGGTACAAGTCGTACCATGGATACTTGCAGAGGAATGTCCTGGCAGGGTGACAAGCATTAGGGGTTTCTTCTCTATATATATTTTGGTCCACAAAAGTGAGAAAAACCGGGTTGAGTGTTGAACGGCAGGTGCTAGTGGGGCTAGGGGTCTGAAAAATCAAGGAACTGGGTTTTTCTGAGTTTCCATATGCGTTACAGTTTATTTTCTGTATTAACGCAGGAATGCTTTGGCGGAAAACATGGCTGTAAATAAGCGGTATGGACATTAACACTGTATATTCCGCCTTTATGCAGAATGAGTCGCTATTTTCACAGGAGACTGTTCTCCCAGTTCAGGAGACCGTGCTCCTTTTTCAGAGCCTTTCTGCTTAGTACTTGTGAGGACTTCGAAGAGTTTGCCCGGTGTTGATCAGAAATCCGACATTTAGGATCCGTTAAGCAGCCGCTGTGTTTCTGCAGCCGTTGGAGACATCCACGTGCAGTCCAGCAGGAGAGCAGGCCTAACTACTGGGCTTATTGAATGTGATTAATGTGGAATCCCTGCAACCTTTGTTGTTTTTCACACTTGAAATGGTGGTCCGGGAGCTGCATGTTTGGTTGTTGGTTTTTTTTTTAATTCCCCATAAATGAAGGTGGGAAAGTAGCATCTGGAAAGGGCAGATGCTGGTGTGTGGGCGCTTGGTGCCAGCTGAAGGCTGGTGTCACCAGCACCCTGCGCTCTGGTGTGCGCTGGGGACACGGCCATGGGCGGGCATGAGAGGTGGAATTGGGCCGGTGTGCCCTGGCAGGGGAGTTGGGGGGGAAACCTGGGGATGGAGAGGTAAAAGCTCATGAGGCAGCTCTCCCGTGCCTAATGTTGAGCCAGGCTTATTTTGAGGGAGGAAAGGCGATTTTGCGGTGCAGCAAGAACGGGAGCGTGGGGTGTCCCTCGGCTGTTAGTCCAGGGAGTGCTCCAGCCCCCCCGGACTGCCAAAAAGGGCTTTCCAGTGGGGCTTCAGGTTTTGGGTGCCTGGAGAAAGAGGTGAATGAGGAGCACGTGGGGGAGCTTGCGGAGACACACAAATATTTCTGCTCCTCCTCTTGAATGAGCCGGTGCCGTTGTGTGGAACGGTGTTAAAGCTTCTGCTGCTCCTGTACGTGAATAATTCAGGCCCTGTAGATGCAGCTTTTCAGCGTGCAGGTTTTAAACCCTGCGTCCGCTCTAAACTGCGGTTGGCTTGGCTGGGGGGGCTGCGAGGGGCGGCTGAGGTGCAGCCCCCTGCGCTGGGTGGGGATGTGGGGACACACGTGGGGCCTCCTTGTGAACCCCCCGTGGGAGGCTCCTGGGGGATTGGCCCCGCTGAACGCGGCTCTGCAGCGGGTGGAACGCCAGGGGTTTGCCAGGTTAGTGATAAACCGAAGGTCTAACCTGGGCTTGTCTTGGCTTTCTGGACCCAGAGCTGCGTGTGGGCATCGGGGCAAGCTCTGGGCACTCAGCCTCGGTGCATCAGCACTTCGCACACCGCTACGCTGCTGTTAAATACCCTGTTTCCCCCTAAATAAGACCTACCCAGAAAATAAGCCCTGGCATGAGTTTTCAGGGTTTTTGAGGTTGCTCAAAATGTAAGCCCTAGTTACAGTTAATAAAAAAAGTCAATTCGAGTTGTGTCTAGGCAACTACACATGTAAAAAACATAATAAGTTTTGGAGCAAAAGTTAATGTAAGACCCTGTCTTATTTTCAGGGAAACAGGGTAGTTCAGTGTTTGTGGCAAAGGGCTCCAGATGAGGACTAACCTGCCCTGATTTATCATTAATGCTAGCATTTGCTTTATTTCATCTCATCATGCATAACTCGCATGCAATTAAAACCACTCTTTCCCTTCAGCAACGCAGGAAGCTCTGGAACAAACCAGCCAGGTGGGAACTGTTTGGAAAATGCAGCAAAACCCCAAACTCTGTGTACCGGAAGGGTTTTTCAGGCGGGGGGTCCCTGTCAGCACCCTCATTGTGGTATGAAGGTTGTTGTGAAGAGTGAGGGGTGTGAGGGCTTCAAACGAGAGCGTTTGGATTTGGTTGTGTCGGGCAACGCGATCTCGGGAGCGGCTGGAAATTCCAGTGGATAAAGTTAACAGCGGTTCCAATGGATGGGGAAATGGAAATAAAATAGCACCCTGTAACGCTGCAGCTGCTCTCCCCGGCGTGGCCCCTGCCCTGCGGTGAGTAATTGCCTTTGTAGAGCTGAGTGGTGCTCTTACCTTAAAAATACATGGTTTTTTCTGAGCGTAGCGGTCGTGTCTGTGCAGCGGGTTGTGTTGGGTTCCTGACAACTGCAGAGCTTTCGGAGCTGTCCTGTGTCAATTAGCAGTTTCTTGGTAATACAGCCTTAAAAAAAAAAGAAAAAAGAGGTGAAAATAAATACATCTGACTTTTTAAATCGCTTCGGTCCAGCAGGGCCTTGGGTGTTGGAATATTTTAACACCTGCCCGGCTCAACAGTTGCTCATTGTTCCTGGGTTTTCCAGCAGAGCCCCCAGTGCTGGCGGGCAGGGTTTGCACGAGGGCTTGGGACCAGCCGGCAGGAAACTCCGGAGGGGCCAGGAGGGATTTCTGGGCCTGCTGAGAGAGCCTGAGAGTCGCTCAGTGCGAAAGCGTTTGCAGGTGAAGCGAGCTGTGCCTCCCAGCCGAGCTGAAGGGCTGTTTAGCACGGCGGAGCCGCCCTGCAGCCTTCGTGCTGGGAGGAGGAGGAGGATGAGCCAGGTTCTGCTCCTGTGTGTCAGCGGCAGAGCTGCTGCCCCAATCCCAGCACCGGCTGTTGGTGTTTGGATTTAAAAAAACCTCAACAACCTATCGTGCTTCCCTGGAGTGGGGTTGATTTTGCCCCAGGGCTGGCAGAGCTTTGCTCCAGGTTCTGCCCATCACAAAGTGGCTTTCACGGGGTTCCTGCTCTCTGGATGTGGCCCAGGGCGTTGCAGCTGCTGGAAAGACTCCTGCTGGCTTCAGAGGGCTCTGGCTCCTTCCCTTTTGTCATCCTCTCCAAGATATTTAATTAGCTCGGTAGAAATGAACGTCAGGAGTTGCAGTTTGTGGGTTGGGGCCAAACAATGCCCAAGACCCCCTGTCTTCTGTGCGTGGCAAAACTCATCCCATCGTTTCTTCCCCTTCAAGTAGTTTCAGAGGCTGTTTGGTTTGTCGTTTGGTGACTGGGGAGGATCCTTCACCACGCAGCTCAGGAGAACTTGAACAGCCTTGTTTAAGGGAGGAAAAGAAAAAAAAAAACCACCATTTTTTTTTTCCCCCAAGCTTTGAATCTCCTGTGCTTAATTTAATTTTTATTTCTTTAAGAGACACTTCTGCCCAAAGTGTTAAAAACACACCCTTGGCGTTGCTGCAGCAAAGCTGACCCTTGGGCACAGTAAAACCTGTAATGTATTTTTGTTAGGATCCCTTTACAATTCCCCCAGGAAAATCCTGCTAGGAAAAACAGAGCTACAAAAGAAACGTTTTATATTTGTTTTAAAAAAGCAAACCCAATATCCAGGTATTACCAACTGCATCACATTTAATAAGTGAAAGATATTTGAGCCCGACGTGGCTCGTCGGTGCAGCTCCTATCACTGGATAACGTGCTTTTACAGTTTGCCAGGTCTCTGTCAGACGTGCAGCTGCATGTGGCCGGTTTCTTTCCTCCCCCATCCTGGAAAATAAATCCCTACTGTCTAGCCATGGAGGAGGATGCATTTTTCCCCAACATATAATCTTTGGCATTGCTATAGAAGATGCTAATAATAAGCAGTGGTATGGGTACCTTTGACTAAATAAGCCAAATATGGCATAAGGGAGCTCTGCCTGGTCTTAGGGGCCACAGGGAGATTTATGGGCCAGAACTGAGGATTTTCTGAGCTTTGGCTTTTTCTGGGCAGCCCAACGCAGGTGGCGTGACAGGGAAAACTCGAACCTGCAGCCTCGGTTGCTGTGTCCCGGTGCAGGGACGGCCGCCCGCCGCCTGCGGTGGGACGGGAGGTGGCAGCGGGTGTCCAGGTGACGCGGTGGCGATGCTGAGGAGGGGGACAGCCTGCTGGGCTGGGAGGGTGGCGGTGGTGCTGCCCCCCCCTCCTGCTCCCCGATCGATTCCTGGTTCTGCCTGCGTGGACTGAGCGCCCAGGACGTGAACCAACCTGTGGGTCTGCTGAGGCGTTTGAGTCCAGGCCCACCTGGCCTCCCTTAGAATCACAGAGTCATTCCGCTTAGAAAAGACCCTTAAGACCATGGAGTCCAACCGTTAACCCAACACCAGCGTCCTCCTGNGTGGAACCTCCTGTGTTCCAGTTTGCACCCATTGCCCCTTGTCCTGTCACTGGTTGTCACCGAGAAGAGCCTGGCTCCATCCTCCTGACACTGCCCCTTTCCATATTGATCCCCATGAACGAGGTCACCCCTCAGTCTCCTCCAAGCTCCAGAGCCCCAGCTCCCTCAGCCTTTCCTCACACGGCAGATGCTCCACTCCCTTAATGGGCAGAAGTCGAGCCCGCTGTCCTCCCCGAGTGGCTTGCAGTCCTAGCGCACGGGAGAGCAGAGTGGTTTGTTTTCTAAAGGCTCCTTTCTCTTTGTCCCCAGATCTCAGGAGCTGCACCTGCGAACCGAGGCGCACCCCTATCTCTCTGACCTGACCAAGCCGTCGGACTTGGAGTTCATTGAAAGCAAGAGACCGCGCCTGGACCTGCTGCAGGACCCCCTGATGCGGCACTCGCCTCTCCTGAGCCAGAGCCAGCAGGGAGGGACAGAGGATCTCTCAAAGGTGAGGGGACAATGGGATGCCACCTGGGCATGGGGTCTGTGTTTTGGGGTCCTCTTGGTTTGTGTAGAGCTGTGCTTAGAGGCTCTAAGCCGCTCCTGAAACCAGTGTAGATGCATCAAGCAGCGCTTGGCGGTGTTGGGCGGTGTTCGCGGAGGCGGAATGACCTCTTCAGAGAAACGGAAGCCTATCGGCTTTCCCCATAATTATTACAGTCACAGGTTTGTATTTACTGGGCTATTAGATGCATCAGAACAATTTGGAAGCTCCTGTAGGCTGAATTAGGGGTGGTCATGTCTGGCTTTTCTGAATGCTGTGCCCTGATTTGATTTTTGTTGACCTCTCTCATTTATCACCTCTCTTTATTTAATATCGGTGCTTGAAGGGTTTGGGTCGGTTGCTGGTGGTTCTTTAATATATTAATCTTCCCCAGGAAAGCCTACCTTGTCTTAGTCTCATTTAACAAAGCCAGTTGTTTACTTGCGATTGTCCCCTCTGCGCATATGATAGATGTAGCAAGGAGAAATCCCTAGCTCGCCTGCCTATTTGGATTTATTCCATGCTACGCTGGGGTAAATTGTATTTGATTTTACCTCGAGCTTGGGCATATTGCTGGTTGACAGGGACGTCTTGCTGTGTGAACAGGCTGGGGACAGCTGGTTTGTGCTGTGCTGGGGGTGAGAGCGGCCGCAGGCCGGGCTGGGAGACGTCTGAGCCCTCGGGGAGGGGAAGAGGAAGGGGCTGGTTTGCTGTGGGAGCTGATGGAAATAACACACGGGCGAGGAAGCTCTTGCTGGGGTGTGCCGGGATATCCAGACATCCCTTATATCCATACAGCTTTATATGAGATCCCTCTGACCCATCTTCAGTGCGAATGATGTTTTAAGTTTAGGGGAATCCTGTGTCTCCTGGAGCGGGGCATGCGGGACTGTCGATGCGGAATGGCCAGTGCTGGCACCGTGGGTGAGCCGGTGCTGGGAAGGGGTAGAGCAGCTTGTTTTCATGAGCTGTATTTGAACTTGGAGTACGTGGGAAAAGCACCAGACGTGTCAGCTTGCTCTCCTTTAGCTCTTGAGAGTGTGTTGCCTTCAAAAAGGTGCCCCCGAGGTGCCGTGGCCCTTCCGTGCCCCATCTTCGCTGCTCCCTTGGAGATGCATCTTCCCGCGGCGATGCTGTGACGGGCAGGAGGAGCCTGTTCCACGTGCCCCCGGGATGCCTTGTGCTGGCTCTGAACCCAGGAGTGTACTGGGGGATGCTGGGTTGGGCGGCTGATGGGGAAAATCGGCTGTTGGCCACGAAACAGAAATTATCCATCTCCAAAGACGTGAGGAAACCAGGACAGCTCTTCTGTCTGCACATTATTTCCATCAGCAGTTCTGTTCTGCTTCTCACCGGAAAACCACGTATTGTCTCAGCTATTTGTTTCTAGTAGGCAAAGCCACTCCCGAGGCATTAGTTGGTGAGTTCAGGGGCTGCCTTTGCTCCTCGGTCTGTGACACGCTTCCAAAAATTACATGCATTTTGTGGGCCTTAAAGCATTTATTAATGAAAGAGGGAAAGCTGTGAGACAGCATGACAAGACTATGCTTTTAGTGAAGCCATTTGTAATTTCCAAATCTGGAGGGAAGGAAAAAATAATGTGGTGTCCCTGACTGCTGAGAGCCTAAGTGGAGCTGGGATTAGTCGCTCAAAATTAGCGGGGGCTGTTTCCAGAATGGGTTTGATGGAGCAGGCTGTGGAACCGGGCTGGTCTCAGCGCTGTTGGAGCGGTCAGGAGCAGAACGCACGTCTGGGATGCAGGAGCACGGCTCGGAAGGTACGTCTGTGTTAGCAGCTGATAAAGACCTTCCCGAGAGGCTCTGTGCCGAGCTCCGCGGCCGCAGTCTGCTCCTCTCCCTGGCTGGTGGGACTTGTTAAAACCACACGTCGGGATGACGCCCGCTCTGCACCGTCCCTGCGGACGCTGGCCTGCGATTTGCTTCGAGCAGCACCGTGTTTTCCCTTCTTGCTCAGCGTGTCCTTCCTTCTCGGGCATTGTTCTGCAGGATTCCTCCTTTCCTGCAAGGTGGGTGTAGAGCCAGAGCTCTCTGTGCATCTGCGAGCTGCGCGTGTCCCGGGGCGGTGGCACACGCGTGTCCCGGGGCGGTGGCACACGCGTGTCCCGGGGCGGTGGCACACGCGTGGCAGCAGGACACGTGTCTCAGTGACCGGAGCCGGAAAGAGGAATTTACTGTTCTATCTGTTCTGCTGACTCAGTGCCGATGAAGTTGTTCGATGTTGTATCTAGGGCAGCTTTGCAAGCCAGGCGAGATGTACAACGTGAGCCCGGTATTGCTAAACGCACCGGTCGTTGTTTAGACAGAGCATCCCAGGAGTTGTTCGCTTACCCTTTACCCCATTCCACGTCGTTGCAGTCACTGTGCAGGGAGGAGCTCAGAGTAACAGCGCTGTGGCTGCTTTCCATGGTGATTTTGCTGATCGAGCTGATTTTGCGGAGTAAAGAACTTCACAAAACCCTCAATAAAAAGGGCGGGGGGCTGGCTGTGGGCTCTGGGTGCAGCCTGGTGGTCCCAAGGGACGTCGCTGTAACGCAGCAGCGATGGATGTTGCTTTCAGGCAGCGGATATCTGCTGGTCTCTGGTTTCGGAGCAGTGGTGGAGCTGAAAAGCAGTCAGGTCTGTGGTGCTGTGAGTTTAGCACGTCCCTGATAACTACTGGTTACATCGGGTTTACCAGTCCTCAGCCCGGGGAGACAAGTTAACACATTTCCAAGGCCTTTGTTTTGGGCCGTAATCTGTGCTCTGAGCACAGATAGAATAATTCATGTGGCAAATGCTGGTAACAGGTTCCAGAGTTTTTTCCTGAAGAGAAGTGGATCTCATGACTTTTTTTCCTCATCTGTCTTTCCCAAATGTGGGGAGAGCTGGGCCCCTTGACCCCGTTTGGGGTCCCTGCAGCCTTGCTCCAAGCCAAGGCTTGGTTTGCAAGGAGGAGGTGATGTCTTCTGTTAGATCAGTGTGTTGGAGCTGGAGAAAACAGACGTGCTTTTGGGCAGCGTGCCTTTCAAAAGCAGCAGCTTTACAGCTAAGTCTCAGTTGGTCTAATAAAAGATATTACCTTTCCTTAATAACCTCACATTGCTCATATCCTCAAATATTAGTGTTTCTTTTCGAGATGGAGCAGAAGGTTGTTTTCCTGCCTGCTGTCCCCAACTTCAGCGTGTTTCTCCCTGCCAGAGGGATCGCTGTCACGCTGCTGCAGTGCCGTGGTCCTGCGCTCCTGCTGCTGGATGTGACCAGGAGGGCTCTGGTGAGCTTGGTGTGCTGGGGAAATAGGAAATTTCCCTGTGCCCGCGTGGGCTGGCGCTGCCTTGGAGAAGGTGCTCCCTTGAGCTGGCCGAGAATAACCAGGCAAAACTAAAGCAGGAATGCTTTTTCCACCGCTGCGAACCTGGATGTGCGGTTCACTGGAAGAGCTGCCGTGATGCAGATTTGCCGGGTGTGCTCTTGGCAGAGACGCGGGAGCTGGTTCCCAGGACCCTCGGTGGCTTCTGCTTTCTTTCCAATAGAGAAACCCCCAGACTTCCGTCACGTAACAACAGACAGGAGTAAAACAAATGGCTCCGGAGCAGACCAGTAACGCATCTGCGCGATCCCCGTCCCTGCACGTGCATGCACAGCTGGTGCTGCCTGTGATCCTGCCCCGCGGGGCCGTGCTGTGTCTGCTCGCCCCTCTCCGAGCCCGAGGTTCCTCCTGCCTCTCCCCTTCCATCTCTCCTCATTCCCATGATGCTTCCACTTGTTCTTCTTCCCATTCCTGAGACTGCTTTTCCACCACGTACGTGGCTTGCTGCTCCTTCCTATAGGATGTGAGTCAGTCGTGATCTGCGTTTCGTCCGTGTGCAGGGGCTGTCTGGCTGCACTTACACGTAGCTTATTGCTCCAGCAGGAATATGCTTACGGGGAGCCCGTAGTCCCATGGGTGTGGGGCTGGGTGGAGGCTTAGGAAACCTGAACCTTGCTGCCATCTGCCCTGGCAGGTCACTGGGTAAGTCTCTTCCCCTTTCCATATCTCAGATTTTCCCCATCTGTACAAGGGACAATGCCACTTCCCTCTTTTGTCAAGTAATTAACAACTGTGGGTGGAAAAAGGCTATTAAGAAGCTGTGTGTTGTTAGGACTTGGACTCTGCTTTACATTGTGGAAGGGTTTTAATTTCTTCCCTTTCTGTGTGTTTTTGTTGTGCTGCAGAGTAAAACCTGGAATAAGAAAAGGGGGGAGGTACTCTTGGAAAAGACAGCACCAAGACCAGGAAATATGTACTGCAAAGCAGAAATTAGGCCAAAGGGCATTTTGCTTTGATGCACGTTAATGTAGCTCTAAAAGGAATTAATTGAAAAAGGAGGAATTAACACGTTTCAAATGCCTTTTTAATGATGCGTTGAAGCCAGCAGCGTACTGGCCAAATTTCGCACTGGCTGCCCGCTCCAGAGCCTGATTTACAATGAACTCCTGGAAGCCAGGCTGGGGATGGAAGGGCTCTAGCGAGCCGCTAACTCCAGCCCGGCACAGGCTGGCAGAGCACCCAGGACAACCCAAAGGCCTTTGGGGAGCGCTGTGTGCCCCTCGCCCCGGCTTTGGCAGCGCTGGGAGCTGCTCCATCCCGCGTTGAATGTGCTGGAGCAGAGCAGTGGGACGTTGGGGTCTCCTGCCACGGGGTTTGCCCCAGTATGGGGAGGGATGCTCGGAGGGACAGAACCGCAGCTCCCCGCACGGATAACTGGGCTAGTAATTCACCAGTCATGTTTCTGCTCCATGGCTTTGTTATGGGAACATTGATCTGTTGCTGGGATTAACCTCTCAGAGTTTCCAGTGGGTTGGTCTCGCAGTTATTAATGAAACTGGCTGGAACTTGTGTTGACCTTGGCAGAGGCCCCAGTTGGCTTGGAGGGAACTGGCAAAGGCATAATCTCTAATTGAGTAATCCAGTGCTGGGGGAAGGGAGCGGAGCGGGTGGAGAAGCGGCCGTGGTTTGGGCCGGGAGAGCCGCGGTGCTCTGACGGGATGCAGAGCAGAGAACGGCTCTGAGCGCCGCAGCCCAGGGCATTAGAAAAATAAGAGTGAGGCGGCATCTCGGTTCCTGCACCCTGGGCTTCCTCCTGCAGAAACCAGCCCTGAATTCCAGCGCCTCCCCGCGATTTATTGCCGCGGAACAATAGCGCGGGGGGCTGGAGAAGGAAACGAAGCTGTGATGTTGGCCGTCCCAGGCACGTGCCCTCGTGTAGCCTCCGAGGCTTTGGCGTGGGTCACGCTGGGCTGTCCCGTCCCTGCCAGAAGTGGTTGTTCACTTGGGAAAAGGAGCTCGGGGCTCGTTACTGGGGCTGTTGATGAACGTCTGCGAGCGGGGACCCAGCGGCAGGGGTGCCCTCCTTGGCCGTGCGCCTCTGCCGCAGGGGAGGGAGCTGTGTCCTTGGCCAGATGTGGCTGTGCCCACATCTGGTGGGATGGGGAGGCTGGTGGGTGGCTGCCGGGGAGCCCCGCGGGACGCGGTGGTGGCGCCGATGGATTTGGGATGCGCTGATGCTGCCGGGACCCTGTTCACTGCGGGTTGTCCGAAACCCAGGTGAGACGCGGAGCTCAGTGCTGTGCACGGCTTCGTGAGCCCTGGGAAAGCTGAAACGCCTCAAACAACTTGCCGTGAGAAGAAAAGTAATTCTCACCCTGTGAAAGGTGAAATGCCTCCAACGTCTTACCACAAGAAGCAAAATTCTCGCCCTAAGGACTGCAGGGTGCTCACTGCAAAGCCCACATATGGTGTGTGGCCTCCCAACCGCTTCTTGGAGGAGCAGGCTCCTATGGAAGAGCCTCTTTCCTCAGGTCAAGTGCAACCATTTTAGCGGGTGCAAACATACCCACGTCTTTCCTGGGTTTGTCCTGCTTTCCCTGCAGAGCAGCGTTTCTTCTGAACTCCCTGGGCTTTCCCCATGGCCCTGGGGCCGGTGCTGCGGTCGGGTGCCCATCAGCAGCGAGCGGTGTGGGGTTGTCGAGTTCAGCAGCCGTAGGAGGATCCTCCTGCTACGTGTTCGACATCCACCCGTCTGCCGTGTGGTTGTTCACGCTGTCGCCTTGTGCCTGATAAAAATCTGATTGCAAAAACCGTTCGGTGGGGCGGGCGTGGGGGAGGGAGGACTCCGAGTTCGGGCAGCAATGATTCAAAAGCTATTTCTGGGAAGACGAGGGAGATGTTGGCATTCTCTGTCATTCCAAACATATTTAAAAGCTGAAATATTTGCGTTGTTCGCCTTGTCACAGCACAAACACTTTTGGCTGGATTTCTCCCTTCCCCTGCTTTCCTGTCTGCTCCGAACGTGGTTTCCGAATCGCAGGAGGGTGCGTGTGAGTGTGTGGGGTGCTGCCCACCTGCCCCTGCGCACACCCCCCTGCACAGTTTGTCTCTGCCGGTACCAGCGGTGCGGCTGCCGCGGCATTGCCGGGAGCTCATCGCGTCACCGGCTGCACCGCGGCCGTGCCGGGACGGGGCCCATCAGCACTGTGCGCCGGCTCGGGGTGGGAAACAGGGGAGCGAGCAGCTGGTGGTACCTGGAACAGGATCCTCCGTCCGTGCACGGACTCCTGCGGGTTTCACGTGAGAAGCCGCTGTTTCCAGGCACTGCGTGGTCCCTGTGAGATGTTTGGCTCCTCCAGCCGGCCCTGGGGCGGGGGGTTGAAGGGTAGGAGCACTGACATTGACAAGACAACTGATTTTATTCCATTTTTCAGCTGAATTTCCCATGGCTGAAGAGCTGAGCTATTAACCTGAGAGGCTCAGGCACGGCAGGTAAAGCCCTTGTGGGCTGTGGAAATGAGCCGGGGGCAGGATGTCAAACTGAACTTGACCTTCCCCAAGCCACCCACAGTCTGGCCCTGTCCTGCTCTGGCCCCCGGTTGTTCCGGAGCCCCCGGGAGCGGGGCCGAGGCCCAGCCTGGCTGGAAATCCCACCGGCAAACCAGCGGTGCCTAAAGCACAGGTGGTTGTTTTGCACTTCTTCGGCTCATTGATGGTGATCGACATCCAAAACAACCTTTTAAATTGCCTTTCAAACCGTGGCGGCGGGGAAGGGCGGCGTGATAAGGCTGGCTGCTTCTCGGGAGCCTGCTTCATCATTTACATAATTGGACTTTTCTGTTCCGTTCAGTCGATATTGCAAGGCTCGCGCAGTGCAACATCTCACCTGATCTGCTTGAGGGAAAGAAGGTCCCTTGACTTTGTGTGCCTCGCCCCCGTAATTGGAAGAAATATTGCCGTCTTTTTCTGCTTGCAGCAGGGCAGCGCTGGGAGCTGTGCACTGTGGATTCATGGGGATTTTTCTTCTCCATCTTTCAAGTGTTTGTATGTTACATCTATCTGGTTTTTCTTTAGCAGCAAGGCTTCTCACATGTCCTGTTATGTCCTGGGAATACAGGACAGCAAAGCTATTATGATTTGCTACTTAACTTCGTCAGTCTTCGGTTGGGACTTAGGAAGCGGGGTTGGTGCGGCAGGACCTGGTTGCTCCAAAGCTTGGGGATGGTGCAGGTGAGGACGGCTGTGCCGCCTGCGCTCAATCCGCTTTTGCACATTCGTGGTAAAAAAGAGACTCCCACCTGGAATAAACTTCGGGGAAGAATTCAGTCCAGGTACCAAGAGTGATGTCCTGGGTATTTTTTCCCTCCCCTGCTGTTTCAGCCTGATCTGGGTTTCTCTTGCCTGCGTCTCTGGGATCCCCGCGCGCTCCGGGATGGGGTACGTGATTCTTCCTGCTTCCCTGTGATCTGCCCGGTCAGTGGAGGTGGCCAAGCAGCAGGAGGTTGTCACCGGTGGCAGGTGGACGCGGAGTCCCTCCTTGTCAGCACCGTGCACACCTCTGCCCTGCCCGGGGAGCTTTGGTGGGAGCAGCTCAGGTGTCTTCTCCGCGAAGATGCAGCCCCGAGCGCACTTTTGGGGCTGTACTTTTCCATCGTTATGACATGCAGCCCATCCACGGTTCTGACTCACGCAACGAAAGTTGTGACACCAATCGGATTAATTTCACGTGCTGTGTTTGGAGGAGGAGGGTATTTCTTGCTAAATCCTTCCTTCCCGGCGCTGGCTGGAAAGCCGTGGAGATGCAGCAGCAGTCGACGGTGTTTTTCTGCTGCTGCTGGAGGGGATGGGGTGGGGGAGTGATTTCTGAGATGGGTTTGGCAGAGAGGACTTGCTGCTCTTTGTGCCTGTGGTGATGGAGCTGTAATAACGTACTGAACATGGCAACAGCTCTTGCTAAAGCTCCGTGATTTCACGTCCGTGCTTCGCGGAGCCTCATCTCTTAACAACACCCTCAGCATCGATAACAAGAGAGGAGCCGTCGATGCCAAAGGGCCTAGTTACAATCACTCGCTGAAAACCTCCGTTCTTTTTGGACCCGAATCTGCTTTTTAAACAAAAAACTCTTTGGCTGTGTTTTAGGCGGAGAACGTTGGGAGGGTTTTCTGGCTTGCTGCACCGCGCGATGCTCTGCATGGGGGGCGAGGGGCGATGGACACCGGTGTGCGTCAGGAATGCTGGCTGCGTGCTGGGCGAGCGGACAGGGGTTGTTTTAGGACAAGCTGACAGGCCCTTGGCTTGTTCTGCCGCTCTTGAAAAATGTAATTCTCATTCTTGGCACCTTTCTTCCAGGCGGGTGAGGAGCGGGAGCGCGGTGGAGCTGCTCCCTCTGCCCTTGGAAACGAGCTTTCGCCCAGTGGGGATGAGGTGCTCTACCCTACCCCTGGTTTGGGGAATCGGAAGCAGAAATTAGTGGGGGGGAGGCAGCGCGGGATGAAATGACCTGAACCACCTCCTGGCGGTCCTGGCCTAGATGTAGTTACTCTGGTCATTTTAGCGCGTTGTCTGAGCACCTGCTGCGTATGGCAGCGTCCAGCCCGGCTCCTGCTCGCCGTCCTCCCGCCCAGGGCTGGCAGCCCCTTCGATCCCGAGCGCAGTCCGTGTCCCTGCGGGGTGCAGGGGGCATGGGGCACGCTGTCCCTCGGCAGCGCCCCGCGGCACAGCAGGGCACGGGCAGCGGATGTGGGGGTGCCCGGTGCCTCCACCGCATCCCGAGGGGACCCCGCGGGGCTGCAGAGTCCCCAGGGCCACACCGGGCACTTTGTCACCTGCTCTGCCTGCGCGGTGACACGTCCTAGGCTTGCCTTCGCCCGGCCTGCTCTGATCGCCGCCCCGCAAGGGACGCCGCTGATTTCTCTCCTCCCTGCGCTGTTCCCCAAGGAGCAGCAGCGATCGTTTCTGCCTTCTGATCTCGCCTTGGATGCCGTCGTTCCCATGGCTGCTTAAGAAAGAACCACTGCCGAGCGCAAATCAAGCCATCCCGCGTGGTTACAGGACCAAACCAAGCACGGACTTCTATTTGAGGCTGTTTTTCGGGTCTGTGTCACTTCATCTCGCGCCAGCCATCGCAGGGAAACGCAGAGCAGGTTGCCCCCAGCAGCTCTGTGTTTCTGCCTTAGCAGAGTGGCAGATATAAACACAAGAACATCACGGTATTTCAAACAGTAAAAGCTACTGAAGAATAATCAGGTATGTGTATATAGATATATAGTGTACATTATACTAATACCTTTCAATATATTTGGAGAGGGATGCGTAAATTCACGCATGCATGCGTGTTTTGAGTGTATATACTTTTTCACTGGTTTTTAAGTAATTGAAAAGCCTATGTTTTTACATATACACACACACATATATATGCTGCCTTATCTACTTGTAAGCTGGTTTTTCAAAGGCTTCTTCTAGCTGTGCAGTTCAGTGATCCTGCCTTCAGCAGCCACGCAGAGCAAGACTTACAGTCTCGAGCAAAGCTAAATATTGATTTGAGTCAATCTGGGTGCACTTGGAGACATCACTAGTGTTCATGAATACAGCATAATCGCTGATCAGAGCGGGGAAATTTCATCATAAAGGCCCCAAAAGGGAGGTTTATTATTGCTTTCTTCCAAATGCCTGAATTTTATTAGCTTCAGTCATTCTTGGCAGGGCGGTGGAATGGGATTTTATAGTTAGCAAAGGAAAAGTAAACACAGTAATCATTTCACAGCCCCGTGCCTGCCAAACCAAGATGGAAATTCCAGCCTTGGTGGGAAGCTGCTGCTTTGCTAGCAGATAATAGCGAATTCACTGTGAGCTTATTCTTGCTATGGGAGCTGAGATGTTAGGGGTTTTTTCCTGTAACGTCCTGGCCCAGAGCAACGGGTGCTTCGTGCTGCCCCGCAGGACCAGCCTGGTTTGCAGTGTGAGCGACTCCCACAGCCCTTTGCAATTAGAAGCGAAGCGGTGCTTCTGCCCTGAGCCTTCGGAAGCTGCTTTACCTGGCGCTGCTGTTGGTATTTGGTTTTCCCTTGGTCAGTCTTGCTCTAATCACAAAGCTGAGTGATGGTTGAGGAGTATTGCGCTTGAGACACCATGATGGTTCCTACACCCTGAGGCTGTCTCTACCTGCTGAGTGGAGGGGGGGAGGATATATTATGGCAGGGAAAAATCTCAAATATACTCAAAACGCTCCGGAAAGGTTTGTTTTGCGCGTTTTTCTGGGCTGGTGGAGGTGGAGGGCTGGGCTGGGCTGCCGGCCCTGTCTGGACCTGCGCCCGCCTGCGCTTCCTGCTCCTGGGGTGTTCTTTCCTCCCACCTTCCTGCCCCGCGGTTTGGGGACAGCGCTGGGCACGGCAGGCACTGCCACCCCGCCTGCTGCCCCCCGCGCTCAGGATGCGGCCTCCGGGCGGAAAAGCAGGCGGAGCAGCGAAGGAAACGGCTCCGTGCCGCTTGTCGGGGCACCCCCTTCCATGCAGTCATTAGAACGATAAGCGGCTGAGCGCGGCTCTGGTGGACCTGCGGCCCACGGCTGCTTGGGCCGCCCGAGCTCATGGCAGGGGTGGCACTGGGGGAGCTGGGAAGGTCCCTTCAACCCAAACCATTCCGTGGTATGTTTGTGTGGGCTGCCAGGCTGCTGGCGGTTGTGTCAGGCCATGGAGGGGCAGGTGGAGATGGTGAATGATCCTAACGTGTCCTGTGAACGTGTTGGGGACCATGGCGTGCAGGGCCAGCAGCTGCTTAAAGCAGAGGTGCCAAAACGAAAGGCGAGTTCAACAGGTTTGCTGCACAACACACCTCAGCCACCCCTAAAATAGTCTTACGTCTTTCTTTCCCTTTCCCTTTCCCTTTCCCTTTCCCTTTCCCTTTCCTCAGCAGCCAGCTCAGCCTCCAGGATTCAGGGCAAAAATAATTTAGGTGATGGTTGTGCAGGGAGGATGGAGGGAGGGAGCACGAGCAGCTTTGGGGTCTGTCTGTCTTGCAGCGGTGCTTAGAGCTCTCTTCATTCGTTCCCTTGCCTCCCCTCTAAATCCGGTGTCCCGTCAGGCTGATTTAGTACCATCTGCTGTGCAGATGAACTCCCTTGGCGCATCCCCTCTGGACTGGGCTGCCCCGGTGCTGCCCCAGTGCCCCCCGTTTGGATTTGCAGGGCTGAGGAGCCCCTGGTCCCTCCTCTACCTCCTTCCTCCTCCTGGCAATAGCAGGAAATTCAAATGTTTCTGAAGAGCAACATTTCCATTTCAAAAGCTGTTCGCTCAAGTGCGTCTGGAGTGGGATTTCTCTCCCCCACACTCCTCTCTGAATGGGAGCTTTAGAAGTCTCATTTCCTCTGCTTGATAACACCAGGCTGAGAAGGGCTTTTGTCTTTTCATTTCCCCTCGATTTTTTATTTTTAAATAACTGAGGGTTTTTAGAAGCTGCCGTGGTGGATTTTCCCTCCTGTGTGTTTGCCCATGTGCTGGAGGATGCACCTGGTGTCACCCCCTCAATGAGCCAGAGCTTCCTGGGGTGCAGGGCAGGAATTTGGGGACTTGGGGGGCTCGGCCGGGCTGGGGTCCTCCTGCCCTCCCCACTTCTGTGAGACTAAGGTGTGCTGCTGCAGGCAGTGTCACACCGCGATGGCTTTTGTGCTGGCCCCTTGAGTACTGTACTACTATAAATTAGGGATTTTTTTCTGCAAAGGCTTTTTTTACAAAAGGCAGACTCCGTGGTACTTTTAGCGTGGCACCTGGGGCTTGAGGGCTTTCTAATTTCTTGAGGGCCAGCTGGGATTTGGCAGGGACTCCTCCAGCATCCTCAGATCAGAGGGAACGTGTCCGCTGGTGTTAACGTGGACCTTAGTGCTGCATCCCTGTGTGGTTGGTGTCCTGGAAAGACTCGGACCTTGCTTTGGTGCGTGTGGCGGTTAAAAGAGGATTGTTCACATTGCAAAAAAAATAATAATAACAACAAAAAAATAAGGTAGGAAGCTAAAACTTTCAAAGGCACAGAATAAGCGTCACGTTCCTCTGGGGTTTGGTGGGTTTGGTGACAAGGCGCTTCCCGGGATGCTGGGGGAGGTTTTGGGGTGTGCGCTGCCCGCACCCCCCGGCAGGGCACCCTCCTGCCCCCGGGTCCCCTGAAGAAGAGCTGCCCCGTTACCTTTACAGGCTGGTTCTGCCAGGCCGGGAGGTGTTAACCCCACCGCCCCGCCTGAACTTCACGTCGGGCAATTAAAAATTCACCTCCCTACCTTTGTGTTTAATGTAATCAGAGGCGTTTTTCGTATCCTGGTGTAGGATTTTGAGATGTGCTTAAGCGGGTGGGTGATGTACCTGGTGCCTTTCTCGTGCAAACCTTTGGTGGGTGGTCTGAGGCTTTACCTGCTGGCCAGACCACGGCTCCTGCAGTTCCTCACTTGTTGCTGTTGGCTCAGAGCACAACACACGTGCCAGGAAGGTCCTTCCAGCTCAGCCTTTTCCCCTTTTTCCCCCCTTCCCTTCTTCTTTTCCCCCCTTCCCTTCTTCTTTTTCCCCCCTTCCCTTCTTCTTTTTCCCCCCTTCCCTTCTTCTTTTTCCCCCCTTCCCTTCTTCTTTTTCCCCCTTCCCTTCTTCTTTTCCCCCCCTTTCCCTTCTTCTTTTTCCCCCCTTTCCCTTCTTCTTTTTCCTCCTTCTTCCCTTCTTCTTTTTCCTCCTTCTTCTCTTCTTCTTTTTCCTCCTTCTTCTCTTCTTCTTCCCCCCCCCCTTCTCTTCTTCTTTTTCCTCCTTCTTCTCCTTTTCCCTCCCTGACCTGGAGCTCCCCAGCACCCCACTACACTTGATGATCAGTTCGTCATTCCCCTATGCAAGCACCAAAATGAGATTTCTGTTTTAAAATGTATTTATTTGGACACTCTTTCAGCGTTAACAAAAGGCAAATCGCTGGCACAGAGCAGTCTCGCCAGATGTATCAACTGCGGCGAAGATGCTCAAAGAAAAGGTTCCCAGAATCTTTCGGAACGTTGCAGAAAGGCATATTTTCCTGTAAACTTGTTCTTGGAAGCAGCAGAGTTGTTTTGGCTGAAATTTAGTATTTAGAACAACAACAAAAAAGGCTAAAAATGCCTGAAGCAAATATTCAGCATGGAAAATTTTAGTCCAGAAAGTTAATGTTTTAACAAACTTAGGTTCAACTGAAAATCCAGTGATGCAGAATAGGCAACATTGGGCAGCTCTTAATGAGAGGTGGAGTGATTAGCTCCTCTTTGTAATGAGTAGGTGAGAATCCATCACTCCTGCAAAGTCAGTAGGGAACGTACACATTCAGTGCAATTATCATCCACTAATGGGGAAATGCAAGCAGCTAATGAGAGGCACGACGTCCGTTTGTCGCTGTGATGCCGATGGCTTCGCTGGGAGTTTGCCTGAGTGAGGTTTGCTGGATTTGATGCGTTGTTCTTGTCCATGAGCCGCGTTTGCTGGTGCTTCTGTCAGACCCTGCGATTCTGAGATGCTGAGCAGCATCTGTTCACTATAACACTGTGGAATGGCGCTTCTTTTTTGCCTTTTTTTTAGCACGAGCAAGTTTTGCAAGACCAGATACTAGGCTTTGGTTAGTGCGTTTAACTGTAGCGCTCACTGGTGAGGTTTTACCACCCTCGTAAATCTGCTGGTGGGGGTGGGGAGGGAGGGTCAGCATTTGGTGCTGGTTTTGCAATTAAATTGCTTCAAGCTGTTGAAACATCAGGGAAGTTTTTTGACCTACTTTTCGTGCAAGCTTAGAAATTGTTGGGATGTTTTCTGCCCTGGCTGCGTGGAATTCGGCTGGATTACAGGGGAAAGGAATTTCATAGGCTTTCTCGTAAAGTCACAGATTTTAAAAAAAAAAAAAAAAAAGGAAGTAAACTCAGCTTTGTCTTTAGACAGCTCCTTAGTCTTGAGTTTGAAGGGCTGGGCGGCTGAAAGAGCCATTAGCGCAGCAGATGGTCACGAACAAAACAATTGCGATAACTCGATGTACTTTTGACTGCTCAGGCTCTCTGACTTCGTACTCAGGCGTCTCCCTGGGGAAATGAGACATTAGTTTTCAGCCCCTTTGACTTTTCTGCCCATGAGTGGTGTAATCTTGGGACTGCTGATACACTAGAATGTTTTGGACGCTTTTCCCATGTAACAAAAGAAAAAAAAAAAGCCCTTTAGTCTGTATTTGGCCCATTTGTAAGTTTTATGTGCATAGCTTTGCCCTAAAACCCGATGGATGGGGGTGTGGGGTGTTTGCTCTCCTGCTCCGTTCTCATCCCGGGGTGTGCGATGCTGCTCTGAGCGGGGTCCTGGATGGGATGTCTCCTTCACTGGAGACTCTGTCCAAGTGATGGAGACATCCCGGGTGATGGAGACGCCCCGGGTGATGGAGACGTCCTTCTCAGGCTGCACTGATCACAAGCCCTCCCTTTGTTAATGGTTTCCTTGGGGGAAATTAATTTGAGCAGCCCCAGCCCATGGCGCCTGCTTTTGGAACCTTCTCCAGCCTGCGAGGATGTGAACAGCGCGAGTGGGCAGGAGCTGCGGGTGACACCTCTTAATCCCTCCCGGCGCTCCGGCAGAAAACGCTGCTGCCGGCTGATAATTAGCGAGTGAACAGCCCGTGGAAGAGGTGAGGTTGGCATCCCTAAGCCTCTGTCCTGGGCTCGGCGGAACGTCACTGATGATCCGCTTTAGGAAGGCAGAGAGAGACCAGGACTTACTGCAGACGATATCTAGGGGTAGGTCATGGGACCAGGGCTGGCATTCCCACTGTATTTTCTCTTGTGCACCCAGACCTCTGTGTGTCTGAAGGCAGGGACGTCAGATTTAACCCGAGACTTACTTGTTTTGTTCTTCAAGGCACTGACAGGCAGTCAGCTTATCCTTTTTCTTTCACCTCTTTCTCCCGTTTTTTAAGCCATGGCTTAATAGCGTGTAGCAGGCTTGCTCCGTTAACGTTATTTATGTTAGGGATTAAAGCGTGTAGAAGAAACCCAGCCCCAAAGCCTGGCCCTGCTCTTCGGTAGACTCCTCGGTGATAATTATTTTCTTCAACGCCAGCATCTCCTCTGGCTGCGGGAAGGTTCGTGCAGCCTCTGCCCCCCGCTCGCCCACCCTTGTTATCATACAAATCACATAATAATAAGTCCAGGAATAAACAGGAACTACAGTAGCTGTTAGCCATGTATAAAAACAAATCGCATGGAAACAGTATAATTACTGAGAAAATATCAACTTGAGTAATGCAGTAATTGTTTTCTTCCCTCCAGCAGATTTATTCCAGCTCTCCCGGCTCACGCTGGTTTCGAAGTCTGTGACTTTATGTTAATAAGAAGAATTTCACGTTTCACACTGCGGTTGTTCAGAGCCTGGGTGTGACGCTACCTGAAGCGGAGGGATGTATTTGGAGCAGCTTCTTGAGAGTGCAAGGAAACAGAGTTAAAGTGTCTCTGTCCATTGGAGTCCACGCCTGGCCCCGGGCAGACTCTGCTCTTTGCAAACCTCCTTTCATCTCACTTCCATGATTTAGAAGAAGGGCCTCTTTGTGCCTCGTGTAAATCCAGGAGCTCTGCTTTTTGGACTTTACCATTGCACAAGCAAGATTTTTCTTTTATTTTTTTTTTTTCCTTCAGTTTTGGTTTTTCCTTCTTCTTGCTGCTTGTCATTTATTTAAAAAGGTGCTTGTGAAATGGCAGCGACTGGTTATTTGAGGTCCAGGGACATTGCCTCTCTCTATTGCTGTAATCATTTCCTAATACTAGATGATGATGGGGTTTGTGCTGTGACTTGCAGCTATTCCCGTTATTCAGCTTTACTGCTATTTCACTTCTGATTCTGCAAGGTAAGAAGATAAAAATGTATCAGAAACCAGGTTTCCAAAGGGTTTTGTGCCAAGGAGGAGTTTAAAGGTGCCCTGTCTTGCCTATTGGCAGGTGTGAGATGGTGTCTTTTGTTTCACGTGCACAGAGAGAGAAGTCTTTCTCTCCTGCATTTTTGGCTGCTTTCCTTTAGAAAAACCTGCCCACCTACGGGCCACCTCCCCTTCTCATGCCTTAATCCAAACGAGATGTTATGAGCACCTAATTCATCTTTTGCTTTTTGTGGTTGTCCTGCCAATCTTGCTTGGAAAACGAAAAACAAAACAAACAAAAACCGCCAATAAACTCCCCCAGTTACGCAGCAAGCTGACGAATTTTGGTGTCTAATCCTGGGCAAGCAAAACGAGACCGTGAGCGGGGGTTTCAGGTTGCGCCTTGGCTCTCCGTCCCTTGATGGCAGCAGTGGGAAGGGTGTTGACGCCTTCAAGCTGCGCCCAGCGCTGGTTCCTCCCTGGCTGGCTTAGCTAGAGCCGGGTTTAGCAGGGAGGAGGAGGAAGGCTCCAGTGAAGGATGCTGGTGTCCTGGGATATGGCCACTTTGGTGGGAAACGTCTTCTGGAAGTTGGTGAATGTGATGCCATCTACAAGAAGGGCTGGAGCGAGGGTGTGGGGAGGCGCTGTGGCCATGGGGTGCTCGGGGGCACCGGCTCCTCCGGCTCAGTGGAGTCGTTGTGTTTCTGGAGGAAGAGCTGAGTGTTTTGGTGTGCTTCCCCCTTGCTCCCTGTGATGGTTATGCTGATCTCTGTGGTTTCTGATTCAAAGGGTCTTGTTGAGCTGAGAGCTTCGTGACCTGGGATTTAAGAAGGTGATGTTCGTCAATTCGGTCTTATTTTTATCTCAGCTGACCTCACCTATCCCCGTTTTCTCTCTTTCTGTATGGATGCTTTTGATATCCAGCTCTTGGAGCTCCCCCAGAATTTAACAAGAGATGGAAGAGGAGCTCCCTGCAGGAGCTGGGGGTCCCTTCTCCCCTGGGGACTGCCCTCATAGCCCCTTCTTGTTTGGCATGGTTAATGCTGCTCTTCTCCCCAGCACGGCCACGGCTGGGTCTGAGGAGGATGCGTCTGTGGCTACCTCGTGTTTTGTGAAGAAGATGCAGCCTTGAGCTGGCTGCTGAGACGAGAAGGGATGGTGAATACGAATGGATTTGTTGATCCTGCAGGAACGTGGGTGGCACTGAAGGTAGCGGAGCCTCGGAGGCTTTGGCAGGAGGAAGAGCTGCGGTCATGTCTGTTGGAGACTGACCTGGTGCTCTCCGGAGACACTGGAGGTTGCAGAGAACTCGGGTGGTGTGATCTGGTGTGGGAGGATGAGCAGAGGGCCCAGAGTCTCCTGGGAAGGAGCTGACCTGGTTGTTTTGTGCTCCCCAGGATCGCGGCCTGTCTGGCAAACTGGAGCCCGTGTCCCCGGTGAGCCCTGCTCACCCCGAGGCCGAGCTGGACCTGCTGCCGGCCCGGCTGTCCAAGGAGGAGCTCATTCAGAACATGGACCGCGTGGACCGGGAGATCACCATGGTGGAGCAGCAGATCTCCAAGCTGAAGAAGAAGCAGGTAAGAATCTGCGGTCCGGAGGGGAGCGCACATCCTCGCTGCTGCGTGCTGTCCTGCGCCCCGTCCTTGCCCATGCGCATCCACACAGGGAGATTTTTCTTTTATTTAGGACGGTCTTTGTGCCACCAGGACGCTCTTTGTGCCACCAGGTCGGTCTGTGCTCGTGCTCCCTGTCGTGACATGGGGCGGTTGCTGCTGCGCCCGCAGTCTGCAGCTGGTAGTTGCAAGATGAGGGAGCTTCTAGAAACCCAGTTTGTGGGCTCTTTTGCACATCGGAGTACCTTAAAGGGAGAAAAATCCTTGGTGACTTGCCTGTGGTCACACACGCATTCAGCGGCAGAGCTGGAAATGCAGCCTGGGTTGCCCGCGTCCTCTGCCCAAGGTCTTTTCTTTTTGCTTTCCAGCAGTTGTCTCTCTCTGGTGCTGTTGCCGCCGCTCTTGTAGCACCGGGCCATTTAAAACATCGCTGCCGTGGCCTGGTGGCCCTTCCAGTGCCTCCAGCCCCCTTCTCCAGGGCTTTGCGGCTCTGTGCCCGTGAGCTGGTCCAGCCCCGGGCAGGGCTGTGTCTGAGCCGGGGATTTGAATCTGATCGTCTTGGTTGGTGCTTTACCCCAGCCCAAGAGCTCTCCCCAGCACAAGGATTGCCTGCTCGATGTTGCCGTGTATACAATTACCATAAACCCATTAAGAGATTAATATGACAAAACCTTGGGGGATGTCTGTGAAAAAACCCACAGACTTAAAGGCTTTCACTTTCTAGAGCAAATCCCTTCTCTCTGCCTCTCTCTTACCGGTGGGTTTTTTCCTTTGCTTGGGGCCGGTTTCTAAACCCTCTGCCGGCTGCTAATTCCAGGCTGTCCGAGAGGAGAGGCCTTTCCTGAAACATGTGGAGCGGGATTGGGGAACGGAGCAAACCGTCCGCTTGGGCTGTCGGATGGGGCCGGTGTTCCTTGAGGATGAGCATGCCGTCGACCTTCGGCCCCGTCAGACCTATATTTTCCCATATCAGATGTTATCCGTTTCTTTCCTGCGAAACGAAGCAGGATGTTTGGGTTTTGTTTTCAAAACAATATGGTTTAATTAATGCAAAGGACCTTCTTGCGTGTGTTGCTTTTTATCCGCAGAGCGCTTAGGGAGAGGGAGCAAGAGGGGACAGCAGCAGCTGTGCTGGGGTGGGAGGAATCGGCCCCATGTGCCGGCTCACGGGGGCCGAAGGAGCATCTGGAGCAATGGAAACCGCAGCGGTCCCTCCGGTGGGGTCTGGAGGGAGCTGGGTGAAGCTGGCGCTTCCCCCGGCCCTCCTGGGGAGCTCAGGCAGAACGGGGGGTCCTCCCACACCTGCCGCTCTGGCTGCTGCTCCATGTTTTTAACTCCTATTCGAGGATGGGGATGCAAACCGTGGGCATTTCCCACTCCAACAGGGGCCTCTCGAGCGGGGTGTGTGCCCAGCACGGGGGTGACGTGACAGCTCTGCCGATCCACTGCCTCACGTCCTTCAGAGACGCCGAGGAGCTGCTGTTGAAGCTGACGGGAACAGCATATGCTCCTTGCTGTTAAAATCAAGCTGTCCTTCCATAAGGAAATGGGTTTCTTGTTGTTGGCTGCTTGGGTGCTTTATTTCTTCCCTCTGAATGAATTTTACAATTCTTCCTCCCCACAAAAATGCTCTGCTGAGTGGGGAAGAAGGTGAAAGTGGCTGTTGGCAGGAAAAGAAGCGTCCCCTCCTGCTTTCCCCTGCTGCAGGGTCCTTCCCCAGCCCAGTCCTCCAGCAGAGCTGGCGCATCTGGGAGGAAGCGTTTTTGGGGTGGGGGGTGTCCTGTCTGGGATGCTCCAGGAACGTTTTGTCCATCTGTGCATCCGAGCTGTCAGCACGGGAGGGAGACGAGCGAGGGAAAGCAATCTGAAACAGATACCGCTGCTGCAGGAACGGGTGGCGGAGAAATTGTACGCAGCCGGAATATCCTAATGCTTTTCCCCTCTGTCTTTGGGAGGCCTTCTCGGGGTAATTCAGTACATTTCTGTGGAACGGCTGTGCAAAAAAAAAAAAAAAACCACACTAACCAACCCAAATCCACCATCTCTTTTTTTTGAGTCATTCCAGAGATGGCAAAGAAGACTCTGCCTGGACTTAGCAAGCAGCAAACACCTTCAGCAAGCTGAGAAACCTTCCCCTGGCAGGAGGCCACTTCCCGCAGCCACCCCCCGCTCATTCATGTGCCATATGTGCTTAAATCTCTCCTTGGGTCCTCTCTCTTATGCATTTATTCCTGGCAGCGGTACCCGGTATCTGAAGGAGAAATGAACTGTGGGGCTGTTCTCCACAGCCGTGCTGGGGCCTCCCTGGGCTCTCCGGGAGTACAACACTCCCACCTGGTGATGGAGGTGGAACCGGCCGGGTGGAAGAGCTCCAGGGTTTCCCCTTCCATCCATCCCCTGTCTCAGTTTCCTCTCTTCTCCCCTCGGCTCTGGTAAAGTGGTTTTTCAGAGCTGCCCTGTGCCTGGAAGCCTTTTCCTCTCCCCCAGGCAGGTGCAGCATCCTGGTACCCAGGTGATGGGTGCTGAACACGATGTGGGTGCGTGTAATGACCCTGGCTTCGTCAGGCAGGTCCCTTCAGCACCGTGGCTGGTACACATGGGGACAGGGTCTTTCTGAAACGTCACCCACCTTCCTGCCAGCGCCACGGGCTCCGGTGGCCCCGCTGCAATGTGTGGGGACTCTGACCCGGAGAAGGCGCCTCTGTCACTTGGATGTGGGTTGGCCTGTGGATGCTGTAGGGGCCAGGGCTGTGGTCATCATGGCAACTTGGGTCCCTCCAATGTGCTTTTTTTGGGAAGAGGAGGGTCTGTCGAGCAGCCCCTGCTGCGGGTGGGGAGGGAGAGAGTGTGGAGCTGTCAAGACTCATCTCTCACCCCGCTTCTCTCCCTGTAAAGGTCACGGTCCCAGCCTGCCTTTTGTGGCAGACCTTTAAGAAATCCATTTTGTCCGTGTCTGGGAACCCTGACCTATTTTGCTTTGCCATTTCCCACAGCTCCCAGGGGTTGCTGTCGTGGCTGAACCTGCTGCGCTAGGTGTGCTGCCTGCATCCCTACCTCTGGCATCTGCTTCTTTCATAACCGGACAGTGTTATGCCACAGAGAATGGAGCTTAATTCTCTACTGTATTTCAGCCATAATTAGATTTGTATTCTTTTTCTTTAAACAAACTGCTTTTACTGAGCCTTCACTTACTGCCAAACTTTCATTTCCTGATACGCCATCAAATCCTCTTGTCTGAGATCACTTACAACACACCTGACCCCTTGGCAGAATTTTTGTGGCTTTCCGGAACAATGTAGCCAAGCTTCTGACTTTTTTATTTTTTCCCCAAGAGGAGCAGAGGATTTGACTGATCCCTTTTGTGGCTTTTTCTTTGGAGTTTTTGGAGCTTTTCACGTGGGAGCGAGGGTGTGTGATGGGCGCCTTGGCCGATCTGAGGACACCGAGCAAGAGCAGGCGCCTGGAAGCGCTGCTGCCGCGCCGGGGCTGATGCTGAGAGCTGCTTTGCAGCCTGTGGTTTCAGCCGCAGCTTCTTGAAGAGCTCTTGTCCCCTTCGCAGGACGCTGTGATTTGGGCCGCCTGAGAAGCTGCTGTGGTTGAGAAGAGAAAGGAGCTCTCGTGCCATCGCGCGTGTGGTTGGAGCCTTTGGTGTGCTGTGGCGATGTTTTTTGGATTGTATTTTGGTGTTCACTTAGCTATGTTTTCCCTCTATGGGAAAAGGTGTCCACCTGTGGGGAGGTGGAGCACGGGTGGAACCTACAGCACAGCATCGCTTCATCCACTGAAACACATTTAATGTGAGGGGTGTGAGTTATCTCAGGCTGGCCATTGGGCACTCCGGTGTTTTCCCGGACTGCATCCCACGGCCCCGGCATTGCTAAAGGTGCCATCAGTGGAAGGTGAGATGATCTGAAGAAGGAATAGGTGCCCACCTTGTCCTCAAACCATCTCTGGGAGGATGGTGCTGCGCTCACCTCTGCTGCAAGCCCATCGTTCTCGATCCCAGGCGCAGTTTCTTCCTGGTGTGAGACTTGCTCTGTTTCCCCTTCTTTCAACAGGGGATGCTTTAGCTCCAGGAGAAAAAAAAAATACAAAGGTTTGGAGATTCAGAGCTGAGCGGTGGGAAGAAAAGCGCTAGCTGGGTTCTGAGAGCGCTGCCTCTGCCTGTGCTCCCCGCAGCTGCCGTGCGGCCGGTGCTCTCGCCCCGGGAGAAATCTGCGGTTTCCTCTTTCGGCCGAGCGGTTCCTCAAGGCGCCCGGCAGGGCTCAGCTCGGGAGAGCTGGCGGCACACGTGTGTCAGATGTGCCCGCTGACCGCGGTGGTGTTCGAAAGCGCTCTCTTAAATCCGCTGCTTTAATGTTTGCCATGATGTGATGGACCTGCTCGTGGAGCAGCTCTTGGGCTCCTGAGTGTGGGAGTGAAGCCTGGGGTGAGACACATGCCTTGGGTTGCATTGCCCCAGCACGGTGGAATTTTGCAGCCTAGAAACCATGAAACATGGAGCTGTGGCAATGCAGTAAAGGCAGCAGAAGAGCTGACAGATGAGCTGCTCGGCACTGTCTCTGAGAGCAGGACACCCGGGGGGTGCCCGTTCACCCCTTCGGGGCTTTCTCTGGTTGGAGCTTGGATTTCCGTGGTGGTTTCTGCTCAGGACAGCTTGTCCTGTGTGAAAGGGGGAGAGGAATGAAGCTCAAAGCCACCTTCCCAGGCGAGCACCGCGGGTTATGGCTGAGGGCGGTCAGTGCTGTGCCGGTGCCCTTGGCGGCTCATCCTTTGCCCGCCGGGACAACCGGAGCCGTGTGGTGTGTTTATGCTGCAACCTGAGTGCTTGGGTACTGAGTAGCGTTCTCCAAAGGGTGTTTCTGTGGCCTGTGTCTGGGTCCTGTGCTGTCCCGTGCCCTCTTGAGCATTTTGCGTCTCTCCCCTCGGCCCGGCGCTGCCGCGTGTCCATCGGGCTGGCTCTCACCGCAGATGTCAGCTTGCCCGGGGTTGTTGCCTCCTCTGCCGTGCTTACTGGCTCATTTGGCTGCGCGGCGCGGGGGCAGCTGGTGCGTTTCATTGTGAACAGTCATCCCAGGGTGTCGACTCCAACTGCAGCATCACGAGATGAGGCTGAAGGTGGAGAGCAGCCTCGCTGCTCACCCCTCCACCACTCCCAGCAGCAGGGAGCTGGGCTGGAGCTTTGCTTCAGGGGTTTCCAGTAGGATCATTATTTCCAGCCTCCAGTCCCCTCCAGGAGGCTTGTTCAAGGCAGCTCCTCATCCTCCAAACCTGAAAAGCACCAACCCAGCAGCACAGGGCTGGGTGCCTGGGGCAGGACGGTGCTGTGCTTGCGGGGCAAGGGTTGTTAGGCAGCTCTGCTCCCTCTCCCATCCCTTTGTTGCTGGAGCCTTCTGTCACAGCACCACGGAGAGTCTCGTGTGGACGGGGGGAGAGTCTCGTGTGGACGGGGACTGCGATTCTCGCTGTGACTCACCCTCCTCCTCCTCCCCCTTCTCCTTCCACAGCAACAGTTGGAGGAAGAAGCAGCCAAACCACCAGAGCCTGAAAAACCCATCTCACCGCCTCCTATCGAGTCCAAACATCGCAGCTTGGTGCAGATCATCTACGACGAGAACAGGGTGAGTCTGGAGACAATGGAAGCGCAGGCGGGCGATCGCGCCGTGTCACCCTGGCCAGGGAAGGGGTGGGTGGGGGTTCCCTGGGTGAGACCCCCGGGGCTGTGGGAGGTGGACAGATGGAGCCCAGAGGGGACCGTGGCGATGAGGGCTGAGCACTGGGCTCGGTTTGAGCACAAATGTCTTTGGAAGAACCTGCCTGGGGGGGTTTCCTGTGATCAGCCCTACATTTGAAGCCTTCAGGAGATGCTTCAGAGCCCTGTCTGTTAAATAACTTGTTTCATCCTCTCCCTTGGACGTGAAGCTGGTTAAAAGCTGCCTCAGAGGATGGGCTTTGGTGGGTGCATGGGCGGGAGGACATGCCTGGCCAGCTACGAGCCCCCCAGGCTGGAGCAGAAAGGCCGTGGATGCGGCCGTTGATGGATTTGTGGATATTCGACGCTGTAAATAGCGTTAGCAAAGGTCACGCTGGCATCCCCGGCTCTCTTCTCCGCCTTGACCGCTCAGCCGTTGTCTGTAACAGCAGCCTGAGGAGATATGGATTTTGCTGTGTGCTTTGGAGCGGCACGAGGAAATTGGGCCCTTTGGTGGATAATCAAGCACATTCATTTTCATGTAGGTGTTGGATAAAAAGGATGATTTTGCATAAAAGGAAAACTACCAGTCGCTAATTATTTTGAATTGCGAGGCCTGGGATTTGACTGGGAGCTGCAGAAATCCAGGTGCCCGGCTCCTGAAAAGAAAAGGGAAAAAAAAAATCACATACCCTGGTTTTCCTTTTTCCATCTGCTTCTCTCCCTGAGCAATAGGACCCTGAGCAATAGGACCCTGAGCCCCGGCAGGGTCTGTTGAGCGGGGGGGGAGGACTGAGGGCGATGCGTGTGCCGCGCTGGCACGGCCGGTGACAGCGTCACAGGCCCGGGCGCTGGGGCAGGTGCCGAATGTTCCTCGGAGCCGTTTTCTCCGTGGCACCGCCAAGTGACTTCCCCAGGGGGCTTGGGCTTGCTGGCTTGTGCCTCCTGTGCAAGGGTTAGGTTCGTAAAAGGTGGTCTTGAGCATTTTTATTCCCGTTCACTTAAGCGCCGTCCTCCCTGGATACCCTTGTGTTCATGGCCTGTTTTAAGAGGGGTGGGAAAGGTGATTTTCAGCCATCGCGTCCCCGAAGGCCTGCGTTGTTGAGTCCCCACTAGCAGGACCTGGCTCAGGACCAGGTATCCTGCCAGGCCCTTGTCCTGTTTTGTCACCTCTTGTCTGTGGTCACCCTTTTCCACCCGTCTCTCTGAGTCTCCCATCGCCTCCTCCACAGCACGATCTGCTCTCCCAGCCTCTGCCGCGGCTCAGAGCAGTCCCTGGGGTGGCCGCCCTGTCCAGTGGGTGGTGACAAAGAGTGCGGAGAGCAAGCGTGGAGTTCTGTATTTCTCCTTGAAAACGCGTGGCCGCAATACCTGGGACACAGTTGCACACAGTGCTTAGAGCTGGTGCCATCCACTCGTCACTGTGCCCGGCTTTATTCCGAGTTACGCTGATCCTGGAAGCCGGGCTGTAACCAGGGCCGTTTGCTGTTAACCTCCCTGAGAGGGTGCGCTCGTTCCAGGTGGGTGCTCAGCAGTTGAAGGTCACATCTGACACCAAATGGCTGCGTAATTTGAAATCTGGCTCCGTGCTCATGTCTGCGTGATCCCTGGATGAGTAAATAATGATTCTTCCCCTCTTCTTGAAGTCCCCTTGCGAGTAGCGTGTAAGCGAGCCCGGCTGTGGGTAGGAGACTCAAACCAAACAGCCCTTTTGCTTGATAGAAACCACAGCGGGCTGGAGGGAAGTTCCTCCTTTGGAGCTGACATGATCTGTCCATGGGCTGTGAGGAGTCGAGAGAGCTTTGCTGGCTGGTGGCAATGGCTGAGGCCGGGTGACAAAAGGACCTTCTAGGTACCGTGCTGCACGGGAAGGGTGTGCCGAGGTAGGATTCAGGATGTGACTGTCCTTCTAAAGGGCAGCGCGGGGCTCAGCTTTCGACATCTCCCCTCCGTTGGAAACGTTTGGGGTGGCTTTTGGTGGGGGCTGCTCTTCCCCTTGGGGCCAGGAGGAGGAAAACCGGCAGAGGAAAGGATGGGGGAGCAGCATCACTTAGGGCCGTGGGTGGAGAAGAGTGGTCGGACGTCAGGTCACTTTGGGTGGGTTTGGTGGCAGCAGCGAGCCCCGGGTGCGCTCGTACTGACCTGCGGCTTTTCTGCAGCTTAACACCAAGTTGCAAGGTGAGTTGGTAGGAGGAAAGGGCTGTGAGCCAGGTAAGAGACATACTGATCACCGAGCTGAATTTTAAGCCTTTTTTGCCTTTTCTGTGCCGCGGAAAAGTAGCGAAGTTGAATGCCTTGAGCTTTGCTTGCAGAAAAAGCGGCTGTAACGGCAGAGCCAGGGCTGCAGCTTGCGGGGCAGAGCGCGAAGGGAAGAAAAGCCCGATTCACTCGTATCGCTCAGCTTGTGGCTTGCTTGAGGGAGGCAACACGCGGTAAGAAATGCAAATAAAAAGAGGATATTCATGCCTCGGGAAGAGGCAGGAAAGCAAAGCACCCCAGAAGAGCTGGCAAAGCCCGAAACGATTTTCAAGAGCAATATTGTGTGAGGGGGAGAAAGCCAGCGCCTGTGCCGCTGCCAGAGCAGGTGGGAGGCGGCGAGCTTTGTGCAGGGCCCGTCGCCTGGCGCTGGTTTGGTTTTTCGTGAACCGCGGGTCTGTGCTTCCCCGGGCAGGCGGGGGCTGCCGGGCCCGTTCCCACCGCTCCTGCCAGGCCGTGCCGGAGCCGCACGCTGCGCGGTTCCACCGCGAACAAAGGAGACACCAGAAACCGGCCATGGGAGAGAGGAGGTTACGTGAGGACAGAGCAGCTAGAAACACTGGAAAATCGAGTTAGCCAGCCATTCTGTGACCTACTTTCCTTTTGGCAATAGCTGTGGCTTTGCAAGGGTGAATGGTTTCTAATTTTAGCTTATGGTTCACCAGGGAAGTCTGTATATTTTTCTCACCGCCGCTCTGGGTATGGATGAGGGGTTGGGATGCAGGTTGGCGCTGGCCTGTATCTGATTTTCTCAAAACTCAGGTTCGCTGGTGCTAAATGCCCATCACGCTGCTTTTCCCTCTTGTGACCTACTTAATGCGTATGATTTGAAAAGTTCCTTGGCGTCGGGAGAGGATAATTGTGGAAAATGTGACCTGTAATCGCCTCTTGCTACACTCAGCTGGACAAGTGATTGATTTCCAGAGGGAAAAAAAAGAAGTTGACTGTACAGATTCTTTTGGGGAATAACAGAGAGGAGCTGCCCTGGACTGCGGTGAAATCCCATCCTGTGAGGCTGTGGTTGCGGTTGGGAGGGTTTTCAGAGGCTTGGTTTATAGAGAGGTGGTTGATATTGTTATTTGTGGTTGCTGAGATCCAGGTGCCTCCTGCCCTGGGTATGTGCTGGCCAGAGGCACTTGATCTTGCCTCCAAAGATGAGCGGTGAATTTGCACCCAAAAAAGTACTTTTTTTGGGAAACGTTTGCAGCATAACACAGAAAAACACACGTGTGTTTCCAAGCCAAGATTTCAATTGTGAGCGCAAACCGTACCATTTCTGAAAGGATGTATGAGAATGGAAGTTAACGTTTTTGTTACTATCTGTAGACAAAACTGAGAATAAACAGTGGGCAGAAACATCTGAGTCCTATTTTCAAAACTGCCTTTAGTCCTTGAGGAGGCAGAACGATGTTTGAAAACAGCGATGGATGCTAAAACCTCCGAGAGGGTGCAGCGGGGAGCTCAGGACCGGTGCGGTGCAGGGTGTGGGATGGGCTGCGTTTGCCAGTCCCCATCACCCCAGAGGGTGACGAAGAGCTGCTGGGGACAGCGGGTTGTGACGGCTGTCTCGGTTGCTGCTGGAGGCTGATAGTGGTGCAGACCCTGGGGATTTCCTGAATTAAACCGTGTGAGTGACCTTTAGTGTCTCTCCTGCGGGGAGATGCTGATCCCTGTTGGCTCTGGCGCCTCTCGGGCGGTGGTTGTGTGGCACAGCCCCTTGCGGGCTTTAATTTGCCCCTCTGGGATGTGTTATTGCATCAAGAGAATCTCGCTGCCTTCACCGCCAGTCCCCATAACCAGGGCAGGTCCTCTGTGCGTATTTGTAGCTGTGGCTTTGATCCACTGGGCTGTTCGCAGGATTTCTTGCATCAATGTTCCCTTGGAACTGGTCGAGCGTACCTGGGCTTGAAGATGTTTCTGTGCATTAAATGGACTTTTCCAGGTCCCTTGCTAAGCGTGGGGAGGGGGGCAGCATTGCTGTTGATCCGAATTGCTCTTGGTGCTGTTCCTGGGATGTGGGGCTGGCTGAGCTCTCCCTGTCCGTGTGTCCTGGAGGGTCAGCACCCGATTTGTGCGGTGAATTCTCCTCCGAGTCCCCTGTGTGCCCAGAGTCCCCATCAAGCTACGCAGATGTGCTCCTGCCCTCTCTCCAACCATCGTAACGACGTGGAGCCCGCGGGTGCCATCGCCAGCTCTCTGCAAGCCCCGTCGGTGGCCGAAGGCTCCTCGGAACCAGGCAGGGCTCCTGCTCCGAGACCAGCGCGTCAAAAGCAGCCCCTGCGTCAGACCTGTCCCCGCAAACGAGCGCACGTCAGCTTTCCTCTGGAACACGGAGCTCGTTTGTCGGAGAGGTCACGTCGGGACACGGCGCCACTTCGCCCTCCGCCGTGCCAGGGAGGGGACGCCACGTGCTGTCCCCACCGCAGCGTGGCCGGGGCTGGGACGGGTCCTCCCGTGTCGCCCCTGCCCGTCCCCGCTGTCATCCCTCCGAAAAAACGGGGTTGATGCAGCGCAGGCAGCGGCGCCTGTCTCGCTCTTGGGATTGAGTTGTTGGAAATCAATAAGATTAAATTTTAATTCGTTTTCTGTCTCGGTGCTTGTTCCTTCAAAAGGGCACAGCCATCTATCTATAAATTCAGCGCTATGCTGTAAAATCGGGATTCTAAAGATTTTTTTTGAACTTTTTGCACCCCCTGCTGCTGTTGTGTCTGTGCGGAGCGTGTTCCCAACTCGCCGTTTACCCTCAAATACCTTCATAAAGCATTGATGCCCCATCCATAAATAAGAGAACAGATAAATGAACACTTTTAGCATTGCAAAATATAATCTAGCCGTTAACTACTCAAAGGCACTGAGCGTGACTCAGATCCCACGGGGATTTTATGTCTGTATAACTCTGATTTTCTATGAGCTCCTGATTTACATTAGAAAGGGAAGAATCGGGCCTGCACTGTCAGCACGGAGCTGGCGTGGTAAATAAAACCCTATCAGTGAAACTGCTTTCGAGCATTAAATTTACAGGGTTGTTTTTCAAATTCTGGTTTATGTGGTAGTCGGGGTGAGGGCGTTTTGTGTTCGGCTGCTGAAAGGGCCACGTTTGTTTTGCCTTTGTTTGTGATAACTGTTATTTGGGGCTGCCTCGGCTCGGCTCGGTGATGCTCGATGGGTTTTTGAGTATTCCAGAGGAAAGCCAGAAAGGGCAGAGGTTAGGTGCTAGCAACACTTCTGCATGATAGCGAGATTTCCGAAAAGATAAAACTGAAACATTTAGCCTGGAGTTGTTGAGAATCCTTTCTTTTTTCCTTGGATTTTAAGGAAGATTTTGTTGTTGATTATTTTTTTAAATGGTTCTGGTGTCTGTTTCTAATGTCTGCTTCAGGATCTGGAGTTCCCAGTAGCTGCATGGACTTAAAAGCCTTTTCCCTGACGAACCCAGACCAGATAATGCCATGTCCTGTTTTCAGGTTTTGGAAATAAGGACAAGAAGCGCAGAGAACCCAAATCTGTTGGAGGGAGGAGTGTGGACCCTTCGGCACGGCCCCAGCTCCTTGGGTTGAGGGACCAGACCTTTCCAGTAACAAGACTTTGATTTCTAAAATTCCGCTGTGCAATGCCCATGTTTTCAGCAGTTTTGCAGTGGCGAAACGCTCAACAACAGTTTGCAATGGCAAAGACTCGTTAGGACCTTGGTTTAAGATTAATTTGCCTTTGCTTGTCACCGTAACCTCACAGAGGACAGAGTGTGATGCTGGGTCAGTGTGTGAATGCCCAGAAACCCGGCCAGGACAGGGGTTCACCCCTCGGCTGTGGATGGGGTACCAGCGAGCCGACCACAGGAACCAGCTGGTAATGATGAGCCGAAAACTGGAGAGCGGCGAGCAACCGAAACAGGTCGGCTTGTCACGCCGCGCACAGGATAGGCGGGGACTGGTGTTAACACCCGGCTCCAACGTGACCCGTTTCCTCAGTTTTCTTGCTATTTGCGATTAGTCATTTGTAACCGCTGCTGCTGGCCCGAGCCCCGGGGGTGGCTCTGTCACCGCTGCTGCCGTGGGGACGTGGGGAAGCCGAGAGCATCCCGGGGACACCCAAATCCCAGGGACACCCAAATCCCAGGGATACCCCGATGAGCATCAGCCCCCGGGCAGGCTGAGAGGAGCTGACTGGTGTCCCCGGCAGGTTGGGGACACGTGTGCTCAAGGAGAGCTCGGGGGTGACAACCATCCTGGGGCTGGGAGCACCGTCCCTGCCGGCTGTGGGAGCTGGGGACAGCCCAGAGCGTCGCTTGCCCTCCCCACAGCACTGGGGCTCGTCCCACCTGTTTTGTGGGGAGGGCAGCAAATCCTGGGGTGGTTTGGCTCTCAGAGAGAGGATGCTGAGGTTTAAAGGGGAAAAAATTAGTACCTGTGGTCACAGGAATGAAAAGCTTTCCCCATGAAAGCGGCACTGCCAGGTCGTGGTTTGGTCCCGGCGGATCTCGGCGCAGAGGCAGCGCCGTTAAATCCCCCCAGACTGTTTGCTTTGTGCTTCGTGTAGAAAGGTGTCTCGCCTGAGGGTTTCTTTCCGTGATTTCTGCTGACTTCAGCCACACTTCTCCTGGATTTTGTTTTAAATAAAATCCGACTCCAGCCTGCCCCGGGGGACATCATCCAGCTGGGACAGGAATTTTTCCCAGCGCCGCCCTGCCCGCAGCTCTCCTGCCTCTCCGAGGGCTTTGCTTGTCTCTGTGCAGGACATGCCTGCTCCCGAATAAAAACCTTTCCATCCCCAGCGCTGCTGCCTACGGGCTGCTATAAATAACCCCGGGGAGCACAGTTCAGCTGCAGCAGCTTTGCGCTGCATGGAGCTGCGGCTGGAGCCGGGCCAAGAAAATGCCACCTCCTAATTTCAGATCCGCTTTCTCGAAATAACTCTTGTGTTTTCCTCCTTTTCCGTTTTTAAACTTCGCTTTGAGAGGAGCCCACACGAAATCCCAGGCTGTCCCTCCTCTGGTTTCGGATGCTCCGCTGCCTCGCGGGGTCGGGCCCGTGGTCCCCGCGGGAGCTCATGTGGCCGGGAAGCTGCTCCCCTGCCCCGTTCACCCTCCCACGCCTGCTTTAAGTTTCTTCAAAGGAAAAACAAGGGGCTGGAAGTTTGCTTTGGAAGCCAAACGCTTTTTAGGCAAGAATGGAGATTTTCCTAGTCTGCAGGGAGGCTTTTGGTGGTGGTGGAGATATCTTTAGCTCCAGGCTGTTGGAGGAGCGTGAGATGGGGTGAGAGGGTGCCGTCCCCATCCCCTGTCCCCGGGGAGGGAGGTTCTTTGGGGACGATGCTGCTGCCTGCCACATCTGCAGGTCCCCTGCTTTTATCTGTGGGCCCCGCAGTGGCACAGGTCGGTGTTTGTGGAGGGTTAATACGTGATGGGCTTCAGCTCTCCACCTGAGCCACGCTCACCGCTGCGGAGGAGCTGCCTCTGCCCCCGGGAGCGCCCACGCTTTGACAGCGAGAAACCCGGAGCTGCTTTACCGCAGCAAAGTGACTCGGGTGTAAATGGGAACAAAATTCAGCCTCGGGGTTTCAGTCCCTCTGCAAACGACAGTGCCGTAGCGAAATTTCAGGATTCTGTACCGGATCGGGAAAAGGGGTCATTAGCTGCTTGCTGTGGAGCGGCAGAGGGGCTATAAAACCGGTGGGGATCTTCGTGCGTCTCGCCAGAGGTAATGGCTGGATTTGCTCCCTGATACATTTCTGTCTGTGAAATAACAGGGATTGCAGGGGCGGGTGAGGTTATTCAGCAGACGTAGGAGGAACCCTCCGGTTTCCTTCTGCAGGGTCAGTCGCTCATCTCCTGAGGAAATCAGGGTTGGGACAGAGTCCTGGGTGGCTGTGCCCATGGACAGGGTTAACAGCAAAGGTCTGGGGGCTGTGGGGGGAGCAGGGGGCTGCCCTTGCACCGAATGGTCTGAGGTTTGCCTGGATTCCCCAGGTGGGGACGTGTGTCCCTCTGTCTGTCTGTCTGTGTGTCCTCCAGGCCCAGCCCCAGCGCGGTGGGAACTTTCAGCTGGGTGTAACACGTCCTTCCCAGCCCTGCCGCCATCTCTCACCTCGGCCTGCGTGGTCTGTCAGACAGCTCATTACGGTTCTGCTATGATCTGATAAATGCAGCAAGGAGCATGGGCAATTACAGCGGGTGTCAAGTGTTAATTGGGCAGCTTTCAAGATAGAGGCATTTCTTTGTGTACGTACAAAGATATGACGTGCTCGGAATAGCTTCCCCTCCTGATCTTTCGTTCTGGAGACGTGTACATTACAGTCAGTTAATGCAAGACAAATTATGTCATTCTTCTTGATTCGCCACATGTTCTGCCCGTGGTGATTTGCCTCTGGGTTGTCTCATTAAGTTGTCTAAACATGGCAAAGGCAGCAGCTGAACATGCTCGGCTGTTTCTCGAAGTTAATCGCGTTGTACACGCAGGCCTCCAGCATCCCCGGCTCCCGCTGAGCCGCCAGGGCATCGCTCACCCGCGCCGGGGCCCAGGAGAACGGGCGTGAGCTGGGGCTGTGATCTTCTACCCACAATTACGCTGCCAGCGATTAATTGAGGTGCTGATTTTTGTCCCAATTATGCACCAGAAAACATTTGGGTGAGCCGATGCTTCCTGCTGGCCGGCAAGCAGCGGTGGGCAGGAGGGTGGTTGGCCAAATCACCCTCTGGGCAACAGACGCAGTGCCTTTTATAGCAGTTTTTATGACCCCCTTGAAAATCTTACCCCCCGTTTTATTTGTTTAAGGTTTCTGCATGCCACGGTGCTGATGTTCTTAGATCAGGTTGCTCGGAGCTGCGGCCTGGGATGTTTCCAGGGATGGAGCATCTACCACCTCATCCCTGGAAATGTGGTCCCTGAAAGCCTCTGTCCGGCAGCGGGGAGAAGCGTGGTGCGCACCGAGCGGCACGGCGGTGGTGCGGGAGCAAACCGCAGGGTGTCTGTCCTGTCCGTGCGTCCCCCGTGGTCCTCCTGGGGTGGAGCAGGAACGCGGAGAGGCCGGGGGCGCAGGGCAGCTGGGACGGGCTGCAGCTGCATTCTGGGCTCTGCCACAGCATCGTGAGCTGCTCTGCTTCTCCGTGTGTGTCCTTGCTGTGGGGGACACGCAGGGATCGGGACAGGTGTGCACCCCGGGGTCTGCTGCGCCGGAGCGCTGCGGATGAGCAGGTAGGGATGCGTTAACAGCAGCGCTGCTGCTGTTAATTGCGTTGTGCGTACGTGTGGGGACGGTGCCAGAGCAGGCGGGCTTCACGATTACATCTCCTGTAGCATCCTTGAAGTCACTTCTAAATTGCAAAAAAAAGAGCTTTGTGTCCTCCCGAGCGTGCAGTAACTAGTGTCAATAGCGGAGCTGGAAGCGTGTCCCGGTGGCCGCGCTGCGGTGAGGCACCTGCCGCGGGTTTCGCAGCCGGGCCGGGGCTGTTCCGCCGGGTTTGGCTGCGGGGACCGTGACTCATGCAGCTGCTGCCGGGGCCAACTCTGCAAAAGTGCAGATCAGCCCGTGTGTGGGTGTGCAAAGCCCCGGCCAGGAACTTGCACATCTACCAGCTGCATTGGCGCTTCTGAAGACCAGCCTGGGGGGTAGGTGAAGCTTTTTGGAAACCCACCAAGGGGGGGTAAACGTGGGGAGAGGCTGGCGGGGTGATGTGCAGCTTGCGGTGAGACATCCCCTGCGCTGAGACCCTGCAAAACTCATCCTGCCCTGAGCTGCTGTGGAGGTGAGAGGTGCCAGACACCGGGAGCTGAAATCCCTTCCCTGCCCAGGGGGGCCTTCACCCCGGGTTTGCCAAAGTCCCCCCGGGTTTGCCAAAGTCCCCCCGGGTTTGCCAGAGCCCCAGGCTGTGCCGGGACCCGGAGCTCGGCCCTCCCCAGCTCCCCAGCCCCCCAGCTCCAGCGGGGCTCTAGTGCTTATTGGGTTAAAATGTTGAATGTGCTTCAAAAAAAGGGTTTTCCCCTCCTCCCTGCTCCGCCCCCCCTGCACAGTGCTCCTTCAGCCCTATTTTAGGCAGCTGTGGATTTTCTCTTCCCCCTACCTCAAAATAGCAAAAACTCCCTATTTTACTGAACAAACGCCTATGAAAATCCATTTCCTCGCCCACCTTGCTGCCAGGTATTTGGGTTTATCAGCTTAGCCCCGTGACCCGTCGGCAGCGTGCAGCAATCTGGATTTATCAGACTGTCAGTAAACCCCCCCGAAAAGCCTGGCTTTGCGAGGAAGTGCTATTTACTGAAAATGTCATCTTTTATTTAGGCTCCTGCTGCAGCCAACTCGTGTCTTTTTTTTCCAGGTCTGTTTAATTAGCAACCACCACACAGCCCCGGACACGTGTTCCTGGGTGTTTTCTTTTCTCTAATAAGCCCTGGGTAGCTGGGCCGGGCGGGAGGGGGCAGAGAAGGGCTCCTCTGCGGCGGGGAGGGGAGGGAAGTGAGAGCAAGACAAAGAGCCAAGGGCAGCTCCAATCTAACGATCACATGCTTGCGAAGCGATGAATCCCAGGAAGGGCATCTCTGCGTGCGTACCGGCTCGTCTGCCTTCCTCCTCCTCCTCCTCGCGCAGCGGCCGTGCTGAGGTGATGGGTGCGATCCCCCCGCCTGGCACCCGCAGGGCTTGGGCATTCGGGTCGCTTTCCAGGCAGAGCTTGAATGTGTGAAAGTCATAATAACTTGAGTGCCGGAGCCCTTTGCCCACGGGGCTTTTCTGCGGCTCCAGAGGTTGAGCTGAGCACTTCCACCCGCTTTCAAATGGGGGGCGATTTGTAGCAGTTCCGTGGATGTTTGGGAAGGGGCTTTGGCATGGGGGCAGAGCTGGGGCAGAGGGCTGTGACTGTAACCGACGTCAGAAATAACTTTTCTTCTCCCTCTCCTCCCTGCAGAAGAAGGCGGAGGCTGCCCACCGCATCCTGGAAGGGCTGGGGCCGCAGGTGGAGCTGGTGAGTGTCCCCTCCGGCTGCGGGGCTGCGGAGGTCCCTGGGCGGCAGCGCTGCGCCCTGCGTGCGGCTGCGCCCGCGGGAGGAAGCGGTGCTGGCCGGGACCCCTGGCACGGCACCAGCGCAGGAAGCGAAGTGGCTGAGATGAGCTCTGAGAGGCAGGCGGACACACACGCGGCTTTAACCCTTCCTTGGGCTCCTTCCTCGCTCAGCCGCCTGGCAGCAGGGGCTCTGGCCCACTCTGCCTCTGCTCGGGGTGCCCGTGGCTTCCTCTCATGGGCTGTGGGGCTGCTGCTGGCTGGGGGGACGGGTGCTGGGCCTCCCTTCTCTGTCCCACCCCGCTGCAGACAGAGGAGGGTGCTGCAGGGTGCTCTGCTGTGATCTGCGACTCACACACATCCCATTGCTGTTTCCCTTGTGCACAGGGAAGCTGGAAAAGAAAACCAATTTACAATCAGTTGTCTGTTTGGGGCTGCCCCATCATCCAGCAAAATCCTAAGTGATTGATTGCTGGAGGGGTGGCTGAAAACAACCCCCGAGGGGCCAGGTAATGGAGGAGGGTGCTGGAAAAGGTGCCTCTGCAGTGGTGCTGCTGGAAGGCTCTGGGGGGGCTGGCGTGGTCTGAGGGGGCGACACTCGCCACGGATGGGGCCGTTCCTGCTGAGCGGGCAGCTCAGAGTCATCAGCACTGGTGCTAATTGCTGTCTTCCCCGGGTGTGTAAGGGAGAGGTCACAAGGGAATTAGTGCTTGCTGCTACGTGTCAGAGCTTGTTTCCGTGTTTGGGGAGGTAGCGCTCATTATTTTTCCTTTGAGTCACCAGGGTCAAACCCTTTGCTCTTTCTGCTCTAAAGATTCGCGTTGCTTGGGGTTGGTGCTTCCTCATCCAGAAGACGTTGCGTTTCTTTTCCTTCCTCCCACCACCCCCCGACCCCGCTTGGCTTTTTTCTCCTTTTTTCCCTTTTTTAGTTTGTTGATGCTTTGTCCTTGGGTACCAACCCAGCACAGCGGGGAGCTGTAGCAGAACCCAGCGCAAACCTTTCCTCTATCTCCCTGCCGAACTCCGGGGAGGGCAGAGAAAACCCTGCAGAACCCCAGCCGGGCTCTGCTCGCGGGCTGTCTCCTGTCTCATCTGTGGCCCGGCCCCCAGCACCCGGGGCTTGCCAACGGCCTCTGAGAGACGAGATGAATAGTCAGATCTTCTTCTGAGCTGGAAAGGAAGCAGCTCCAGGAAGGAGAGCAGCTCTGCACGCACAGGCCGTGCACCAGCCCTGGAGCTGCCGCAGCCCAGAGGCCTCGTGCAGGGAGGCTGGGGCAGCCGGTGCTAATCCTGTGCAAAGCCTCTGCAAGGAGCGGTGGTGGCCGTCACCCAAATGCAGGGTCTTGGGTCGCTACGGGCTCTGCTCGAGCTGCTCACATCTTGCTTTTGGTTGCTCGGAGAGCTCTGGTTGTTGCGTGTGCAGCAGCGATGGTGGTGGATGCGCATCGGTGGCGGGGCAGCTCGCCCAAGCACGATAGTGCAAGGAGAGGGACGCACAGGTCCGGTTCGGGTTCCCTGTGGGGCAGGGGGAGGTTGTGTCTCAGTGAACCAGGACTCTGCTCATTTCATGCCCGCAATGTAGCAGGACCGTTTTAAAAACGACCCCTTGTTTTCTCCAGGGAGAAATGTCATTGAGATGTGTAGTCTGAATGCTGCAGTGGCCAGAAAACAATCAAGACCTTTCATTCTGTTTTATTTCTAAGGAGCTTTCAGTAAATCCAAGGTTTTTCCAGTAATAGCTTTGCATTGCAATTCTGTTTTCCTTAAATGTCATCCCCCAGATAAATGCATTACACGTCCCTTACCCTGGAGAAGTGCTGTGGATGTTTTGAACGTGTCACCGTCCCCAGCTGATCTGTCAGGCTGACTCCTGCTCTCTCATCGGGAAAGCTGTAATTCTGTGCGGGTTGTGGATGGCTCTGAGGGAAGATGCTGTTTCTCAGCCCCTGCGCTGTTGAGAATAGAGTTTCTTTAACTATTTAGTCTGTGAGGATGTTGTCTGTGGGGTAGGTAGATCTTGCCTCCTGGGCTTGCACCACTGCAGACAGAAATATCTTTGAGATGTTGGTGTCACGTAGATACTGGGTTTTGGATCCCAGAATTTCTTATTTCTCAACGTTTGGGCATTTCTTTTCGAACGGTGTATCCAGCGCTTGTCTATTAACACTTGGGTTTGCTAACTAAGAGTTTAAGTGCCTGTTTATATGGTAGATAAGTAGTAGTGGAAAAGGATGAGCAGCCTTTGGAGAGCTGGGTGGCATTAGGGCATCCGTGGTGTCCACGTGCACGTGAGCATCTTCTAACGCAGGTGCAATCCAAACCGTTTGCTGCACCGCCGTCTCCCAGGAGGAAGGTCTGTGCAGCTCACCACATGCCAGCTTGTTTGCTTCGATTTTTATGAGCACAGAGGGAAGAGACGCACTTTTATTTATCGGTATTTCCAGTTCCTGCACTCCTCCTCCCAGAGGCATTGGCTGGTTAAGGCTGCCCAGCCGTTCCTGCAGTGGAGCCTCCAGTGGAGCCAGTGGTGATGGGCTGCAGAGAGTAGGGAGAGCTGCTGCCCCCAGCCTCCTTTCTTTTCCCCACGTGTGGCAGGGCAAGGGAGGCAGCGTTTGTTTTTTACAGGGCAGTAGAGAGAGGCTGGTTGTGTGGAAAAATGAGCCTGCTGTGCCAAGCACTGGTGATAGTGATGGGGAAATATTGTGGAGGACCTGAGAATAACACGTTCTCCCAAATGGAGGAGAAAGGAACCCAGCCATGTTTGCAGGTCCTGTCCCCTCCGGTGCAACTCACCTGGCTGAGCAGATGTTCAGCAGATGTTCTGCTCTTTTCCTGTGTTTAATCTGTGGATGGGAAGGGAGAGGTCGCGGCGGCAGTGACTGAAGGTGACCAGGGATGGATCCAGATCTTGCATCTGACGTTGGAGACGACTGTGGTCACCGGGCTCTCCAAAGGGCAACGCTGGGCAAAGCACGTGTCCTACCGGAGCCCAGTGCCCCTCCGGAGCGACAGACGAGAGCACAGAGCGGCGCTGGGGGGCTGCGGTGACGTGCCCGGGGTCCAACTCACCCTGCCTGCAGCTGCCTGTGCCTGCTTCCCAGGGAGAGCCCCGTCAGGCTTTGACCGCGTAGACGGAACAGTTTGCAGCGCACAGACTGTCTCTTCCTGCTCCCCGCGCCCCCCTCTCCCCTCACCTCCCCCGTGTCAGATGTTCCTGCATTTCTCAATCAGTGAATCACAGCCACGTACTCCGCCGGGCCGCCGCGGTGGGGATTGCGTCGCAAATCGCTTGTTGGGAGCCGGCTCGCTGCCTGCCCTCCCCGGGCTGAGCCGGGACGCACCGGGACTCGAGCGGTGCTGCCGGGAACCAGCACCCCCAGTACGGGCGGGGAGCGGGACCGGGGGTGATGGGTGGGCTGGGGGAGCGGGGTCGGGCGCCTGGGCTGGCACCGCGCGGGGGGACGGGAGCGCACCGAGGCCGCAGCACTTCCGATGGGTTTAAGTTTCGAAATGTCAGACCGTACCATTTATGCCTTCATTTCTCTTATTTATTTCAGCCGTTATACAACCAGCCTTCAGACACCAGGCAATACCATGAAAACATTAAAATGTAAGTACGTGGCAATAAAAGGCTATTTTAAATGTCAGGCTGGGTGTTAGGCTGGAGCGGGAGGGATGCTAGCGCGCTCCCAGACCTCGATTAAAGCTGCCAAGGACTCGTGAGCATCCTTTTACAGCTGACGTTTCACTGCTCCGGGTGCTGAAGCACAAACCAGCTCCAGGAGCTCAGCAGTTGGGAGCTGTGGGTTCAGACGGAGGCTGAATGTGCTGTTTGATTTTTTTGGGGGTGTGGATGTTGGTCCCGGCCGGTGTCTTAGTGTTTTCCCCGAATGTGCTCACCTCGGGCACTTTCTTCTGTGTTTCACATATACTGAAGTATGAAATCAGCTGCCAGCACGTGTGTATGTGTTTACATGCATGAAAGATGAGGTAAAATTAAAAGTTGCAATTACAATTAGGTTTTCGTAAAGCACCTCTTGAATGTCTAATAACAACGGGTTATTTCGAAGGTGCTTACCGCGACTTAACAATCACCTAATTTGACTTACCACCTGAATACACGATTTAATCATCAACCTGCGTTTAATAACCACAGTGACTTCCTGAATGCAGAAGAAATATAACAGATAATGAGAACAGCGACAATTGTGATTATTGTTGGAAATCTAAACAGTCAAACCAGATCTGAAGCTTTTATCTGCCTCGAACAAACCCGACGGTTGCCCTGAGCCGCCTGCAGTGTGACTGTTTTGGTATGGGCTCGGTCAGCTGGCGATAAGCATCTTTAATAATCTATTAACAAAAGTTAATAATCTCGTGCTTTTCAGGCAGCAGGGTTCAGCGGGTCCCCAAGCACCATGAATGCAAAGGTCGTGTCTGGGTGCTGTGAACAAGCCCAAGGTGCTGCTGTGTTTGGGGCAGGGTCTCCTGCCGTTCCAGCCCTCTGGCCGCTGTTTCGGGTGGACGCAGACTGTGTCCTCCCGCACCGCCCACGCCTGCTTTTCTAGCTGCAAAGATGTAAAAAAACCAAAAAACAAAGCAAACAAAACCAGAGCCGCCCCCTTCAGTTCACGGATTCAACGCAGGACTAATGAAGTCGGTGAGGGTTTTACTCTTGAGAGGGCGATGATGCTGGGCAGAGGGTCTGTGCTCCCTGCGGGCTTGCGGCCCCCGCTTTGGGAACTCTTTTGCTGTCAGTTTGGGGATTGATGGCTGATAAACCACCTGTATGGCATCGAGTGTCCCAAGGACGTGCTTTCTGTGTCGTGGCTCAGCCCTGGCACTGATGCCATGTGGCTGTCACCATCTCTCGGGGTCCCCCGACCCCTCTTTTATCTTGAAGGGCTCTACAGCCCCCAGGAGCCAGGCACTGATGGTGGCCATTTCAAGCTGGTTTTCTCCTTGAAAGAACAAGTTAAAAGTACATCCAGATACTTCACCCACTCTCCCTTCCCCTGCCAATATTTGTGATGACGTTTTCCTGTGATTTAAATGATTTCCTGCCCTTGGTTGCTGCCTGAAAGATGGGCACGAATGAGAGGGACCTGACTGCGCAGGTCAGGAGTGGAACTGGTAAGGTGATGTGAAGCCCCGTCAAACCAGCTTCCCGTGCCGTCAGAGCGGGTGCTCCTCTCCATCCCATCGATTGTGGCGTCCTGAGAGTTATCGCAGTGGTGGTGAGAGACCAAGGAGAGGTCGGGGCCGGCAGGTTTGGGGTTAATGTTCGCCGTGATTAACACTGCAAAAATATGGGAAGGAAACCACGCGTTTTAGTGAAAAGCCTCCGTCCCCGCCTTCCAGAAACCTCACAATTAGCTGCCTTCAGCTGGTTATTGATGCCAGCCAAGCACATTGGTGGATCTAGGTCAGCAAAAGGCCCTTGAGCAACCTGGGCTCCAGATGTTTGCTGCTTTTGACCGTGGGCCTGTCTCGAAGGTCCTGGGGGGTCTGAACTGCAGGTTGTGACTTGTTGGTGGACGTGCAGAGAAATCACGGTGTCCCGTTCTCCCATCTCTTGTGTCTCTTGCTCTCCCGTCTCCCTGCTGCACATTAAAGGACATTCAGATGCTTGGGAGGCAGATGCAAAACCAAGATTTCAGTGGTTCTTGTAAGCAAACAATTCAGGGTCCTTTGACCAAAAGGAAAAGGTGTAAACTCTGTTTGGACCAAGTCACGCTTGGATGTTCAAATCTGACCTCCAGCTTCTCTGTGGGCTGCATTTGAAGATATTTTTTGTTCTTTCCTTGTTCTTAGTATGTTTGTTCCTTTTTGCTCTACAAGAGCAGCTTCTGCTCTGCAGCCTGAAGGTGGCTGTTCGGTGAGAGAAGGAATAAATCCTTGGGGTGCTGGGAAACGTGAGCCAGCTGCAGCAGAGCACCAGAAGTTCAACTGCCAGGACACCACAGGTTACGTTTTGCCGAGGTGGAACTGAGTGCAGATTCTTCTGAACGGCTTCACCCTGCACAGATTTAACCACGATGAAAAGGTCTTACGGTACCGTGCTGGAAAATCATCTCGGTTGTGATTCTGTCCACAGAACCTCGCTGCGTGCTGGATCTGCTGCGCTAAACAGAAACTGCTCCCACGAGATGCTGGGCTGTAGCCTCATACCTGGGCTCAGGAGGATGGCCAGGCCATTACTTACAAATACCTTTTTTCTTCTTTTTTTAAAGACTTCCTAGGGTGGATTTTTTTTTCCCGCAGTTGAACATCATCAGTGTTTTTTCCTCAGTTGAACAAGCATCAGTGAGAAGGCATTTGAATATCAGAAAGCCAGGATTCCTCGATTTCTCTACAGCGATACTCTCCGCCTTGCAACACTAGTTTAATTCTTCCTGCTTGTTTGCTTTGCTTTTCAGCTGGGATGAGTCACTTATGCAAATAGAGCTGACTGGGGAGTTACAGAGAGAATTTCTACTCTTGGTAAAATGTTACCGGTCTCTTATTTTCGCAGAGTTTTATGGCCTGTCTCCTATTCAGTGCAGTTAAAATTAATTTCATGCCCCAGTTCATTCCGGTGTTTGCAGCTTCAGAAGCTTTTAAGTCCTCTTTAGCTGCCTGGCGGTGCTTGTTACCGACTGCCGGGGTCCCTCTGCTTCACCTGCGAGTCAGGACTCGAGCAGACGTGGTTAATTTTGTATGCGACATCTGCCGCGGGAGCTGAGGCGCCCTTGAGTGGTTTGTGCCGAAGACTTTGACCTAGCTTTGGTGGGACCGTGTCCTTTCTGTTTGAAACACCCGCGTTGCTGGAGGGAAGGGCTCTGCCGCACTCTCACCAAGGAGGGAGGGAGCAGGGCGGTGTTTCGTGCCCTGATTTCCATAGGATGGGGTGAGCTTTGCCCCCTGAGCTAGCTCGGCCCTTGCTGCCTTTCCCGGTGTGAATGTTTTGGCATTGCAGTGGCCTGACAGGTTCTGTCAAGATGCTTTGCAGCCCCGAACACAACTGGAGTTGTGTTTGAATGGTGCTGCATCAGTTGAGGGGGTTGCAAGGACTCATTAGGTTGTGGGGTTTTTTTTTAATTTTGCCGAAATACAGCAGCAAATGCAGAGGACTCTTAGTTATACACCAGTTAAGCACCAATGCATCTGGTCTGGGTCTCTTATTTCAGTGTTTTGCCAGCTGGAGGTACAAGGGTGAGAGCTGCTCTCCCTGCCCTGCCGTGGCAGTGATTCTGTGTATTCCCCAGACTCCTGGCACCGAAGATATTAACCTGCTTTCCTCAGAGTATTTGAAAAATGACAAGATGGTGTTCACATGAGCAGGATCAATTACCTGCTGCCTACCTGGAGAGAGAATCTCCGCGGGGCCTTCATCTCTGCGGCAGGAGATTCCTGCTCGGTCAGCCGTGAAGCGCAGCCCGGTAGGACTCGCCTCCCCCCTTCCCGAAGCAGTCATCTTGAAATCGCACTCTGGGGATTTGTGTTTGAAAGCAAATCGCGAGCTTCTGAGCCTTGGGGAAAAAAAAAAAAAAACCAAAACCAACAAAACACGCTCAAAAGGAAAAGCGAAAAGCGCAGGGTGAGTACGTGCAAGGTGCCGTTCCCAGGGTTTGCGTTAAACAGGCCCTTCGAGCTTCTCCTTGGTTTTACACCGAAATTCAGGGTGAAACCAGGCTGCACCCCCTTGAGATGCTTGCGGAGGTGTCGGAGAACCAGGGTCTGAGTGTGATTCTGGTGTTTTTTGCGTGCTTCTGCAGACCCAGCAGCAAAGCTGTCTTTACTGTTACTATTTGCACATCTGGGTTGCTGTCTGCAGCTGGGAGCATTTTTATTTTCTTTTTTTTCCTTTTTTTTTTTTTTTTTTTTTTTTNTTTTTTTTTTTTTTGCAATGGGTAGGCAGGAACTTTGCAGAATCCAAATGTGAAGTCTGGATTTTCAGAGATGTTTACGGGCTTCTGAATATCTTTTTCCTTTTGAAATGCCTCTCCCTTTACTCCCGAAAGAGCAGAACAGCTTTCTTTGGAAAATCTACTAACTACGGCTTTGCAAATCGCTTGTCACTTTGGAAAATTTAAGTCTTCTTTTCATTACCGGCTGTTTAGGGGTTTTAGTAGCACTGGATTGCCTCTCAGTTCATAGTAGAAGCCTGACATGTAACACAAATGCTCTTCCAAACCCTGTCATTACCAATGCATTCTCTTTCAGGTCTTTTTATTAGCGCTTGCAGACATTTTCCTCATTAGAAATTCACCTAGCAGCTCCCCGCTCATCCCATTCAAGGTTTTTCATCTCTTTTATTCTCTCTTTGCATGCACTAGGGCAGAACTATTACCTTGTGATGAATTAGTAAGTGATGGAGACACACACTGCAACCTTCTGCTTCTTGCTCTTGCCGGTGAAAAGCCAAGTGCTGGTTTTGGGGTAATATCTGGCAACACTTTGGCTTGCAACATCAGCTTGGGCTTCAGGGGAAGGCAAAATTGTAGGACACGTGCCCGAGCGATGGTAGAAGTGGCTGTGCACTTGGGCTTGTCTCTTTTTGGTCCTGAGCTTGTAGGTGCTAAACGGGAGAGGCTGGAATTTCCCATCTGATGTGAAGAACTGTGGTTGTGGATGTAGCTGCTGCCCAAGGGAGTCCCTTGGGCTTCTCCGTGGGAACATCTTCACAAGGAGATGGCACATGGGACCTGGACAAGGTGCCCGTGTTTGCCCAGGCATCTCCTCCTTGGAGCACAAGCGTCTCACGGGCCTCAGTGTGTGAATCACCGAGTGGATTAACAGCACAAACATTTTCATGAATTATAGTGATGACTTTGGACCTCCAAAGTTGAATGCATTTTGGACTTGCAGGACGTGATTGGAGAAGTTGAAGACCTCCATCCAGATGCCTTCTTTCTCCGCAGCCTGCCTGCCCGTATATCCAGACCTACAGACCTCTGCCGCTCTGCTCCTGGTGGCATTAATGGTCCGTCCCAACCCTCAAAGGCTCTGTGGTAAAATTAGCTAAAGATCTGCTTTGCTTTTCTTCCCCCAAAAGCGTTTTTGGATATTGCAAGGAAACTGCTCCGAACAGCTGGCTTTGTGGGGACATGCCCTGCCTCGGGGTTAGCAGGTCACAGTGTGTCAGCAGCTGGAGCTGTGTGCTCCGGCTGTTTCAGAGCAGGGAATGAATGCGTTGCGATGACCGTGAAGAGGACGACCCGCTCCCCGCCCTCTCTGCAGGGCGCCTGGCAGCGAGATGAGGCATCAGTGACGGCCCCGAGCTGCGGGATGGGACCCTGGCGCCAGCGGTGCACAGTGCCGGGCGTACCTGGGGGACACAACCGTTCCTGCAGCCTCTCCGTTACCTCTTGGCCCGTTTCACCTTGGAGTATTCTTGCTGTGCTCCGCAGGTCCCGTGGTTTGCAGATCTCCAGCCTCGCTGGCAGCGCTTTGTTTGGCTGGAATTACCAGAGGCTCCCCTGTTTCCGACCCTCGCCTGCACGATCCATCTCGCCGTGCGACGGCTTTGCCAGCTGCTCGCCGCCTCCTTCCCGTCGCTCTGTGCAGACTGTTTGCACAGGCTGCTTGATGAAAGATGCTCCTGTGTAATTAAATACCCCTGATTAGTTTTGATCAAACAGCAAACTTCCTTTCATCTCGTCTTGCATGGGCTGAAGGTCTCCGCAGGCCAGGCCAGGTGTGCTGCCCTGCGTTGGCTCTTTGTATCCTTGGGATTCTTATCCCAGGGCTTTGGCGGTGCCCACACGTGTGCACACACCAGCACCCACAGCATGTGTGCACAGACGTCCTTTTAAGATCGCAGGCTCCGGAAGGACCGTAGCCAAGTCATTCATGTGCACCTGAGCCAAGTAACTCAAAAGTCAAAGTTACGGGTTCTCTCCTCGGCTGGCTCCTTTATGAAAGCCTGAAAACAAAACCAGCCTTGCGCCAAGCTGGGTAAAGGTGGAAGCAGCTGTTCCCACAGGGCTCGCTTTGCTTTGTGGAGCAGGAGGTGAATTTCACTCGGGTACCTGGTTTGGAGGTTGGCTCTGAGAACCACGCTCGGGTGTGGGGCTCACCAGTTGGGTCTGTGGGGCTGTGTGATGAGGAGGAGTTGTACAAGGACGAAAAGCTCTTGTGGAATCATGTCCAGGATTATTGATAGTATTTGAATTCTGCTTCCTGTGCTGGTGGCAGGTGTCACCCAAACATCAAGTTGAGTTTGGTTTCGCTGTTTTGGTCTCTGTTTCCTCCTCCCGCCTGCCGGTGTTTGTGGGGAGATGCTGTGGGCTTGGATGAGTTGCTGACCACGGGGATGGGGATGTGCCACCTGGCAGCCCCCAAACCCCAGCTCACCAGGAGCTGGTGGGTTCCAGGTCTCTCCAGGTCCGTCCCAGGCTGTCCCCGTCCTGCCTCAGCAGCTGCCTGGGGCACGGCCACGGATGGGGAGCTCGCGTGCTCCCAGCCCGGCGTGCTGTGCCGTGTGCCAGGCCAGCAATACTGAAATCTGTCCACAAGAGTCACTGTTGCTTTATCTAAGGAGCCTCCCTTCCTTCTGCTTGTGATCTACCCGATTCCCTCCCCTCGGGGAGGTTCAGGTCTCCATCCAGGATGCTTCCCTTGAGCCCCAGCAATCCTCAGGCGGGGAGCTGCGAGGATTGGGGCTGCCGCAGAGGGCGGGTGGTGAAGGAGGGCGGGTGCGTTGCGGGAAGGACCTTTCCCACATGCTGCTCCACGCTGGTTGTTTCTGCGCGGGACTCCCAGCCCGTTCCTCCCGGCTGTGCCGCCACGGCTGCGTTTGGCGCTCCGCTTTGCCCGGGGACCACAGCGCGTGCTTCGGAGACGCGTGGCCCGAGTTCACCTCTCTGCGAATGGTTTCTAAGTAACAGCAGCACATGTAGTAAGATAAACTGTGAAGCCTATTTATATTTACCGAGGTTGTATTAACCTTTGAAAGGTTGACCTTATGCAAAAAAAAAAAAAAAAGGCAAAAACATTTAGGGCACGAGGGGGTTTTGTTGTTGTTTTTAATCCTTTCACTCGTTGATTGCTTCAGCCTTGACAGTGGTAAACATGCACCAGCTTTCAAGGCATTCCTGATTTTTGCAGCTGCGAAGCCATTAAGTCTTTGCCTTTATTAGCGCTTTCAAGGTCAGCCATGCTGCAAAACTCAAGGCAACCCATCAGCTGCCTAAGAGCTGCTCATTTTCTTCGTTTACCCTCCTGTCTCTTGATCACTTGTGCAGCAGATCCAGCAGCAGCGTCTCAAACCCCGATGCTGCCCAGGCTGCTGCAGGGGGGGTCATGGTTGATTTGGCTGTGGAGGCCCCAAGAGACAATCCCTGACCCCTCGCTGGGCACCATCCCACACTGGATCATCATTAGCATCGCCCCAGCGGTTTCTCAGTGTCCTACATGAACCTGCTAATTACTGGGTGCCCCCAGGCCCTGCGCCGGGTCCCCGCACACAGGCAGGCTGGGATCCCTGGAACACCAGACCCTCTGCCCCTGCGTTCTGCTGAATCCTGCAGAACGTGCCTACATGAGACTGTTAAGCTCCAGATCAGTGATTACACACTGCAGCTCTGCCTCTAATCAGGATAAAAAGGCTTAAGCAAACTCCTTTGCTCCTGGTCTCTACCTTTTACCTAGAGATCTTATTGCTGTAAATTTTAGTACCAGGAACAAGCGCAGCTCTCAGGTTTGCGCAGCCCTCAATGCTCTCATACTGCTTCTCTTTGAGCAATTATTTCATGCTGTCTTTAGAAAGTAGAAGAAGAACGCAGGGGGGTGTCTGGGCAGACACCAGGTTGGTTGTGGTTGCACTGACTGGTTTCTCTCTTGAGGTCCCAATTCTGCGAGTGGCCGAGCTTTCGTGGCTGGTTTGTTTGCAGCTTTGTTAGGCCCAGCTCCAAACAAGCAAGAGGTCAGGAGATATCTGCCGCAATCCTTTCTCCTTATCAGCGCCACGGAGCCGGGGTGAACAACCCCTTGGGCGCGGGTGTGTGTGCTGGCAGGGCCCTCGCTGCCGGCCCTGGGGACCGGGGTGGCCTCTGCTCGGGGGGAGCCACCTCCTGCCACACAGAGCTCGGCCTTAGACCCCCAGCTTTGGGACCCAGTTGGGTTTTTGCAGATGAAAATGTAAAAATAATCAAGAAATAGCCAGAGCCGTTGGTAGATGCAGAGCTGAGCGTCTGCCCGCGTTCGGTGCTGAGCACACGTAAAGGTTTGCGGCATTGGGAGTTTATGAATTCCATTCTTATCCTTAGTGCTGGTTTTACCAACATTTGTGGGTGAAGTTCCTTGTCTCATAGGGTTCGTTGGTCTTTCTCTAAAGCTGGTGTGAGGTCCCCAGATAACCGCATTTGCGGCTCTGAAGCTCATGCAATTCCAGGTCAAGGGAACTTCATCCCTGCAGATGGGGAGAGCCAGGCTTGGGATTTTAGCTACCTCATTAATTAGATCTCCTCTTTTCTTTTTCCTTTACAGAAACCAGGCAATGCGGAAAAAGTTAATTTTGTACTTTAAGAGGAGAAACCATGCTCGCAAACAGTGGGTAAGTGATTCCCCTGTACCTTATTTTACGTGTATAAAGCAGCGTATTTTATTATGTGAGAAAGCAAAGAGTGGTTTCCAGCAGAGAAGTGCTGGGGCTCCGTTCTTTGCCTCTTGCACTGCTGTGGCATCTCTTATGCTTAAAATAACTGGGATGTAAAGGAGATCCCCGATCCCGCTGCAAGTCCCCCCCCACAGAGCAAACACGTGGGGTTGGCTTAATCACAGCGGAGCCCTTGGTTGCTCTCAGAGAGCCTATTCACAGCGTAAATGTCTGTTTTGTGAGTAATTGAACCCTAAGAGAGGTGTGAAACAAGCTGACTCTGCTTCCCATAAATGCTCTAAAGATCGAGCTGACTCTTTCCAGTTGAACCACAGAGTGATGTTCTAGGAATTTGTGGTTTAAAACAGCAATCAAGCCCTGACCGGTTCATTTCTAGGCGGTTTTGCCCATGAGATAGTCCCAGAGTCCTTCGAGGAGATTGTTCTTGGTTAAATAAGGGGGAAGGTGGGGTTTATTATAAGACTTCAGAGGCGTTTCTTGCAAGTCCCCGGTGAACAGAGGAGACAGTTCAAGTGGGATTTACAGAACTGTCAGCTTTTTGACGCTGGCAGTTCCTGCAGTGGGTGCTCGCTGGGGCTGGGAGGCGAAACCAGCACAGAAGGGGAAATGCCAGAAGAAGCCGTGGCCCCACTGGGAAGGGGGATTTTCCAGTGTCTTTCTGTGAAGGCCGATTCAGCTCATGATGCGGGGCGTTGTGTTGTACGCAGAAGATATAAATCCCGGTTCCTGACTCGGTGTCTCTGTCCTGGGCCGGGCCCAGGTGCTGGCGTTAGAATCTTAAGTTACCAATGGTGCAGGTTTTCTCAATGTCTTTGGTGCTGAAAGTGCTCCAACTGGGAGGAATTGTTGGAAAAATTCAAAGTAATCAGCCCTGGGAAGTGGTTGGAAGGCTCTGCCTTTAAAAGCAGTTTCTAATAAGGCTGTTTACACAGACATTTCTGAGGCAGGGATCAAATTATTTTATTATTTTTCTCCATTTTGTAGCAATCTTCCAAAAGCCACGCATCCTGCACTCCAAAGGGGTGGTTGTGTCTTGCGTTTGTGTCTGAATAAGTGTTTGTTTAGTCTTTTCCATGAGAAAACTTCTTCCATGTTGCTAGCAAGGGTGTTACAGGGCTCACACCTCGCCTGTCCCAGCCGAGTTCTGCAGCTGTGGGAAGCGGGTCAACCTTCCCTTCCTCAAAACAGGGATTGCAAAGCATCGTGTGGTTTTATTTGAACCAGAAGGGAGCTGCCCAGGAGCTGCTTTCTGGTGGAAACGACCGGTTATTGTGCTAAATCCAGAGTCGCTCTGTTGTGAATATCAAGGAGCTGGGGGAAAGGGTTTAATTAGGCTGCAAGAGCACGATTCCTAAAATACAACTTGCAGTAAAGTCGCCTGTCATGCAAAATAGGTGAATTTCTGCCAGCCAGTTTATTCAGTGTCCTTGAAAGGGGATTTTTCAGTTTAGGGAAGCATTTTGCCTATTCTACAAAATAGGCAACATACGGTTGCTGAATTTGCAAAGTGAATACATTTGCTGATTCTGTTTGCAAAATGGGTCCGCTTAGCTATTTTTCTGCCTATTTTGTAGCAGACCCTATTTTTAGCAAAGCCCATCTACGTGCCAGCGTTTCTTTCTGACTCTTTGGCTTTCTGGGGTGTTGTCGCTGCCCGGGGCAGGGTCAGAGCTCGGTCCCTGGGGGGGTCCAGCCCCACCAGAGGATCCGCAGGGCTTCCTGCTGCCTGCGTTGTGGTCGGCACAGCACAAGACATTGAATTGCTGTCAGAAAGGTGATGCTGCAGAGAGAAAAGGGCAAAGGGAGCTGTGCTGGCTCTGAGAGGTTTATCTCCATCGGCCAGGGAAACAAAACGTGGGGCTTGCAGAGGAATTGCTCTGGTTCCTGCTGTCACCTTCGCTCTTCCCCTCCCTTCCGAAGAGCTGCTCTGTTCCCCGGAGCTGCGGGAGCGTGGGCTGCGGGAGGGCTCGGGCTTGGCTCAGCCGACGAGCTGCCTTCAGCTGCTACGGCGCCGTTACTACTCATCCATTTTTAGATACGCATGTCAAGTCCGATTTGGCTCGCCATCACTTAGGGGTGTGATTGGAGAGGCTGCTGGGCTGGGGAGCCCAGCCGGGAAGGGGAGCAGAGGCAGCACCGATGCTAAAAGCTGGTACAGATGGTTGCTCAGGAATGGACACGCTCGCTTAAGGCTGCTCAGAGGATGCTTGAAGAAGGAATAGACGCTTCTGCTCCTGAAGTGCCTGACTGGGAGCTTCTCCTGAGCTGTGGAGATCTGAGGAACACACGATAAGGTGCCTGTAATCTTGGATTTTGAAGGACGAGAGAAGATGGCAGGGACCAGGTATCCCGGCTGGACCAAAAAGCGCTGGGCGGGGATGCTGCAGACCAGCCCGGCTGTGCTGGGGTTTGAAGCTCGCGTGGCAGGAGGGATCTCTGTGCTCCGTGGTTAAGGGGCTTTAACAAGCAGATGCAAGTCAGCGGGATTTGGGCAGCATCTGGCAGAGCTTTGCCCTGAGGGCTGAGCGGGACCTTTGGTGCTGCCCGTCCTGCTGCCAGGGCCTGAGCTACTGGGGAAATCAGCCGCATGACGTTGGTGTTGCTTTTTCCATCTGCACGTACCAGTGCCTTAAAAGAGGAATTCTGGATAAAGCTTTCATCTGGTTGTCCCAAAGAGAGGAGGGAAGGGAACAGGCAGGCGGCTCTGCCGGGGCGATGCTGGCGCGGGACCCAGTGCCCGCTCCTTCCCGTGGGGAGTGAAAACCCTTCCGAGACCTCAAAGCTTTCCAGCAGGCCGAGCCCCCACGCTGGGCTGGCACACAGCACAGGGCACCGGCTGCCTCCCGGCACCGAGCACTGATAAACTTTGCGAGGTATTTTTAGCGTTTTCCCAAATGCGATGCTCTGAAAGCAGGAGGATGTAGCAGATTTGCTGGCAGGGTGGGAGCGCTCGTTTTCAGGGGGGGTGATAGCACCACTTCTCGGGGGGTAGAAATGCGGCAGCTGAGATTTCTGGGAGCTGCCATGGTTTGTTGGCATTGCCCATAGCTCCTTGCCCTCCCCTGACTTTTAAGGCATTTTTATTTTTGTTCTCATTCCTTGCTCTCATCTTATGGCTGTTTCCTTTAGCTCCCTTTGAAACCTGGGCATCTCCTGTGCATCCATGCAGGGCAGGAAAGCTTCTGGCTCCAGGTGTGACAATGGGAATTAATTTATTTGCGGGAGGGAACCGTTCATCCGCATCAGCCGCGGGATTGGAGGTGCTTTATCCGCCCTGCGTTATTGTCAAGGCGCCTCCAGAAGGCCCCAGGACTGCAGGATGTGTCGCTGTGTTTGGGTCAGGGCCAGGTCTGGGTCACCAGCACCAAACCCCTGTGCCAGGGTCGGTGTGGTGCCAACCATGGGCTGCGGTGGGTGCCTGGCACCGGTGCTGGGCCACGGACCTGCTGCTGCTCGGGGTCCCCAGCACGACTGACCTGCCTGCAACGGGATAACCCAGCTGCCTCCTGAGCTGGAACGGGGTGTTTCATTGCTTTGGGTTTGGTTCTTTTTTACCTCCTTTTTGTTTTTTTGGTGGCCGAGAGTGAGCGAGACAAGTACAGAGCACATGGGGGAAATCCTGCAGCTTTGGACTTCCCTGCAGCCGTGGGGGAGCGATGGGAAGAGATGAGATTATTATTATTTCTGCTGCGGTGCCGGTGCCGAGCCTCCTGTTCTGGAAAGCGGCAGGGGGGACGGGAGGTGACATGGGGTTTGCCACTGAGTTTTTTGCAGAGCGACATCTGCTTTCGCTTCCCGATTTGGGACCTAGAAGGCTCAAAATGTTTCACTCAAAATGGAACCTTAAAACCCCCTCTGGCTGCCCAGCTGCTTTCACGTAAGGCTGAGCCCCGTCACTTCTGTCACCACTGTGGCTGGTGGGGACCATGGCAGGACAGCTCGGTGTGGGCCTCACCTGTTCCTGGGCGTTCTCTGCCAGCAAGAGGGTGGCTGGAGGAGGGAGGAGCAATTTGGGGGAAGGTGGGGAGAGGCTCATTGGTGTTGCAAATGATATTTTTATGTTGTGGTTACTGGGACGGTCCCATCAGTCCCAGGGAGGAGCGTGATGCTAGGCCCATGTGGGCAGCTGGGTCGGGTGTGCTGTGAGGATGTCACCGGGGGGGACGCGGCATGGAAAGCCCTCACAGCACCGTGTTTCAGCAGAACCTGGGCTTGCCGTCAGTGAGGCTGTGCTCGTCCCGCTCCTGAGCCACAAAGGAGGAGCAGTAGCTGCCAAAACGGTTTTGCTTTCCAGGACGGTGGAGGAGCTGGTGGCATCGTGGTGTGGCCAGGCCACCATCCCTGCCCTCCTGTGTCCCCTCCCAAGGCCACGTTCTGGTCCCTTCTTGCTTGGTGGCCTCAGGCAGGTGACTTGCCCTCTCCCCGCATGGCCAGCGTGTCAGGGCAGGGGCTCCCTCCCCAGCACCGGGGTTTGGGCACCGATAAAGCACCCAAGATGCTGGAGGGTGCTCAGGCAGGACGTGTGGTGGGTGAACAAAGCCGCGCTGGGCCAGAGTCTTGATCTTGATTTACATTGGGGCTGGAATGGAAAAGCCTGAGGGTAGCTGATGACCTGCCTTTGAGAATTTCCCCTGGGGTTGGGCCCAGACCCTGGAGCGTGTCCGTGTCCTAATAAACCGTATTTATTGAAACAACGTGACTCGTGCTCCGCCTGAGCAGCCATCGAGGGAAAGGCCGGGAGGAGCTGCCCTTCCCAGGCACCTCCTGAGCTCCTTCTCTCCCTCTGCCCTTCCAGGAACAGAAGTTTTGCCAGCGCTATGACCAGCTGATGGAGGCCTGGGAAAAAAAGGTGGAGCGCATCGAAAACAACCCGCGGCGCCGTGCCAAGGAGAGCAAAGTGCGGGAATACTATGAGAAGCAGTTCCCGGAGATTCGGAAGCAGCGTGAACTGCAAGAGCGGATGCAGAGGTTAGAGGAGAAGCGGTAGGAAGGGGCTGAGCTGGTATCAGACAGCCTTTCTCTTTTCTTTGGGGATGGGTGTGGGGTTTGTTTGCGGGAGGAGTGGGCTGGGATGGCCACCAGGCCCTTTTCTCCCCTTCTAGTTGAAGGCAGAAGCCAGTAGACGTGTAGCTTTGCTGCTTTTTCCCCAGGCTGGCTCATCACAGAGCCAAGAGGGAAGGAAAAATGTCAGGAATGTGGTTGCCCGTCTCCCCTGGCTGGGACAGCACTAATTACTGCCTTGCTGGTGGGCCTAAATGAAGTTATACAAGACTTGCAGATGGATTTGGTCATGTCAGTGATTTAATACGTGCAAGTGCTTTGATTGGAGCACAGGCAAGGAGAAGAAACATCTGTAGAGGTTGCAGGAATAACTATGGATGATATGAAGGAGCAAAGTGTCTCACTGGAAGGGATGTCCCCTGTCCCTCCCCTCCGCTGTCCATTTTCTACTCCTCATTGGAAGTGCAATTGAGGTCGTATTGTTTCCTGCCGGGAGGAGACACGATTTCATTTTCTCCACCCTTCTTGCTGAAAACGCTTCATCCTTCCCATTTCAGCCCCGGGATCTTGCCCAGGGACACCTGCTGTGCGCAGAATCGAAACCCTTGTGCCAGCGTCCCATCCTCGTGCCCCGCACACAACAGGATGGGTCCAAACCCCCTCAATGGTGGCTTTATTTTATCTTAAAGAGAAGGGGAGAAATGGTACTGGGAAATGTTTAAAGCTTTTATGTGCTTAATATAAAAAGTTTTAATTCCTTGGGATGCGTGGCTGTTAAATTTAGCGATATTGGGGGGGATAGATGTCAATGGCTGGTTGTGATTTAAAAGTTCCTGCAGCATTTGCAAACAGCGCTCGCGGCTCGGTGCTAGTGCTGATGCCTTTATGCTGTTGCTGTGGTGTGGTAAACAGGAGAAAATATGGGGGAAAGTATGGCTGGGTGTGAAATGTCCTTTCTGTTGTAGCGGCCCAGGAGGTTGACGCAGGTAAGGAAGCTGGTTTGAGGGACATGGGGGACGGCGTTCTCTGAGCTTCGCTGTCAGGTGTGGGATGGGGTGGCCTGGTTGAGGTGTTGGGAGTTGGTCATTATGGAGGTCAACAACGAGGACAACAGGGCCGGCGAGGTGTCATGAATGTGGTTTGCTGCTAATGAAGCGGAGCATCAGTGTCTGAGTGTTTGGCCGCCCTTTCCCAGCAGGGTAGGACAGAGGGGCAGCGGCGGGCTCGCCATGTCGGCCGCACGCAGCGAGCATGAGGTGTCCGAGATCATCGACGGGCTCTCGGAACAAGAGGTGAGACCGGGTTGTCCTTTCTCCTCCTCTTCGCCCCTCACTCCGCTCCTTTCCGAGGAAACCAGGAGAGCACGGCCAGGTCCCACAGTGAAATCTGTCCCAAATCCCACTAAGTTCAGGCCATGCCGAGGTTGGGGACATTGCCGTGATGCGTTATACACTTTCTGCACAAGATCCAAAGTGAGGTGTTCCTTTAATACCCAGCAGCATCTTTCCAGCCACCCGAGCGATGTGACAAAGCTGTATGGTGGTTCTGCAGGGGCAAAACAGGGAGCAAAGAGCCCCGGGAGCCGGTGGGCAGTGGGTAGAGTTTATTGGCATTCACGTTCCTCTTAGGGACGTGAAACCCTGTCATGCTTCTCATCCCGGCAGCACCCACAGACAGCTCCGGGCTGTGAGTTTAAGCTGGAAGTGGAGGTGGGAAGGGAGCCGGCGCCCTGGCTGCCGGGTGGAGGGGTTTTTCTGTTCCGTTTTGTTTTGAATGGGCCGTGCGGCTCGACACAGGGGAATCCTATGGAATGAATGGTTTGTACGTCAGCCAGTTGGCCCACGATCTTCTGGGAGTGCTCCATTCATCTCGAAACATCCCCGTGACCTTGGCTTGGGTTGGATCTGGTTTCACAAGGGTTCCGCTCTCTTGGCACGGAGGCGAGCCGCAGCGAGCGGAGCGCGTTCGGGAGGGGAGAGCAGCCATTGCCCGCCGTAGCTGAGACGTTTGCTGCCTGCACGCCAATTCGCCCCCTGCCCCAGGTCCCAGTTTGCTGTTCGCCAGTTAAGCTGGCGACTGAGAGGACACGGATCTCAGAAGCAGAGGGAAGATTCACAGCTCTGCAGAGGTTGTGGCCAAGGGGAGCGTTAAATGATTGCCTGTGACATCCTGCGCCGCGTGCTGCTCAGCTCCACCCCGACAACCTTCTGCTGAGCACCAGGGCACCGCTTTGCTTGTCTTGGAGGAGACCTTGAGAAGCTTCTAGGCCTTCCACGGGGTTGGGAGGAGCAGGGAGGTGAGAGCCGGGGAGCATCGCTGGCGGCAGAGCCCAGCTCTCAGGGCTCTGCACAGGGCTTTCTGCTTTCGGCCGGGGCCATGGGCGGTTGTCAGGGTCGATGCTCTGGCTGCGGGCTGTCCCTGGCCACCCGCCATGAGGTGACACCGCAGGGCATCTGAAGAGCTGGCTGCTAAACAGAAGGCTTCCTAGTGAGGATGAGGCAGGTGGTGAAATGAGTTGAAACGCCTGCGTCTGTGCGGAGGGATGTGTTTTAGGAAGAGGAGGTTGGGTCTGAGCAGTCGTGGTGGGGAAGCCGAGCGGTGCTGGAAGGTGTGGGTGTTACTGTTCTCCGTGGAACCGGTGTCTGGCTGTAAACTGAAATAAGAGCACTTGAGACCTGGCCTTCAGGGGTCCAGGGTTGGAATTTGTGTCTGACCGGTGCCGTCCCAGGTGACAGGGAGGACTCAGAGTGACGGTGCTGCTAGCAAATGAAAGAGGTGACCGGAGCATCCCTCTGTCCGCCCAGGGCAGAGCTGTGCCAGGGGACCACCAGCAAGAGGGGACAGTCCCAGTGTTCGGACAGGGGGCGGCACACATGAGACATCGCATTGGCCCCTGTGTTGCAAATATTAAGGAAACCAGTGTGCCCAGTCTGCCCTGTCCTGGTGTGCAGCCAGGGCTCTGGATGAGCTTTGCATAGGATGGAGTGAAGGTAGCAGATTCTGTCCCAGGGTGTTGCAGTAAGGGGGATGACGGCCCTGTTACGGTGACATTTGAAACCTCCTGGAACAATACTAGGTTTCCTGTGGAAGGGAAACACAACATTTCCCTCTGCCCCCCCTTTCAGAAAGCTTTGCAGAGCTGACCCTCCTCCCTTTGCAATTTGGGGTGGGCGCTGAACCTCCACATGGCTGTGGGTTTGGTGGCTGGAAAGGGTTTGCATTCCCACTGCCACCACTGCTTTGACTTGTCCCTTGTCGTGATCAGGAGCTGTTTTGCTTAAGTCAGGCATTTCCACATGCTATCTTAAAGCCTTTTATTTCAAAATGAAAGATTAATTGTTTCCTGGCTGACAGCGATAGCCTCTTTCAGCATCTAATTTACAATTACCCCAGCAATAAAGCTGTCTAGTGCTTGCTTTTGAATTCTGCTGTTCCTCCGCCTGTCCTTTCCTCTCGAACATCTGTCCCCTGTGGTCCCTGCGGGCCCGTGGTGCTGACCAACTGTTCTCTCCGCTTTTCCCCACAGAACCTGGAGAAGCAGATGCGCCAGCTCGCCGTCATCCCGCCCATGCTCTACGATGCTGATCAGCAGCGCATTAAATTCATCAACATGAACGGCCTCATGGATGACCCCATGAAGGTCTACAAGGACCGGCAGGTGATGAACATGTGGAGCGAGCAGGAGAAGGAAACCTTCCGGGAAAAGTGAGTGTAGCCCCCACACCTCCTCGTGTAGCCCTTGGGACCCGTGCGGTGCTTTGGCCAGGGCCCCAGCACAGTCTTGAATTTCCCAAGGGCTTGTCACATCCTGGAGGGACACAACCATGGTCGCTGTGTCACCTCGGACCTGGGCACGGGGTGATGCGCTTGCACGGAAGCCTCAGGCCGTTCTGTGTGGCTGGTGTAGAGGCGATGGAAGCTGCTGCTCATGACAGGGCGAGAACTGCAAGTTTTTTAGGAGTTTCTTTGCTGCTGCATAGCCTGTCATATCAGCCAGTTTAAGGATAAAGCCAGTGAAGCTGTGCTCCATACACTGTTACGTTTTTGGATTTACATGCCTGTCCTTTGGGCGCTGTGTGTCCAGAGGGATTCTTGGGGCTGTCACCACCCAAGCCCCCCACAGAGCCCCTCAGGCTGCAGCTTCCAGCCTGTGCCTGTCCCTCAGCGCTCGGTCCTGTGCTCCATGGGATTTCCCACTGACTGCTGTTTCTGTGGGTGCATTCCCACACCAGGAGACGCCTGCCCACTCCGGCTGCGGTGCTGTCTCCTGTTTGCAAGCAGCGCTTGAGAACAGCTTCACTTTAATGCCTGAGATCACCAGGGGGATGCTGATCCCTTCCCTGGGTACCACTGTGCTGTCAGCCACGCTGTGGGTCCCAGCTCGGGCTCATACCCAGACTCTGCCGTATCTCACAGCCCAGTGGGGACCTGGGTGTGTTTGCACGGAGGACACGGAGCATCCTTGGTGCCCCCAGTGTGCCCTGCGCGTCTGTGAAAACAGAGCTGGAGTTCAGCTTGCAGCAGGACGAGCTCTGCCGAGGCTTGCTGCTCGAGACACGAGGGACGCGGGTCTGCCAGGGCCACCTCGTCCCTGCAGCAGAACCACCTTAATCTGGCCTCCCAGCAGTCGTGGGACAGCTCTGTGGGTTACCAGCAGCCCCACGGCCAGCCACGCTGGAAGCTTCTCCGTGTCCAGGATCTCTCCTCCCGTCCCTGCTCGTGACGACTCCTGTTTGCAGCTGAAACAACTAATTGCCAAGATGGACCGAAAAAGAACAAAACAAGCAAGCAGTCTTCCAAGCCTTTGGTAGAGGAGAATCCTCATTACTAATTAGCCTTAAAATGTGACTCTCCAAACAGCGAGGCTTGCCCACAAATGACGCAAAGGCTAATTACTTGTTCTTTAATGGCGGGGCTGGGCCGGGCTAATGGGGCTGGAAGAATCCACACCCAGCTCCTGCATCCTGCCGTGCGCGATGGTTTCTGTGTCATCACCGTGGGTGATGCAGAGCTCGAGGCATAAATACAACAGGATTTCAGGGCTTTCACAAAGCTCATTTGAAGAGGTTGGTGCTTTGGAGCTGCAAGCAGGGCTGAGGGAGTCCTGCCCCGATCCCGGCGTGTGGGTAGCCGAGCTGCCTGGTGTGCCGCAGCTTCTGGCCTGGGTTTTTGAGGCGAACCCGCTGTGTCATCCATAACCCAGAGGTGGCTTCTTCCCGAGACCGTGAAAACCTGGTGCGACCTTTTGTTCAGCCCTGAGGGCAGGGGCTCCTGGAGAGAACAGCCGGGCACTGCGAGGCCGACAGGCTCCAGGTCTGAGCTGTTTTAGCTGTCAAAACATAACTATGAGGAAGAGTCTGATTTATTTGTTTCTGGGCAGGATTTCAGGTCTCATTATGAAGAGCCCGTCACTAGCTGGCTCACAGGGGGCCGTGGTTTAGGTGGAGCAGCAGGGATGGCTGCGATGCCCCTCGGTCCCACTCAGCATCCAGGCCCTGTGGTGCTGGGCACAGTGAGAATGCAGCATCGTCCCTTATCATGGGGGCATGGCCTGGCCTGTGAAAAACAGTGGATTGTCATCTGCATTGCCCTTGTCACTGTGTTAGCATCGTTGATAACATGGCCTTGAAACGCCCGTCCCTTGGTCAGCCCTTGGCTTGTGCCATGTACAGCTCCAGAGCTGTGCTCCGATCCCAGGCTGAGCAGCCCAGCTGCTTTTCTTTTATCTTTTTTCCTAGCATTTCTAGTTTCTTTTTTCTTATCCTTATTTATTCATGTGTCTTGGGCAATCTCCCTTGGTATCTCTGTTATATCTGGGAGATAAGTCTTACTGTTCAAGACACCCAATGGTAGAAAGGCTGCAGCTGCCTGTGGGACAGACTGGGAACCCCGTTTAAGCGCCTGAGCATCATGCTCCTGTTGCTGTCCGTGCTCCCACATCCTCCCCATCCCACATTGTCACCCCAAAAGCCTCGTGCTGGCTGCAGTGGGGATGAGATCCCTTGCTCTGCCTTGTGCCCCAGCCCTGCCACAAGATCGCCACTCGCTGGGCTCCCCGTGCTTTGGCCACACACCGGTTAACCGTCCTGCCAGCGGGAGCACCTCCTGCCGCGGGCTGGTTGCCATCAGTGCTTCCCCACCAGCTAGGCAAAGGGATTTGTTGGAGACGTCTTTGCACCCAGGGCCAGCTTTCCCCCGGCAGGCGATGCTCCCTCCCGAGCCTGCTGACAGCTCCCTCGCTCGCTGGTCAGGAGGCACATCCCTCACCGGGGATCTCTTGAGCAACTCGGCAACGTGGCAGCTCTGTGCTTCCTCCTGGGGCTTGGGTTTCCCTTCCCGTCCTTTGCAGCTGCGTCTGGCAGCCCAGCCAGGCTTGGGGTCCCGCTCAGCAGCAGGGGCACCGCCGGCCGTGCTGCGGGGCGCTTGTGCTTGGCCATTGATGGTGATGCTTTGCCCTTTCCTTGCGAAATCTGAGGCCTCAGCCAGGTGTGCAGTTGCCCTCTGTGCCCATCCTGCAGTTGGTACAGGCCGGGGTGGCCATGGGATGGAGCAGGGTGACCGGCAGCTGTTGGGCACTGCCAGCCCTCCTGCCCTCTCCCACCCCATGATGAACATCTGTGCATCGAAGCTTCCAACCAGCCCAGCTCCACTGGGCTAAATTTAAAGTTCTGGTCTTTCTGGGAAGCTGAGCAGCAGACAAATATTTTCTCAACCTCTGAAGTCCCTCGGGGAGCCGGCCTTGCTGCTCCGGGCATGCAGGACATGGCAGCCCAGCCGTGAGGAGGGTCAGAGCCGGCACCACACTAACCCCCTCCCTCTTGCTCCCGCAGGTTCATGCAGCATCCAAAGAACTTCGGCCTGATCGCATCCTTTCTGGACAGGAAGGTAAGCCTCCCTGCCTGGCTTTAACCTGCTCGCGCTGTCTCTTCTCCATCACACGGCTCCCTCCGGTGCTGGAGCAGCCGGTGCACACTGGGCATCTGTGGGCGGTGGTGGCTCAGAGCCCCGGGCACGGTGCAGACACCGCAGAGAGCAGGGACTGACCCCGCTGCGGAGACGCGGAGCTCAGCACCGCGAGATGTGGGAATGGATCCAGCTTGGTGCGTGGGCATCACAGCCCACCTTGGGATCTGCTCTCCAGCAGCTCCTGGAGGCTTTTTGCACCAGCCAGGCTGTCGCACAGGGGGTGGGCACCTGCCTGCCCGGCGCAAAGCCGAGGGGTCCCCTCTTTGCTCAGGGAGGGGATCTGGAGGGTGCCCTGAGTCCCAATTCATCGTATTGGGTATTAGGAAACATTTCTTGACAGAAAGGGTTGTGAAGCATTGCAATGGGCTGCCCAGGGAAGTGGTGGAGTCACCATCCCTGGAGGGGTTTAAAAGATGACTAGATGAGGCTCTTAGGGAGATGGGTTAGTGCTAGATCTAGGTTATGGTTGGGCTCGATCTTACGGGTTTCTTCCAACCAAAATGATTCTATGAAAGGTGTGAAAAAGAGATGTGAAGGAAGAACAAGTCTCTGGTCCTGTTCTGAGCAAGGCCAGGTACCTCCTGTGGGACGGGCTGCACGGGCAGGTCCTGGACAGACCCAGCCTGGAAAGGAGCAATGGAGCAGGTGCTACCCTGAGCAAGACACGTTCAGGAGCTGCTGCTCCTCTGGTCCTTGCCGTTAGTTGCATCCTCTGCCCATCTCGTGCGGTGTTTCATCCACACAGTGTCCCCTCACTCTGGGGGAACCCCTCTGTGTTTGGCGGTGGCTTGCAGAGGTCTTAAATTCCAGCCTAAACTATTCTCTGATTCTTCATGACACAAGATGGGGAAAAAATTTATAAGACCTTGGCTTTCCTGCCCAAAGCAGCAAGCAAAGGCCAGCAGGAACTCATGCTGCTGTTGTCACTGTAAGATACCAGGCTCTTTCCAGCCTTTCCCTCTTGTTAAAGCCGAAAGCGGTGGGACTTGGATGATGCTCACAATCCAGCCTGTGTTCCAAGCTGTAAAATGTCTTCTAATTTTATTTGTACTCATTTGTAAATCAGGCTGTAATTATGATACAGAACACATCCATTATCCTGTTGGAGAGAAATGCAAAGTATGGCTCAATGTAATGAATTAATAGATTTTTAAATTGCATTATAAAAAAAATAGTGATCTTAGCCCTTGGAACAGATGACTGTAAGTTTTTGTGTTCGCGTGTGTGTGTATAATCAGGGCTAGATTAGAAAGAGATCCAATTAACACTTTAAAAGTTGCAATCTGTTTTTGCAAATGGTTCCACTCCTTGCCCAGGGAGAGCGCAGCCCCCCGGCAGCTCCAGCAGCACCGGCAGCACCCTGCTCCCAGTGCCACCACGCGTGATGGCTCCGTGGGCTCCTTTCTGTTCCTGCAACTGCCGAGCCCATACGCGCGGGTGTAGCCCAGAGCAGCGTTCCGTTCAGCAAAGGACTTTTCCCAGGGTGACGCGCTCTGTGCTGGTCAGGAGCAGAATCCTCCTGGATTCCACAGTTCTCCTATGCAGCTCCTTTTTTTCCTAACGCGTCCGATCCGGGACGGTGCTCGTGGAGCCGACCGCTGGCGTTGGGATGGTGGCTCCCGAGCGCCGGGATCTCACTCTGTCCCTGAGGAAGCCGTGTGCGCTCGAGCCGGTGAGCTCAGCGGCTGGAAATAACGCCGGCTGACAGGCGTGTGGCAGGTTGGGCCTCGCGTACCCGCGACAGAGGGTGACAGGCGGCTCTGCCTCTCCTGCCTGGAGCTGTCACGGTCACCTGGGGTCAGCCCGTCCCCCTGCTCCCCTCGCAGCGCGGGGTGCTCTCTGCTCTGCACCCCCATCTCACACCTGCGGGACAGCCCCGCTCTGTCCCTTGGAAGAGCTGGGCCTTTTTACCAGGCTAAGTGTGTTGTCCCCTCTTGCAGCTCCACCGAAGGGCTCTGGGAGGGAGTTGTGGGGAAGCCGCGGATCTTTGGGAGCAGCAGGAGACCTGGCAATGGCAGGGCCCAAATGCTGCTTCTGGAAGTCTGCACCTCCAGAGGGGGAGGGACCGGGACATTCTGTTCGCTGACGTGCCCGTGTCGTTGCAGACGGTGGCAGACTGCGTCCTGTACTACTACCTGACCAAGAAGAATGAGAATTACAAGAACCTCGTAAGAAGGAATTACCGGCGGCGCGGGAAGAGCCAGGTAAGAGCTGTTGAAGCCCATGGAGCTTTGTCCCTTGGGCTGAGCAGAGAGCTGCAGGGCTTCGCACTTTCAGCTTCTCACCTGCACTTTCTCTGAGCACCCCAAATGCTTCTCTTCTCCCCTCCCCAGAAGGAGATCTTGCTTGCAGGCTGCAGTGGGGCTGTGGTTTTGCTCTGTGTAGCTTTCCAGAACAGGCCGTTTTCTGGCAGTTGATGTTTGTCTGTCCCCGTGCCAAGGTCGCAGTAGCTTTAAAAAAAGCAAACAACAAACCCAAGATGCTTGAAAAAGGGGATGGAGTGAATGCAGAAAACCTGGCCACGCATCAGGAGTAGCACGGGGCTTCCTGTGCGGCCTACGGCTCTGTCCGAGAACCAAGCAGGGCCCGTTTCTCTGTCACCTCTGCAGCTGATGGGGACAGGGCAGCATGCTGGGGACAGGCCTGTGTGCTGGGGACAGGCCTGTGTGCTGGGACAGGGCAGCGTGCTGGGGGGATGCTCCTCCTTGCAGAGCTGGCCCAAGGTGCTGAATCCAGAGGAGATCCTTAACCCTTTAGTTAAGGGCTGGGCAGGTGCCTGGAGGTGGGCAACTGAATGAGCCCTTGCCGTTACATGGCTGAAATACAAAATCAGGCATGAACACACTAGTGTTGCTGCTGATACCGTGATACCGAGGTGCCCAGATAAGTGCTGGCCTTCTGGGCTGGTACTTTGTCCCTGCGGACGCTTTCAGCCAGAGGAAGGCCCCGCTGGTGGATCCGCAGGTTCATGAGGTGAATGATTATCCACGTCATGAGGAGAGCGAGGCGACCACGAAGGGAGTATCTTTCCAGATAACGTGGGGACAGAGATGGAAAAACTGGCCTGGCCGGTGCCACCACTGACATCAGCAGCTCCTCGAGCTGCATGGCCATAAAAAGCAGCACTTGGGTCTAGATCCCGATGGGGAGGCAGATAGGTAGCCTTGCTGCAATTTGATTTCTGCAGCATTAAGACATCAGAATAGCTAGGACATGACGAATGTCATGGACAGGGCCCAATTTTCCCTTCTTTTTTTCAGAGACATTAGAGATGGATAAAGCCCGATTAGATTATCCAGTCGCTCTCCCAGCAAACACAGGGTGGTTCCCTCCAGTACATTTTTATAGTGTTTACCATGGTCTGTTTTGTTAGATCACAGCAACTAGAACATGAGGCCACATTTGTTTCTTGTTAGCGGTGGAGACGTTTAGCACAGCTCACTCTAGTTTCAATGTTAAGTTGAGCAAATAATCAGTGTGGAAGGAGAGGGACGATCTAACGCTCTGCATTTGCCTACCTGCCGCAGCAGCCACCTCTGCCCAGCAGGTGCTATTTGTATTTTGGTTTTTAAAAGTATCTGAAGCATCCTTGGCTGCAGAATTTTGGATGGCGCCTGCCCTCGCTGATGAGTCCGGTCCAGCCTGGGCAGTTGTGATATTCGAATATATATATATTCGAATATATACAGCAATATTCGAAAATCATGAGGAGGCTGCTGGGCTCCGAGGGCAGCAGACTGCACCTCTGCCTGAACATTATTGATTTTTGAAAGAGGAGTCAGCTCCCTGAGTCTGGGGGGAACGCGAAGCAGCGAATATTTCCTGTTACTGTGGGATGCTGGGGTGGGATGGGGGATGTTCAGCCAAGCTTTAAGAGCCTACACAGAGCCAGGGTCTCCCCTGAGCACCGTGCCGATGGGACCCGCTTTCCTGGGTCAGTGCGAGGCTGCACAGACCAGCACGGAGAGGTTAGATACCAGTAAACCCAGAGGGCTGGGATGGAGGGAATGCTGCTGGTGGGATTTTTGCTTAGTGAGAACCTTCAGAAGCTGCTCAGATTCTCTAGGCATCTGCAGAAAGTGTGTTCAGCTGGGAGTAACATGTCCCCGAGGCTCAGCCCATCGTCCCTGCTTGTTCCAGGGGTCCTAGATAATTTTAACCCCATGCAGGTCCCTTGTCGTGCAGCCTCAAGAGGAGTTGAGGCTCTGGCTGGGGAGCGTTGGCGTTGGGCTGTCCTGGGGACTTTGCCTTCACCTGCCCCATCTCAAGCACATGCAGCTGTAGGGCGAAGGACGGGTGACACGGTGGGACATCACGGGGATGGGCAGCGCGTGGGGAGGAGACAGGGCTGCAAACACCCTTCCTGCAGCATCGGGAAACGTGGCACCGTGTTCCTGGCGCTACCCGTGCTCTGAGCCTGTATTTTCCTGCTGGTAAGGGTTCGAGCGGTTGAACACCAAAAGTGAGATTGAGTTGATGTAGAGGAGAGGAGGAGAGGTTGACTTTTCCATCAGATGAGAGGAGCGGATGAGGTCTGATACAAATAGCATTTCAAGTGGCCCTGTGCTGTTTTGTTGCTCCTTTTCTCACGGAGAGGTTGGTGGTCTTATTTGCTCTTGGAGGCTGCAGGGGAGCTTGAGAGCAAAGTGGAGATAATTACACATAGAAATAAAGCTACTCTGGTGTCAAGATGATCATTGTGGCCTACTTATTAAAAGTCCATTAAAAAATAAGAATCCCACTGCTCCTTGGCTGATGGTCCCCTGGCAAAGGATATTCCTCATAAAGCTGCCACTTATTGCTAAAAATCTCCTGCCAAGAGCAGGAGCTTCACATCATTCTGCTTCCAGTTTGTCAGAAAAGGGAGCAGCCGCCCGCTCCAAGGCAGGACACATGCTCCGGGTGAGCGAAGGGCGCACGCATCTCAGGGATCGTTGTGATATTGAGGCTCCTGAGATGAAGGTGCTTTCTAAAATAGTCCTCTTCATTTGGGTATGGAAAATGCCATTTAACCCCGCAAGGGGGGAATCAGTGGGAAGAGGAGGAACTTGGAAGTGTGTAATTTCTCATTGAAAAAACAAAAGAAGGAAGTTTGTGTCGTGGTAAAATGATTTGATCTGATAGTCAGTGTATGGTAATAAGTATAAATTTGCATGAGCTCGTACTGAAAGGCCCTTGTGCGGATGTGTCGCCTGGGGGGCTCTCACAGTTGCTCTTCAGGGTATTTCAAAGAGCATCTCTTTGCGAACACCCCTTATTCTGTAGTGGGGGGCACCCAAACTGAAGCTGGGCAATTAGCACCGAGTGCTTCACTCGTTGGGCAAGCCGTTCAGTGTTGGGCTGAAACCGCGCTGGAAGACAAGTGTCTCTATTTCAACATAGTTATTCCGTGCGGAGCGTGGGGTTTTTATTCCAGAATGATTCCGCTTGGATTGTGGAGCAGCGATGCCCGCGTGGCGGTGCAGCACGGGCGGGTTCTGCCTCCCACAGTGGTGCCGGGGGGTTCCACATGCCGTGGGGCTCCCGTGCAGGGCCGGGGTGGGGGCGAGTGGCCGTCCCCCCAGGCAGAGCCGCCGCGGTCACTCGCAGCGGCCATGGATGCCGGGGCAGCCGCCGGCCCGCCCTGGGATGACTCAGATGGATGAAGTCAGGCCCGGCTCGCGGGACGTGCCGTCACGCCGGTCCCCCTGGGCGCCGCTGTCAGACGCTGCTCACGTATCCCCGGCAAACGGGCCCGTGCGTTAGCGCTGACGCTTTCGAGGACTCGCTCCGGGGCACCCGGGGGGACCGGAGCTGCCCAGACCCCCCCTCCTCCATCTGGAGCCGTGCCAGCGGGCGGGGGCCACGGCGTGACCTGCCCGGGATCCGGCACCGTCCCCTGCCAGGGCTGACGGCCTTTCCCAGGCCCACCCTCTTCCCTGCCCCTGCCAAAACCCACATCGAATTATCCGTCCCGCCGCCTGTCCCGCCCTCCCCAAACACAAACCATTCCCGACGCGGATAAACAGCCCCAGCCTGGATTTTTATAAACAACCCATTTATTTTTTTTTCCGCATAAGTGCCATCCCAGCCATCAGGGCTGCCGGCCGTGTTCCATGTCCCCGTGCACCCCGTCCCCTGGACAGGAGTGGGGCACCGCCGCGGTCCAGCCCTTCCCGGCCATCTCCTGTGCCAGGGTCAGGTCTGGAGCTCGGCGAACTGCCTCTTCCACCACAAACTCTGTGTGTACCCCCGCTCTGTTAACCACAGCGGCTAACAACATGAATGATGCTTATTTCTGGGAAGAATTTGATCTTCATCAGTCTGGGGAGCGGCTCCTCATTAGCGACAGAGAGTTTGACAACTTCTCTTGCAGATGCAGGGAGATACTTGTCATGAAATCCTGGTTTAATAATGCGGCACATGACATGGAAACAGCCCTGGCTGTGGCCAGTAAACTTTGCTCCCACAGATACCAGTAGATTTTTCTGCAAGCATTTAAGGCTGTGCTGACTTGAGCGCTGTATTTCAGACAGCACTGAGATTGTCAGCAGAGCGGGCAGGGGGATGGTTGTGGGTGCAAAGGGGTCTGTAACGGAGCGGTTTGCGTGGTTGGAATAACGTGTCAGCATTGAGGTTCTTCTGCTGATGGGACATTGCTGTGAGGTGACCCTGCTTGTCGTATTGTCATCTCGTTCTGCCCCATCCCACCAGCTGGGCCAGGTCAGCTCATTGCTGGGACACAAAGGGGATTGAATTTGGCTTGTTTTCTGGGCAGGTCTGCAATGTGACAGCATTGCTGGTGTCTGGGGACACCTGCCCGGCCAGGCTGGGGCTGCAGGACCCATGATGAGTCAAACCCAGCCAGACCCCACAGTCCTGGTCCTGATCGAGTGCGGCCTCACACGGAGAAATGTCTCACAGAGCATTCGTGCCTTGGGTGCTCGTGCCTGTCCTCCTGGGCACAGGCTCGTGCTCTTTAAATCTACATCTCCTTGTAGCCAAAAAAACATCCAGACAAAACCAGCTAAACCCCAGAACCGTCAAAAGTGGCCCAAAACCATCCTCAGGGAAAGCAGTGGGACGTGAGCACCAAGGGCTGTGCTGGAGTGTGTTTGGAGGCAGCGGGTCCTGCTCAGCAGCTGGTGTTATACAACTTGCAAAGAAGCCGATTTCCATCAGGAAAAGTGGTTGTTTCTGGGAATACACCCATCTCTTGTACTTTTCCTACAATGGGTTTGGTTCGGGCGCTTCTCAGCTCCCAGGACAGCCTGGCAGAGCTGCTGGGGGTCTCACAGGGGAGGGCAAGGGCTCCGCAGCCTGTCTGAGCTTTGCTGGATGCTCTCCGCCATCATCTCCGTGCCTCAAAACAGGAACGTCCACCTGCCCTCCCTGCCGAGCGCGTTGCAGCTTCCCGGCGGCCCTGTCACCGTCCAGGCAGCACAGTCGGGCAAGCACAATGCAAACGCGCATTCCTGAAATCCCAGCTGCAGTTTTGGGGGTGATTAGATGAGAACGATATGGCCATATTTGGGAAAAAAAACGAAGGGTGCATTGCTGTGGGAGGATGGCTGCTCGGTCCCCGAGTCCCAGCGCAGCCTCGTGGGCTGCTGGCAGCTCGGGGACAGCAGCAGGGCCTGCGGGGACGAGCAGACAGGGACACGCAGCCGCTTCTGTCCGGGGTAGCATCGTCACGAGCTGCCGATGGACCACTTGCTGCTGGACTCTTTGGCTACCACGGCCGGGCTCTTCTCTGCAGATTGATCACGTCTGCAGTGAGCGATAATAAAATAGTCACTTGAAAGTGACGTGAAAACTCCCGTTCCGGTTGGCCTCCGAGCTGGGACTCGTGGTTCTCCAGCAGCAGGTCGATGCATCCTCCCGGCGAGCGCCCCGCCACGCCAGCACCCACGTGAGTCTCCTCAGAGTGGGGATTTGGGATCCAGGCTGGGTATTACCGATCCCCCCAGGGGACCTGCAGCTTCTTTCTGGCAGGACAGGGAGTAACAGAAGCTTTTGGATTTTAGGATGAGTTGTTTTATCTATTGTTGTGATCCAAGCTTGGCTGGGAACGGATGGGAAATGGGTGGCGTCATTGCTAAGTTGCTTTCTAAAGCAGGCACAGCTGAAAATCCTGGAGAAGGATGCTTCCGTGAGGATGCAGGGCTTGCTTTGCTCCTGGAGCGTCTGCAGCACGTGGATGCTGCTCGGCATCCCGCGAGCCCCCAGCCTGGCAGGGCTGGGAGGGGGAGAGCGTGCGGGGTAAAGCAAACCACAGGGAGGAGAAAACACGTGTTCCCCACCTGGGACAGAGCGGGGGGCTCGTCTTATCCGCTTTCAAATGTTGCGCTCTCTTCCCCTCAGGTCATTTTCCCTTTGCGAGCAATCAAGTAACTTTTTAAAAAACTGAGCAGCAACCCAGAAAAGAAATATTTCCTCTTATGGAAAAGCCCTTGGTGATTTAAGGAGGGATCTGAGTGAGCAGGGTCCTGTAAAAATCACTTCTGTGCTTTGCTGATCAAGGAGCGTCCCCGGCATGCTGCTCCCCCCCAGGACGGCAGCATGGGTGGTGGCACAGGGTTTGCCCAGCCTGGCTGCGGCTGCCAGTGCTTTGCTGCTGGCACCAGCGTGCTTTGTGTCCAGTGGTGCTGGTGAGCCCGGACGGGGCCCGCTCGGTGCCTCCCGGGATGCACGGCTGTGGTGTTTTCCATCTCTGCCGTGTAACGATTGCCGTCTTGCAGAGTTTGTTGTTTACTGGTGAAGGAGCAGCACAGCTCCAGGCGGTTGTGGTCGGAGCTGAACCGAGCAAACCCCATGCTTGCTATCATTCTCCTTATCGAATCCAAGCCTGGCCCTTTGATTTTTCCACTTGCTTCCACAGCCAACAGCATCAAACCCAGCCCCGGGATGCAGGCGATCAAAGCCAAGTTGCCGGCAGACATTCCTCTTCCTCTCCTTGTTGTTTTGGCAGCGGCTTGTTTTGCTTTGTGGTTTCTCCCATGAGCAGAGGGTGCCGCGCGCGGTCGTGAGAAGCCAGGCTGCGCGGCGGTGGGTGGCAGCGAGGGCTGAGCCGTTCCAGACCATCGGATCGGAGGCTCCGGGCCCTGGGAGCCAGTTATGTGATACACACATGGGTTTTTGAGCCGTCCTCCCTGCACTCTGTATCCAGCCTGCTGCCCGGGGATGGGCAGGGACATGCAGGGAGCTCTGCGGCGGTCGTGCTGTGTCAGACCTTGGCGGTTGATGCCTCAACCTCTGCTGCGGCCTCGGCAAACGGGGAAAGGTGCTCCAGGGGAGGCCTCGGGCGCCTGGGCAGCGCGGTGGGTAAAGAAGAGGCTGGTGCTGCGGGTGCTCGGTGGGTAAATCCCTGCCCCGGTTCTCGTTGGTGTGCCCTGCCAGAGGGAGAGTCTGGAAGCAGGTGGTGGATGGATGGGGTGGTGGGGGAGAGGGGACGCTCTGAGCCGTGGCTGCGCGGTGCCAGCCCAGCTTCTGGCAGAGATGCTCTGCGCAGCATCCTGTGGGGCTGGGGATTGAGGTGGGAGCCGAGTGCTACCGGCTGTGCCAAAAAGAGTGCGGTGCATCCTGCCTGCGGTGCTGGTGCTAGGCCCCGTTGGAAGGTCATGGTGATGCCAGCAGGCACCTGCACACACATCTGGCTGCCCCAGGCATGCTGGGGCTCCTGGAGAAGCAGCGAAGCAAACCCCAGGCATTCCTGGCCAGTGTAGCGTAGGCCTTTTGTCTTCAGCTTATCTCGAGCTGGTTTTAATTTGCAGCTCCCTGATTGCGTGCAATGACCTGGGCCTGAGCCTGCTCCGCAGCTGAGTGCCCCTGGAGAACATCATAAATGCCATTGATCTGAAGTCACCCGTGGGAGAAGCGAGGAGCTGGCGCCCCATGCACGGGAGAGGCGGCACGGCCGAGTGGGTGCTCCCGGCTGCTGGTGGGGATGGGGCTCGCATCGGTGGGGAGCATCTCCCTCCAAAGCCCCTGTCCAGGCAGACTTTGGTTTGTCACGGTGGGGAGAGGGTTGGCGCGTGTCCCCGCACTGCTGCGGTGAGCATGTGGCGAGGGATGCTAAACCGCCTTTGAGCAAAATCCCCCCAGCTCACCGCCCGCGGTGCCCAGGGATGGGCTGGAGCAGCACTGAAACGAGCTGCCAGCCTGGCCCAAGTGGCTCCTGCTGTGCCAGGGCTTACGGGTCCTGGTTTGGTCCCTCCCAATTTCAGGAGCAAGCAGGAGTTGGTGGTTTCTGTGGTGTGTTCATGTTCTGTAAAAGCCCAGCACACCGTGATGTTGGCAGGGGAGGGGGCGCACCTGTGGGCAGCCAAATGGCATCCCCTGTGCAGCCAGTCCACCCTCAGACCTGGCGACAGAGGAGATGTCACCCCCAGCCGGCACTTCGGCTTGGGGACAGGCTCTCACACCCTGACCTGAACCGGTTCCCCACCGGCAAGGAACGTGGCTGGGGCAATGGGGACTGGTGGTAGATTTTGAGCGAGGGGGGGACTGAGAGAGGACGCGGGTGCCTTGGTTGCAAGGTTGATGCCCAGAGAGGTGGTGGATGCCCCATCCCTGCAGACATCCCAGGCCAGGCTGGACGGGGCTCTGAGCAACCTGAGCTGGTGAAGATGTCCCTGTCATGGCAGGGGTGGCACTGGGTGACCTTTGAAGGCCCCTTCCAACCAAAACTATTCTGTGATTCTATGCCGACGTGCCCTGTGGGCAAAAAGGGAGGTTTCTGCATGGGGCTCTGGTGTGGTCCCCGGTCCCCTGCCGCAGCCCGGCACATTTCACCACGGAGGGGCTGGGGAAGGCGGGAGCTGTCGTTTTTCCGGAGGTTTGCAAGTTTTGGAAAACAAATAGCCCTGCGCCGTAGGTTAAGCTTGGCATCCTGGCGGATTAATCACGCTGGCTGCAGCCAGCACTGTGAGCCCCGGTGACGAGAGCTGTGGTTTATAGCTGATGATTCATCGACTCGACTTAGAGCGACCACGTTATTCCAGCAGATTGCAAAATCAGAAGAGGAATGTTGTGGTTAGTTTACGGCTTAACTATGCAAATCGTCAGGAAGCCTTCAGAGCCGGAGAATGTAAGGCACAGCGCGCCCGGATGGCTGGGCGCTGAGCAGGGGCCGGGAGCCGGCGATGGGGCTGCCGGGGACCGGCCGCTCGCGGGAGCCGGGGAGCGGGGAGGTGAGTGATCTGGGGGGAGATGGGGGTCCGGAGCCGGCAGGGAGCGCGTGAGCAGGGTGTTTCGGAGGCGGGGGACGTGCCGCTGGCTGGGAATGGGTTTCTGGCTGGTTTCGCCGTCTCTGTGCCAGGGCGGCAGGCGTCTCCGGCGGGGCTGGGGAAGGGTAAAGGTGGGAAGCTGCTTCTCCCACCTCCTCCTGCCCTCCCGTCCTGCTTGCAGAAGCAGGCAGTGCCTCGGCGGAGGAAGTAAACAGAGTGGGAGGAGCTGCACCTCTTCCTCGCCGGGTTTTCCCCCAGCCAGACCCGCTGCCGGGACACACAGCGAGTTGGTCGGGTCTCAGCAGGGCCCGTGCTTTGCTGTCCGGGACCTACCTGGAAGCCGATGTCCCCTGAAAGTGCACTCGGAGCCCGAGTGGCTGCAATCCCAGTGACGTGCCAGCCCGATGGGGCTGGCTGGGCAGGGCAAGCCCTGTCACCCTGAGGGGAGCTGGGGCCAGCACGAGTCCCTGCCCACGGGCCATGGCGAGGGGGTGGCCATGGCACACGCGGTGTTCCCGGGAGGGCTGGCAGTGCTCTGCTCCTCTCCAGCTGCTCCGGGGCCGGTGGGAAATTGGGGCAGAGGTGAGCAGATGTTTGTAATTATGGAGCAGCTCTTGCCGGAGCATGGGGAGCGCACGGGGAAGGAGGCCGCCCGTTCCCGCGGACTCAGAGCACGATCGGCCTCTCGCTCACGCGTCCCCAGTGCGATTCTTGTCCTGGGGCCTTTTTAAATAAACAGGATGTGTCGGCAGCAAAACCAAGCAGCAGTGATGCTGAGGAGGAAGGGCGGTCCGGTGGTTAGAGCCTCTGACCTGGGAGGGAGGAACAGGAGGGACAGCCCTGCCCTCTGCCACAGGCATCTTCCCTGGCCTCGGGCATGTCCCTTCACCTTCCTGTGCAAGGTGGGGAGCACGTACCTGCTTCGCCTCCGGGAGGTGAGGTGCCTCATCCCCAGGGGTCAGGGATGTAGGTGGAGAGAGGTTTAAGCTTGCTGGTTGCCGAGCAGATTTGGTGCTGGCCTTTGGCATGTCCACTGCGAGCCGACCCACCTGCTGATCCACCTCGAACCGGGGCGGTGTGAATCAGAGGGAAACATGGGCTGGTAATTGGGGAAGCATTTCCTGGCCTGTCACGCTTTGGGATGGCGTCCCGTCCCTTGAATCATCCAGAGCTGGTCCCTGTCCAGTGCTAAGAATAGCAACAGCCTCCCCGCGCACCGCGGGGGCAGCCGGGGGGACCGGCCGGCTCGCGGGTTCCCGGCTGCGACTTCCCAGCGCTGTCCTGTGCCACGGTCCGGCACCAGTGTCTGAGGTTTTGGGGTACAGCACGTAGCACGGATGGGCCAAGGTGGCTGCTGTGGTCAGCGGGGGGTGTCACACCTCCTTTCTCCACGTGCCACTTGTAGCTGAGCTCTCACATGGCTTCATTTGGGACCCCAGGGTGGCCGCTGCCCCCCAGGGCTCTGGGTGCTTCAGCCGTCCCCGCAACCTCCAGCCCAGAACATACCCCCAGATGGGATGGGATGGAATGTAAGGTGACATTTGTGAGCGTGGCTGTCCTCAGAGGTGATTTCCAGGGTGTTTGGGGTGCCCTGCCGTGCACCAAGCCCTAGCACAGGGGATGAGCCATCACTGCATGTTTGCTGGGGTTTAAAGCAGTGTGTGGGCAGGAGCTGCCTTCAGATGAGGGCATGAATGCAGCCGCGGGTTGAGCAGGGACAGTTTTCCCACTGTGGACTCATGGTGACGATGCTGCCCGATGTGTGCATTGCTGCCCGATGTGTGCATTGCTGCCCGATGTATGCATTTCTTGCATCTCAGCCCGGCAGGAGGGAGCTGGCAGGGGGTGCCCTCCCGTCCCCTCCCGCTGTGCTCAGGGTGCTGTGCCATCCAGCTCTGGCTCCTGGCGTGGGTCACCCTGCCGTGGCTGGAGCAGGGCAATCACTAGAGGGCAACCTTGGATCGAGATGCTCCTTTGCAGTGGGAGAAGCTCTCATTTGATGTCCCATCATGCTGGGCTTGAAACCTTCTGGAGGAACGGGGTGCACAGTAGCTCGCTGAAGCTGGGTCACCGGGGTTTGCTTGTCCTTGTCGTGCCGGAGCTCGGTGGACGTCTCCCCATAGAAGTGTCTGCGTTGCCACGTGAGCTTCCGTGGCCTCTCGCACGTCTCCCGCTTTTCCACCCCTGCGTTTGCAGGCTGGTGTGGTGAAGTCATTAACATCGCTGCCATCCCAGCCCGTTCCTCTCGGGCAGAGCTGTGACGGCTGCTTGTGGTGACAGTGCCTTGGTTTGAATGAGCACGGAGATGAGGTGGGATGGTGCTGGAGCTCCCCCGGGGCGCCCACGCCGGCCTGGCGCTGGGACTCGTGCCGTCACAGCTGGGTTCGTGGCTGGAAAGAGAGCTGTTCCTTGGCCGGTTGCTGCAGGAGGCAGCCCCTTCCCCAAGCCTGAGAGATTTGTGGACTTTGGAAAATATTAAGTTTATCAAGTGCTCATCCCAACCATTCCCTACATCCCTTCGGCCTTGCATCCCACCGGGCCCTTCCTGGGGTGCAATGTGGGTGAGCTGATGGGGTACGGGGGTGTTTGGTGTGTGCCGGTGCCACAGGGGCTGGCCGAGGCTGCCACGTGTGCTACTGAGCGGGCTGCTGGCGGCACAGCTGCCTCCCCCATACAAAAAGGAATTGAAAGTCCATGGGGCTTCAGCGGTGGCAGCTCTTGTGTTTTAAGGACTTGTATTGAAGCAGGGCCTGAGAGAATTAGAAACTTTTTTGCTAAACTGCTCCAAAGCCCAGTTTGACAGCTCTGCACTTCTCGTTTTAGCACCAGCCCGTGGGGCAGAGGGTTTAGCTCGTACCCAGTGCCGCTGCTGGGGGAACTCCCATGATCCGGCAGCCTCCCAGTTCCTGCAGACTGGGGACAGGCCAGTGCTGCTGGCTCAAGGGACGGGGACACACCTCATCCGCACCGGCTGAGCAGCTGCGTGCTGGCCAGGCCAGGCCACCTGGGATCACACTTTCTGTTGATAAACCCGCTTCAAGGCAGTTTCCCTCCCGTTACATCACCGAGCCCTTTCCCGAGGGGTGGTGGAAGCCCAGTAGCTTGGGCAGCGGCTGGGCGAGCCCGGGTGGGTTTTCTGGAGCGAGCAGCCTCGCGTTAGCCAGGAGCAGAATGGTTTAATAAATCATTTCCGTCTTTAATTTCTGCTTCTCTATGAAATGCCTCTGGTTTGCCAGTTGCCAGAGGGAAGGGAGGTCAGGGGAACCAGGCGTCCCCAGCATCCTCCTTCCTGCAGCTGGTGGAACAAAACCCAGAACGGCTGCGGTCGCTGTGTCCCTCGGGTACAGCAGCAGTGTTGGGGCGGTTGGGTGCACGGGCTGCACCCAGGGTGCTGGGCGGAACGGAGCGGGTGGGAAGCTGGGCGTCTTCCCTTCTTAGTGACACGGGGCCATAAACTTTCCCCATGGACCGTGTCAGATGCTTGGGAAAAAGATCACAGAGTTGGTATCGCAGAGCCTCGGGGCATCTCTGGTACCCCCATCTCCTTTGTGCTCCAGCAAAATGCGTCCTGCCTGCTGCAAATCGCGACTGACGTTGCTAAGCCATCATCTGCAGGGAACTGGGGTTGATCTCAGCTCCCTGCTGGACCCCAGGGAAGCTGCAGGGGCTGTTCCGCTGCCTGGAACAGGAGACAGAGCACGGCTGCCTCATCCCGAACTCCCTCTGATCTCCCCAGAAAGCTTTCAGCCCCCGTGGCCTCCGTAAGCGCCCTGCCTGTCCCTTCTGCCTGCAGCGCTTTCCTCTTGGCCGCTCACCCCCCCAGCATTGTTTCGACGCGTTTGTTTAGTTTGGCCCAGGTGCCGCGATGTATCCGCCTCATGGTTTTCTTTTACCTCCCTTGTTTTGCAGCAGCAGCAGCAAATGCCCCGGAGCAGCCAAGAAGAGAAGGATGAAAAAGAGAAAGAAAAGGAGAAGGAGGGAGAGAAGGAGGAAGACAAGCAGGAGACAGAAAATGACAAGGAAGAACTGACCAAGTAAGGACAAACCTCCCTGTCTGGCTCACAGCCACGTCCAGCGAGGGCTGGGGCTGCGGTGGTGGGATGTGCAGGGGGATGCGCAGTGGGATGCAGTGGTGGGACACGGCGTGGTCCAGGGCTGCCCGGCCACATGCAGGTCCACATGTGCCCACCTCACCTCCTCCGTGGGCAGAGAATCATAGGATCACAGAACAGTTTGGTTGAAGGGACCTTCCCAGCTCCCACAGTGCCTCCCCTGCCATGACAGGGACATCTTCAGCAGCTCAGGTTGCTCAGAGCCCCGTCCAGCCTGGCCTGGGATGTCTCCAGGGATGGTTCATCCACCACCTCTCTGGGCAACCTGGGCCCATGTTTCACCACCCTCAGTGTAAAAAAAATTTCTTCCTTATGTCCAGCCTGAATCTCCCCTCTAGTTTAAAACCATCACCTCTTGTCATGTCGCAAAAGGCCCTGCTGAAAAGTCTGTCCCCATCTTTCTTATCGGCCCCTTTTAAGCGTTGAAAGGTGCAATAAGGTCTCCCCAGAGCTTCTCTTCTCCAGGCTGAACACCCCAGCTCTCTCAGCCCGTCCTCCCAGCAGAGCTGTTCCATCCCTCTGAAGATGCTCTCCTCTTCATTCCTCTTCCCTGCTGCTCCCAAACTGGGAAAGCAACTCTGATACACTTTTTTTTTTTTTTTTTTACAAACCAAATTGACCCGCAAATCCCCTCTGATCCTCCAGCTTGTTTTGTTGTTGCGAGAGCCTCTGGGAGTCAGAGAAGCGATCTGAGCGCAGCACTTCACCTTTAGCGTTATTGCTGTCAACGTGAGCACTCCCAGATGAAGGTTTTCGGCCAGCCCTGCCTCCCTCACACCGAACCGGGGGGGAGCATCAGAGCCGCGGCGGGGAAAGGTTGGCACGCAGACCGCGAGCTATCTGTAATGGGCTTAATACTTGGTTTAAAAGAACATCTGGCTTCATTATATCTAGGCTACGAAGACATTTACCAGCAGGTCCCTTTCAGGAAGATAAATGAGGAGGAGGCAGGGATGAATTTGAATGGTCTGGTATTAAACCTGTCTCTGTCAGGTCTCTGCGTGCACTCGGTGGTGGAGCCGCAGCCAGCTGCAGAAAGAAAACCCCACCGCAAATTACCCCACCGCCAACCCAGCCAGGAAAAGAGCCTGCGTGTGCAAAAAAAAAAGAAAAAAGGCAGACCTGCCCCCCAAAAAGACCAACAAAAAAAATAACACATGCAGGGAAATAATTGCTTGACCTAAAAATCAAACCAACCCAACAATGTTTTTTCTTCGCTCCCTGTTTTTTGCAGGGACAAGAACGACGACACATCCGGGGAAGACAACGATGAGAAAGAAACGGTCACTTCCAAGGGTCGCAAAACCGCCAACAGCCAGGGCCGGCGCAAAGGCCGCATCACCCGCTCCATGGCCAACGAGGCCAACAACGAGGAGGCGGCCGCCCCGCAGCAGAGCACGGAGCTGGGTGGGTAACGGGGGCACCTTGGCAGGGCTTTTGGGGTGTCCCTTCTGCTGGGCTGGGACATCACTCCCCGCTCACAGAGGGAGAGTTTTCCTTCTTGAAATGCTCCTTTTGGGAGGGCAGCAATGAGGATGCTCTATCCCACAAATGACCCAGTGTGGTTCACCTGGATAAAGTTGGAGACATTTGCAAGCCTGGCTTGTCCTGGCTGAGTGTTAGTGAGCTTTACAGCCTCAGAGGGCAAGTGTTGCAAAAGGCGAAAAGGGAAGCTGTCAGTTTTAGCAGCACGTTGGCTGGGTTCGTGCAGGGCTCGTGCACCTCCTGCACCCGGAGATGCGCTTCCCTCTGCAGCAGTTTGGGATTTCAGTACCCTCGAGCTCTGCACCCGAGCCGGCTCTGCCCTTTGGTCGCTGCCCGTTCTCCTGCCCGTGGATCGTGGCCACGAGCAGCGGCCGGAGCCGTGCGGTGCCACCGGGCCTGTCTCGGGTTAGACGGGAATTCACGGCAGCACCCGCAGCCCCGCGTTGGGTTCATCTGCCTCTCGCGTCTGCAGCGTCAGTAGTGGCCACCCTGGAAAAATGCTCGTGTATCGACTTAAAGAAGCCAATGCATCAAGGAATTTGGCTGATTTTCATATATTTTCTGCTCTTATCAACTTCAAGATTATTACTGGGCTACCTGAGGCAAGTAAAACTAAAAGCAGGGTGACTCCTCTCAGTTTCCTTGCTCTGCAGTTTCTTGCTTGTTCTGTTCCATGTGCTATAAATCACTCGGAGGTGTTTTGCCTCCCTGTTCCTCTGCTGACAACTGGCTGAAGCCTCCATCGCGAGCACTCTGTTTTCATACAGGCGATATAAATAGTTCCCAGCGCAACAGAGCCCTGCTCTCCCTCTCAAACTTGTTAAGCAATGCTGCAAAGAAGCAGCAGATAATGCCAGTAACTTAGATGGGATTTTTTTTTTTTTATCCCAGCATCTGAGAGTCTTTGATAAACTTCACTGTGAACACGGGGAAAAGACTTTAAACCATGTTAAATTGGGAAAAAGGAATGGATCGATTCCAGTGACATATCTGAGCAATTGGTTTCACTTTATGTCTCTCCAATAGTGCTTTAATTTAGGTTGGCTAAGAAAGTTATTGCATTTTAAATACCAATTGAACATTAAAAAACAACACAAAACCGTATTGTGGTTTAACTGCAGCATGCCGGAGCTCCCCGTAGGCATCTGTTTCATAACTGCGCAACCTCAGTAAATACCATTAATCAAACCAAACGGGCCATTTCTTTGACATTTCTTTACCATGCAATAACAGTCGTCCTCAAGCTGAGCGAAGGGCCTCGCGCGGCGCGGCGGGGACGCTCGCTTTTACGTAAATGAGCATCGTGGCCGTGGCTCGGCCGGGGCCACGGTGAGGTGTCGATTTGCCTCCCTCCTGGTCACTGTCCCCAGGGACAGCGTTTCTGGGGGAGGTGGTGACCTGCGCTGGCTTCAGGAGGTGACACCTGCGGTTGTGCTCAGCCGCCTGTGAAGGAGATTCCTCTGCCCGATGCCGTGGGCATCGGAGTCCGTGTTGTCCTCCTGCAGGGTCTTGGCTTCTTGTAGAGCTTCTTGGAAGATGCTTCCTTCTCTCCTCGCCCATATTCTTTATCCTGAACCTATCAGCCTGTTTTCCATTTTAAAAGGACACTGTCAAAACATCTCTCATCACTGTTGAAATAATGCTTTGCCTGTTGTTTAGAGTAATAACCCCTTGGCAGCCTGAGCCGGAAATCTGTTTCCTTACCGAGTTGTTTTTTGCCTCTGACTCACACCCTGGTTTGTTATTGTAGGGTTTGCTCTAGTGCCAGGCTGCCAGTGGGACTGGTGCATAGTGAAGGCTTTATGCAGGACCTCGGTGTCCCCAGCAGCAGGGCGGGGGAGCCGGGGAGCATCGGGTGCTGACGCCCCTCTCCGACTCCCCTGGCCGGAGCAGCGTTGTCCCCCTGCGATGGGCGCTGCTCCGGGTGAACCCCCGGCGTTGCTGGAAGCGGCTCTGAGGTGTCCCAGAGCCCGGCGGTGGCTCCGAGGGAGCCCGCAGACAAGCGCGCTTGGCCAGAGTCAGCGCCAAGGTGACGCTGTTTCTCCGTCTCCGCCGAGGGTGACGGTCCCACCCTGCGTCTGCCACCTCCGAAGCACACAGCCGGAGTCGGCTCCGTCTTCGGTACCTGTTGTTGGCGGGCCAGGGTGCATGGCACCGAATCCGCAGGAAATCTGCTGCCACCCTCAAGCCATCTGGCTTCGCTTCTACTCCCAAAGTAGAGGTTTTGCATCACTGAGACGCATCCCGGGGGGATGCTGTGCACGGGTTACTGTGCACAGAAAAGCCTTGAGAGCCCCCGTTGTGACAGCCTTCCCTGCAGAAGTATGTTTGCGCGGCACAGCGTTCTGTCGCGCCTCTGGGGAACCGGGCACCGGCCGGGGTTTGGGTGTTTGAGCATCTCTGAGCTCGCCGGGTTTGCTGAGTGCTCTTCTTTCCTTCCTCCTTGCAGCTTCTCTGGAGATGAATGAAAGCTCTCGCTGGACCGAAGAGGAGATGGAGACAGCTAAAAAAGGTGAGCTGCTCGTTTTCTTTCTCCTGTCGGCTCTGCTGGAGCTAACCCAGCCGTTGGGGACAGACAGCGTCTGACCGCTGGAGTTGGCGCGGGCTGGTGGGGCTGGATTCTGGCCGTCTCGATGCTGGTTTGTTTTTGGTGAACCATTCTGGGGGAGACGTGGTGGTACGGGGGGCACACTCGGCCTCTCCGGCCCCGGGAGCTGTGGTGACACCAGTGACGTTTGGGCTGTGACTGGAGCTCACGCGTGTCCCACGAGGCAGGTGCCGGCCATAGGAAATGGAGACGGTGCTTCGTCTGTTGCTTTTTGCAGCTTCTGGTGTCTGTAGCATGAGGTGCCGCTTCACACCGCTCTCTGGAGATTTGTGCTATCAGCACGATCTGTTCCAGTCACGCCAAGAGCGTTCGCAGCTCTGGGATTTAGGGAGAGGACGCTGAACCCCAGCAGCCTGCAGCCCCGTGTCGGGGAGCTCCAGAGAGCTGGGGCTGTGGGCAGCGCAGGGTGACTTTACATCCTGGCCCTGATTCAGAGCCTTTGCTGAGACCGTTTTTAAAAAGTGCTGAGTGTAGCACAGCCCTTGTTGCCACTTCCCCTCCTCGTGCTGCTCCTGCGCCAGCTCTTTCGCTGCTCTAATTTTTTTTTGCCAAAGTCACGTCCTGTTGATGGGCTGTCGAGCTCACGTCCCCAGCCCCTGCATCCCACTCACATCACTGCCGACTCGCCTGGCCCGGTGAGGATTGTAAATGGAAAATTAAAATGGAAATGAGTGCTGTTTGGGGATGGCAAATGCAAACAGGCGTGTTAGCGGGTTCAGCTCTGCTTGGAAAATGCACCTGCTGCTGGGATGGTGATTACACGTTCTGGAGTGCCGGCTGCCCAGGTGCCGATGGGAGCCGTGGACTTGGATTACTTTGCCTGTGAATATCCCAAAGTGTTTGGCTCACTCGCCTATAAGCTGTTCCAGCCCCCTTTACAATCCAGTGCCAATCCTGCGCTTTGCTGAGCAGGGCTTTCTATAGACGCAAAACTTAATAGATAGACTTTAATCAAACAAACTGGACATGGGCCAGGTAATGGGGTGAGCAGGTGCTGAGCAGGGAGGGTTTGTTGGAGGGATCTCTTCCGAGCGCTGCTTTGTTTTGGAGATCACATCTGGTTGTTAAAAAGTGCCTCTTGCTGGTTCATGCTGGATGCTGGAGGTGTGCTTAAGGAGTCTTAAAACCAGCTGCCAAAGCCTGTGTGGAGGAAGGATGAAGCGTGGGAGCACGTAGAGTTATTCCAGCCCAGGGGCCAGGACGGGGCAGGGAGATTTGCTGGTGTAAAGCCCGATTGCTGATGTTTTCCCCTCCATTACAACCTGGGAAACTGCGATTGCAACGCCAGACTTGTACAGAGAGAAGCCAAATTCCCCTTTGCCAGGAAGCAGCCGCTTTAATGCTTCGAACTGGCTCTGTTTGGCGTTTCCAGGGACCGGTGTGGTGGGGGTTTCCGACTCGCAGCGGCTGCGAAACTCTGGAGGAAACCTCGGAGGTTAGAGGTGGCAGAGCCGCTGCAGGGGTGGCAGGAACCCGGCCTGGGGACACGGGCACGTCCTCCTCCCCGTAGGGGCTCGGCCACCCCAGCCACGCTCCTCCCCGGTTACTGGTACCAGTCTGAGCCCACAGCTGGCTGCTTCAGGGAGTTGAACAAGCAAGATGTGAGTCCTATGTAAAATCAACCCTGGCACCCCGGGGTGCTTGGGTGATGGGGATGGTGCCCTCTGCTCCCAGCACCCGCCAGCCGGGAGATCAGCCTGGCCTTGCTGTCCATCTCTGAGTTCTTTGTGTGTGGCGTGAAACCCAATGTGGTTTCTGCTGGGGGAGGTAAGAGAAAACAGCCCTAGGACAGCGAGGTGTTGAAGTCTCCTCTGCTCCAGAGCCACACGGAGAGTTTCCAAGCAGGAGAAGGCAGGACCGTGTCTGCTGGGAGAGACAATAAAGGGGAGTACCGCCTTATTAAAGTTAACTAGGGAAACGCAAACCTAGCGAGAGGAAAGTTCTTGCTTAATCACGCTTTTATTACGCAATAAACTTTGATTCACTAGTCTGTCAAAACGTGCGGAGATTGGCATAATGGCAGGGTGGCGTGTTTTCTTGATGTTGCAGGAGGTTTCGATTAACCGGAGCTGCTCGAGGATTTCCCGTGTTCCCTTCCCGAGCGGGCAGCACCCGCGGCTCTGCTGCCGGGCAGGGTGCGGGGGCTGTGGGCAGCGGGACGGGGCTGCTCCTCACAAGGCAATGTTGAGGCAGCTCTGCCTTTGGGGACCGGCGGGCAGGAGTTCCAGGCAGGGGTTTTGCAGACATCGGGCGAGCGCTGGCCAGGAGCAGGCGTGTGGATTTATTGCCCCGCGCCGCAGAGCGACCGCGATAGCGCTGGACCCGAACTCGATGAACCGGGAGGTTTCGGCCTGACTTTGGTTACTCTTTAAAGTCTGGTATCTGTTCTCACCCCGGCTCTGGGTTTTCCCCTCCCGGCGTCTATTAAGTGGTTTCGTTCTTTGTAAAGAGGCGATGTGGAAATGGCAATTTCTTGCTCACCTGAGGTCCCCTTGTGCCTTGCCAGGGCTCTTCGCTCCTCGCTCTTGGAGCAGAGCTCAGCTCGGGATCTTTTTGCCTTTTCCCAGACCAAGGAAGGAGAGGGGCCATGGGATGAATTCAGCATGGTGAGGCAGAGAGAGCTGGGCACGAATGGAAAAACCTGATATCAGAGAGTTAAATAACCCATGAAAACTCCCGAATAGCTCATTCTGGGTAGGTGTCGTCTCCCCTGTGCTCATGCTGGCGCCTTCCCCTCTCCAGTTTAGAGACATTTACTGTGAAATCCTGCTGATGGTGGGAAATGTGGGCTGGAGAAGCTGGTTTGCAGCCCGTGCCGGTTGCTGTTTGTTGTCCCTCTCGCTGGTCCAGGGGTGGGACGTCCCTCGTGTCCCCCAGTGTGTGCTCTCCATCCAGGTGGGTGCAAGGACGGTCCCTGGCACCCCCCACCACAGCCAGAGCGCCAGCATCTGCCGGCTCCGAGCAAACCGCCCGTTTGCCATCAACTTTGTACCAAGATACCTGGAAATTATGGGGATGGGGTGGATTAAGTGCCACGAGGGCAAAACCGCGTCCAAGGCGTGAATTGTCTGTGCTTGCCCTAGAGGAGGCTGTGATGAGCTGTAATCCTGTCCCCGCCGTCCCAGGCTGGGACTTTGCTGCTCTAGGGACAAGGTGTAACCCCGGGACAGTGCCCGTAGCTGCCGCCGTGCCCCACGGAGCTGCGTTTTCTGCCACCGTTGGCTGAGCGTTTCTCGAGCACGTAGGAGCAAACTGCGAGGATTTGCTTAGTGAGTGTCAGCGAATGAAACACAAAAGGCCTGTCAGGGGGAACTGCTGGGTAATTACTATAATTTACAGCCTACGTTTTAATTTTGAGCGTTATTTTTTCAACAATAAGGGAGCAGGAATAATATCCAAGCCAGGTGAAGGGAGAGAGCTGGGCCTGCGGGGAGCGGCTGCTGCACATGGCCTGGCTGCCTTGTGCTGGGGACGCTGCTTTCCCCGGCCGGACCGGAGGGGATGGCACCTCTTGGGGAGCAGACGTCCCCAGGGAGGGTGGCTCCAGGGATGGGGACACAGCACAAAAGGAGGGCTGTGGTAGGGTGGGGAGAGCGGGGCAGGTCCACAGTCAGGGCACTGGGCCTGGTGTTTTGTGCTCCTCCAAAGGGGACAGCTGGGAGCTGAGGGTCCCCAGCCAGGGCCAGCGGAGGGAGGAGGTGGCACTAGAGCTGGGCCAGCCCGGAGTCCCCACTCTGTACCCACACCTCGTTTGGTGGCACTGCATCCCTCTGGAGAGGTGGCACACTGGGTGTGAAAGCTGCTGGGCCACCCAAAGAGGTCCGGTGGGAGCGTGGCAGGCTGGACCCGGCGTTAGCATCCCCAGGAAGGGTGAGCATCACCCGCCGTGGCGAGAGCACACGGAGCCAGCTGCCTGTGCAGTGGTCCCCCCGGCAAAGCCCCCAGCGCCTGCAGGGACGTGGGCTCGCTGCCCGCACGCCGTCCCCGCTGCTTTCCCTGGCACGGCGTCAGGAGCCCGGCGCTCGCCCAGCTCTGCCACCCACCGGCTCCGCGGCCCTGGAGAAGTTACTCACCTTCCTTGCGCCTCGCTTCTCCCACGCGCTGCGGAGCGCCTGAGATTGGTGGGGGAAGCAGCTCTGCGATGCTTTGGGTGGCGTCGCTGACTCCGTAGTGCCGGTCTCTGTCCGGGATGGGGTTACGGCACGTTTTGGCTGTGCCGCAACCAGCAGTGCCTCCATCCTCGCTCCCAAGAGGGAGGACGGGTGTGAGAGGGGCTGGAGGATCGCACCAGGTACTGTCGGGTGTAGAGGAATAACAGAGAGTTCTTCCCCCGTAACCTCGATCTGTTAGTTCCCATTAAGGGACCCTTTTACAGGCTCCCTCTGCCCTCACCAAGCCCTCGGTGGGGCCGGGCAGCCGTGCTGGTGAGCCTTGGAACCGCTCCGGTGAAAACCCACGGCTGCGAGAGCCGGGGGGCACAGGCTGGCAGACCCTCCAGGTTTCTCCTCCGCACTCCAAAACACCAGGCACGGGCTATCGCGCTCTCTGGGCTCCTCACCCTTCCAGCCTCCGCTTGCCGGTGCTGGAGCAGGGTCCCCCGGCCACCCACGCGTGGTGAGACCGATGCCCACGCCAGACCTCTCCCCATCCTCCTCCGCCGGGGTCGAGGCGTGCCGGGGTGCCGTGGCATCCCGCCAGCGCGGCACTGGGCTCGCCGGCACGCACCTCCCCAAAGAAAAGCGCCTTTGATTCACTTGAGAGTGGAGGAAACTATTAGCCAAGCTTTGTTTTCCTGGATCCCTCCCCCTGCCGCTGACATTCAGACGAGAGCGAGGGAGACAGAAAGTGAGAGAGGGAGGGCGGGAGCGGGTGCCAAGCGGCCGCACCCCTTGTCAGCTTGGGTCAGCGCCACGTTCGTTATTAATGCTCTGTCTAGAGGTCACATTCAGATGCAACGAGCCCCGGGTCAGCCAGAGGAACAGATTAGAGCTCGCTCGCTGCTCCGCCACATACCGACAGCACCGGCTCCCGTCCCCGGGCTGGCAGAGCGGAGCTGCGGCGCGGTCGGCTGCTCCCTCCCCTGCGCCTTTCTCCTGCCTTTTTTTTTGTTGTTTTTTTTTTTAATTATTTCTTGCAACATCGGGCACTTTCTGAAACTGCACAGCCTCCCCATAGCCCCGAACGAGGAGGTGAGGTAGGGGAGAAAACACCGGAGGCGCTTCCATCCGCCGTACCCGCGGCTGCAGCCAGCTGGAGGGCTCCGGGGAGCGAGCGGGGGGAGCACGGAGGACGCCGTTTGCTCGCCAGCCCCGCCGGAGGGAAGAGCACTGAGGCTGGAGCATGTGTTCCCACCAACTTCTGTCACTGGGGTCAGGAATCTCCCGCCTGTGACCTGCTTTCCAGCCTCGGTGCCTGCTCGCTCCCCGCTCTCGGCCGCCCATGGCTCTGAAATCCTCTCGCCCCCAGGATTTAAGGAACCGGCTTTGCTTTCTTCTCCGTCTCCGGCTGCTGCGAGGGAGCGAAAGCAAAATGCGTGGGGAGGGTGCGAGCAGAGCACTGGCAGCGCTTCGCAGCGGGCTGCCGTGCCCGGGGGGGCTCTGAAGAGGTGCCCCGACGCCCGCGTCCTTCCCAGCTCGCCCGCTGCACGCTCCGGGCGCGTTCCCTGCTCGCCAGAGCCGGACCCGGAGCACGTAAGTCCGACGGTGGGGTTAACTCGGGGTTGCGTGTAGCTGCCTGGGGGCAGCCCCTGCGTCCGAGCCCCCGCCCCGAGCCAGCGTTAAGATCTGGTAACTCAGTCATAGTTCCAGTTGCGCTGCGGAACGAGGGCTGCGCGGTGCCGAGGCGGGCTGGCGTGCCGGGAGAGCGGGCGGAGGCTGCGGGGGCACAGGGGCTGGGGCTGCAGTGCTGGGGGGGCTCATCGAGCTGCGGGGAGCCCAGGGCTGAGCGGCAAGTCCTGGGGCATCTTGGCTGGTCCCTCTCTGAACGTGTGGATAATCACAGCGTGGGGAAGCAGGTGTCGGTGCTTTGCTGCGGTTTGGATGCAAAGAGCAGAGCAGCTGGGCTGCCTGCCGGGTCCTGCAGGCAGGGGCTGCCGGCGCCTGCCCCATCCTGAGCCTGGCACGGCCATGGCCACCTGCCCGGCCAGCTGCAGTGTCCCTGTCCCCGAGCCCTGCGGTGGGCAGGGAACAGCGAGCCTGGCAGGGGAAAGGGCGGCTGGGAGCTGGCATCGCCCGCGGCTGGCAAAGGTCACACTGTGCTGGGGACACTCGCGCTGGCAGCCGTCTCCCCCAGCCCTGTCCCTGGGTCCCGCTTCCCTCTGCCGGACAGCACGGCGTCTCGGCCACCAAAGCACTGGGGCTCACGCCGCTGCCAGCGTTTGGGTTTCGGGGCTTCGCCGGGCACACCAAACGGCTCCGGCCCCGGCTGTCACGCTCGGTGCGGGGCCACCGGCATGGGCACGAGCAAAGGGGCTGAGCCGCTTGTTTGCTTTGGACGGCAGCAGTGGGTTGTGACACAGGGGACACGTTGTGACATAGGGGACTGTCCTGCTTTCCCCTGCAACCTTCAGCAACTGGAGCGGGGGTGGAGGACTCCCACCCCAGCTCGCTATCTCTCACGGTTGGTGGCCGGACATCCTCTTTTTTTATTTATTATTATTTTTAAGAAGTCCCAGCCTGCCAGCGGGGTGGCGGAGGTCGTGGGTTTGGCTGGAGCTAGGCTGGGAGTTGCAGAGTTAAAGCTCCAACTTGTTTCTTGGCTTGCCACAGCCTTTTGTGGTGCTCAGCGCCGTGCGATGCCTGCCTCTCCGTGCAATTTGATAAGCCCTGGTGCTGGGACGGGGCAGGATACAGGCACTGACTGCGTGTTAACTCCTGCTCTGCTGGATGCTACTGCTTTTCTCCAGGACCTGGGGAGCAGGACAGGGGGTTTTTATCTTTCCTGGGGTACGTGGTGCCATCTGTTCGATGCAGATACAACCACAGCCCCCACACCGTGCACTCGCCTTGCGGGGGTGCGCAGATCCCGGTCAAGGCCCTGATTTCTTGTGTCCGCGCTGGGATCAGTGTGTCCCGGGGGAGTTCATTGTTGGGTTGCAGCAGAGGCTGGTCTGGCCCTTAGGTCCATGCTGGGTTTCGGAGGTGACACGTGGCAGCAGCGTGGCTGGGGCACAGCTGCCCTGGCTCCCAGCACAAGCAAGGCTGTGTCCAGCAGCCCTGACGTGGGACTCACCAGCCCCACAGCGTCAGGGCAGCCAGGGAGGGGTTTGGGATGGACAGTGGAGGTGTGCTGGGGCAGTACCTCTTCCCAGGCTTCATGTTCGGTGGTTTCTGGGCAGAAAAACCCCTAATGAAAGAGGTAGATGCTCTTAGTAGGTTAATTCCCTGCTGGTTTTCATCTTGAAGTCTCTGTTTGTGGTAGTACCGTCCTCCTGGGCTTATAGTCTCTCCATTCTGTGCCTCAACACAAGATGCAGGGAGGACCTTGGAGCTGTTGGCCTGACGGTGGCATCATGTGGGCAGCCAAGAGCCAGACAGAGCAGCACACCCAGCTGGGCTGGCAGTGTCCTACGGGCTGGTGACAGCTCTGGCCCCACCGGCCACCACGGGGAGGACCAGCCCCGCACCGGGAGGGACTGCGGGCTGCGAGGTTGTATTTCTCAGGAAGCCTGGATCATCCTCGCCTGGGTCACCTCCAGGAACATGGGATGGGTAGACCAGGGTCTCTGGGCTGCGGGTGTGACTCCCACCTGCAGCTGCGGGATGGCGGGTGCCCAGACACCCCCACAGAGACCACCAGGACGTGGGGCACCGACTCACTCCTTCCTCCTCCTCCACCCTGGCAGGAGCCCCGTGCTTGGTTGGCCCTGTCTGGCCAGGTTTGCCAGCCCTTGGCATGATGCCTGACCTGGGAAGCTGCTTTTGTTCCCAATCCCATGATCAGCAGTGATAGCCCAGCCTGGGACATCACCTGGGCTTCCCGTCCCATGTGCCACCACATCCCTGCCTGGGCTGTTCTTCCCCATCCGTAACGGGATCATGGGGCACACGAGGGTGGGGAGAGCTTTTGCTTCATGGTCGAGACTAAGAGCTGCTGCCCCAGGTTCTCCTGGGCATGGAACACCTCCTACCACCGTCCCAAAGCGCAGGGAGCACCGCTCGCCCTCCTGACAGCCTGGTGCTTGGCCAAGACATGGCTGTGGGACGTATTTTGTTCCAGCGTGGTGCCATTTTTCCCCTTGGAAAGAAAAACAGCCTTTCATAGGTCATCCCCTGGCCTAGGAAGCCATTCAGACGGGTGCTAGTGACCGTATTGTTCCTGTGGAGTTTGGCTTGCAGGGCGGGTGTTTCCCATCCTGCACAATGCTGCCCTTGTGCGAGCGCATCTGGTGTTAAACCCTTCTCCTCTCTCCCTCCTGCGGGCACAGGTCTCCTTGAGCATGGGCGGAACTGGTCGGCCATTGCCAGGATGGTGGGCTCCAAGACCGTGTCACAGTGCAAAAACTTCTACTTCAACTACAAGAAGAGGCAGAACCTGGACGAGATCCTACAGCAGCACAAACTGAAAATGGTGAGACCCCCATCTCAGCTCACACCGGGCACCTTAGATACTTCCCAGCAAGTGCTTGACTGCTTCCCACAGCCAAGGGGGGTCTTTAGCATCTTGGAGAACGTACTGGAGTGAAAACTGGCTGGGCACTGCAGCTCTGTGCCCTGTAGGTACCGCTGTGACCTGCTGAATTGCTGGTTTGCCCCAGGGAAATTCGGGGATTTAGGACAAAGTGAGGAAAGGCTGGTCCGGACACAGACATCGGTTGTCTTTGGGGCTGCGAGCACATGCGTACACCTCTCCGTGCCTCAGTCTCCCCATCAGAAGGGGCTAACGCTGCTTCTTTTCTGGCATGCGGTGCAGGCTGTGAATGAAGTGGGCTTGTTTGGTGTTCTGGAGATAGGACGGGCTGCTAAGAGTAACTAAGGATTATAATTATTTCATTTGTAGAGTATCCTGGGGCTCCTGGTTTCTGGCTAATAGAATTCACATGGCTAAAACCCCCAAGGGGTGCTTTGAAAATGCAAAGGACAATGTTCAATGCAGGAATCTCTCCAAGCAAGCTATTACAGCGAGAGTAAAAAGAAAGACAGGAAAACATTCAATGACTCACCCAGGAATTTAATATCCTAGTCAGTCTATAGGAATGAGAGAAAGAGAAGACATCGGTGATTCTTTTTTATTAATTCTCTATGCACAGAGACACTCCTGAGTTCCCATGTTTCACGGAATTGTTTTTAGAAACAAAGCAAACAAACTATATAAAAGACCCCAAAACCGATATAAAGACTGGAATGAAATGTGCATCAAACCCTCCAAATATGAAATGTTACATTATAAAGATATCATTGTTCATTACTGGGGAGAATCTGAAATAAGATCATACAGCTTGGCTGACAGTGGAGCCGGTGTATATTAATTTACTCAGCTTCCTAATGTTGCAGAAATTATATCGCGGAAGTGTTTTTCTGCAGAACCACATTTTTCCCTGCATCCGTCCCTCCAAGGCAGCCGCTAGTGTTCTCCCGTCTAATTGCTCACTCTCACTTGCAGTTTATATCAGCATCATCATTTTATTTTTTGAGCATTGGAGGCTATGGGACTCAGTTGTAGAGAAGAACAATGAACGTTCAGCTGTTATTTATTGTGCTCTATTGTTTTGTGGCAACAGCAGATGCCAGAAAGCTGAATAAAATAAAAGAATAACTGAGATTAAATTGCCACAGACCTTCCTTCCCAACTCCTAAATATATTCACAACCCGACCAAGCCTCCAAATCTCATCCTATACCCCGTAGTCAGCGTGACCTCTGCGGAGGAAGCGCATGGCGAGCAGCGTGGCATCGCCTGGCTTTGCCGTGACACCCCCAAATTATTCCCTGACCTCACACCAACAGCTCTTGCTCTTCGTGTGCGGGGAAACACAGTGGCTCTGCTTTCCTTCCTCTTGCTAAATGAGAATAAACTCAATTAGCAGATCTCATTCATTTCCCAAGTGAGGCTCATTAATATCGTAGCCTATTCTTCCAGGTAGGTGTGACGCCGGGTTCGGCAGCGTGCGGGTGGCTCGGAGGGGCTGCAGGGGTGGGTTGGTGGCAGTGAGCCGTGTGGGATGGGAAACAGAGTCTGGCAATGTCCCTCTGTCCCCAAACCATGGCACAGCGCAGTGCGGAGCAGGATGTCCCCTGGGTGGGAGGGGGGGCAGCTCCTTGTCCCCTTGTGTGCTGAACCCCGGCTCTGGGGATGGGGGGACCCCTCTTCTGAGCATCCAGCATTAGGAAGGAGGAGGGTTTGGGGTGCAGCAGGGAAGGTGTCTGGCGCAGTGACCCTCCTTTTCCGCCTCTCCAAAGCCCACGTGGTCCATACCCTCCCATATCCTGCGTTCGGGGTTTTAATTTGAAGACCTGTCCTTTTTCTGGAGAGGTTCTGCCCTGAGGAAGGAGTACAGAGGGGCTGGGGCTGTGTCAGCACGTGGACCCCATTTTCCTCTCCCCTGAGCTGCTCAGTGCCCACAGACCCTTCTCCAGCCTCTTGCAGGAGTGGAATCCCAGCTCCAACCAGTTCCTCACCCCTGCAGCCATCTGCACCGTGGGACAGGAGCCTGGTAGTGGTGGGTCAGGGTCAGGCCACCCCGAGGCCTCGCGTTATCTGCCCCGCTGTGTGTTTTGGCTGGGTTTCACCCGTCGGCTCGGACGTGTCCCAGGCATCAGCGTCACTTCGCCTTGACCTTCTGCGCGCTGCGCTCTCTAATCTCGGTGTTTAAGGAGAGCAGGGCACTGGGGTACATGGTGTCCTCGGAGCTGCTCGTTTTGTTAGCGGTTGGAGATTAGGTGCTGTCTTCACCTGGAGCTCTTTGCACTGACTTGGGTCTAGTGACTGCTAGAGGAAGAGCTGCCTGTCCAGGCTGGGGGTCAGCGTGACGGGGCTGCCTGGGGACCAGGAGGAACAGGCGCGGAGTGGCCCCTCGTGCAAGGTTCAGCGTCCTGGGCAGCCTGTCTCCTCCGTGGTCTTGGCGAGGCAGGCTGGCCAAGTGGCACCAAGTCCTGGATGCTCCTGCAGTGGTGGCAGGTGGAGAGCAGAGACCCCGTGGGCTGGTACAGCACAAAATGAGCATCAAAGCACCCATGGCAAATGATCCAGGCACCTTCGTGTGGCTTCGCTGGTAATCTCTTGGATTAAGGGTACGTTGTGATGATGGGAAACACCTGGTCCCAGAGACTCTTCCTTGTCCACCACAGTCATGTTTAGGCTCCTGTGTCAGCCGTGGGGCCCGTGGGACTGCTTAGAGCAGAAAAGGAGCCTGTTCCTGGACAGGGCGCCAGGAGCAAGCTGGAGCTGTTCATGTTCTAAGAGGCGAGGTGGTGGCCCGAACATCTCTCTAGATGTAGCCAGGATTTCACATCATCTTCCCTAAACACCAGCAGTGGGGTTTGCCAGGAGAGGGACCCCCGGTGTCCCGGGGCAGCTGGCTGCTCCGCTCCGCCAACGGGCCCGGGCCCTGGCCAAGTCGGCGCTGGGGCAGGGGCTGGTTCCCGGCTGATTCCCCAGCGAGGAGCCCGCGCTGAGTCACCGACCCGTGAGTAAGAGGCAGAGAAGTCTTTGCCATAGTAACGTCGGCGCTTTGTCACCGCGTTAGCGTGATGGGGAACTGCTGCTTCAGACAGAAACGTGCGGTTGCTGAATCGCTGCCGGGACGGGCACGGGCACCGCGGAGCCCTGCCGTCCTCCTGAGCCTCTCCAGCCTTCGTACAGCCCTTTCTCAAGTGCCTTTTTCCCCTCTCTCCTGCCCAGTTTGATAAAAATAGATTTCGAGCAAGCAGCGTTTCCAAGCAAAAAAGCAGTTGTATTTGTTTGTTTTATCTGGAAGTTTTTTAAAGGATTGAAAAGTTGCGAGGGGGAGGGAAGGACGGGGGGACCAGCTCTTCCCAGCACAGAGATCCAGCAGCAAAGTTAACGTTTCCACCACAGCTTTATCTTTTCATCCATGTAAATAAACGTCCTACACACGTCATTCGTGTGGGGTTTGCAGGGAGAGCCGGAGATGATGGGCCTGTTCCTACTGGTAATATTTACTCAAGCAACAAGGGCAGGAAACAATAGCAAAGCCGAGACTTTTCCTTTAGGTCGGTGGGATGGAGCAGCTGCCCGTGCCCTCGTGGCTGCGGCACATGCCCTGGCGAGCAGGGCCGGGGCTGCCCCAGCGCAGGACGGGGCACGGGGCAGTTCACCATCGGGATGCCGTGCCACACGGGGCGTCCCCACCAGCAACAGCCTCCCCGGCATGGGAGTCAAAGTCCTTTGGCAGCACCTGCCATAGGGGACGTGAGAGCTGGTGCATGAAAATATTGGCTGGGCCATATCTGGGATGTCAGCTTTGCTATCTGCACAGGAGTGTCAAGCTGCGGCCACACGTGTTTGTGTAGCTGGAGGTGGTGCCTGGAAGTGCGCGGGATGAACATGTCGTATCACGTAATGAGTGGACGTGGGACCAGCGGGCTCTTGCCAGCCTGGCACTGGTGACTTCTGCACACGTGTCCTTTGTCCGTGCGTCTGCTGTCTGTGTGTCCGTGCCATCCCTCCCATGGAGGTTTGCTGGTGCCTGGGGCTCTGTGTGGAGCTGTGCTGGGTATTGCACCGTGGCAAAGTTTTTTGGCTGGGTGAGACCACGCTGCAAGGGCTTTCAGTGCGAGAATCTGGTGCCAAGGACTGATTTTCAGAGGGTTTACCCGGGCAGACAGCGGTGGGTTTAGCATCCCTCTCAGCCCTTCAGGCAGGACCGGTGCTGTCTCCTCCCCGTCCTTCTCATCTTTCCTTCTCACTATCCTCTGCCTCTTCCCCAGGAGAAAGAAAGGAACGCCAAGAGGAAGAAGAAAAAAGGCACCGCCGTCCAAAGCGAAGAAGCCCCCTTCCCTCCCGTGGCCGAGGACGAGGAGATGGAGGTGTCGGGGACGAGCGGCAATGAGGAGGAGATGGCCGAGGAGGCAGAAGGTGAGGCTGGGGGGGCTGCGGCAGGGGGGACGCCCTGAGCTCTCCCAGCTTTGCCACATGGTTGTAGCAGAGCCACCATGCACGGCTGCTCCGGGGCTGCGAACATCAGCGTGCATGGGGGGTCACGTCTGTCACCCCAAAGCCACAGCGAGGTGACGGCATCCCGCAGCACAAGGCGCTTGTGGCCTTTCAGATGCCTCCAGCTTTCACGCTTGCAAGGAGCGCCCTGGGTCGCCGCCCTCCTCCCGTGTCTGTCTGGAGTACGTTTGTTTTGGGAAGGTCGTGCAATGCGGGAGCTCTGACTCCCGTTGGCCTCTGCCGGGTACCCGTGGGCTCTCGAGGAGCTGATTGTGGACTCAAGGAGGGATAACCCACTAACGTTTGCGTGTGCCCATCCCCGTCCCGTCAGGGCATCGCTGCCTCTGCTGCCCTGGCCGGTGGAGCTGGCACTGCCAGCTAAGGCGGGGGAAGCCGTGGTCTTTCCAGGCCAAGGCTGATGTATCTTGGTGGGTCTTTTCCTCCTCCTTTCCCCTTTAAGGCAGCATTTTCCTCCTTGGCAGCATTTTCCTCCTTCCCAGCCATACCAAAGAAAGGAAACAACTTGAAAGTGACAATTTTCAGCTATTTATCGCTTAGAAAGTGCGGCAGCCAGTTTGGAGAAAATGTGCATAATTTTCCAACAATAGCCCCATTTGACTTTTGTCAAAAGTAATTTAATAACTTAACCAGTACTGCTGGCACCACGCTGGTTCCTGGCCTTAGCACCCAGGCTAATGGGACTCGAAATGGGAAATCTTTTCAAATCATTGTTGCGAGTGACTCATTACGAGGCAGATTCCAGGTAAATCTTTGTGCGAGGTGATACGTGACTCAGAGGCACAAAGTCAAAGGTAGTTATTGCTCTTTGTAAGAGTGCCTGAGAGGAAACAGTCATTTGGAGATTAGAGACAGATCTCTTGACACGCTCCTGAGCCTTACGCTCCGAGCCTCATCTCTGGTTCTGCAGCTGAGGTGGGCGACGGAGCTGAGAAAGTGAGTATAGGTTGGAGAAGACAGATTTCTGACGAGCACGGTGCATTTTCATGCCGAGGAAGGATGGATGAGCTCTTGGGACACAGTCCCTCTGTGCCACCAACCTCAGCAGTGTTTGTAATCTGTGCTGCTGTGGAGAGACACAAGTCAAGGGATGTGCGGGGGGAAGCCTTTGGGCAAGGCTGTGAGAGCCATCCCTGGCCAGACCCTGCTGAGATGGGACTGTGGAAATTCCTGGCGCTCCTGGGCATGTTTGTCCAGTGAAGGTTCGGAGGGAACGATTCTCTCGTCAGATGTAGAAACAACCTCTCAGCAGCACTCACCTGCCGCGGTGCATGGGCACTTGTGCTCCCAGCTCACATCAAGCCATCGATGGCAGATTTGAGAATGATCCTTTCCGTGTAATAATTAACCCGTCCCACAGCACTGCCAGCGCTTTGCTTTCGCCAACCCTGACCTCCTTTCTTCTGCCAGCGGCAGCTTAAATAACAACAAACAGGCGCGGTGTTTTGGGATGGTCTCAGCTGCCCCGGGGCTGGCAGAGCCAGGGACACGGGTGACATAAGTCCGCGAGCAGGGTGCCAGCGAGGTGCCCGGCCCCGGGGGAGCAGAGCTGATCCCGAGCCATGGGTGAGAGGGTGAGGAGGGAGCAGGTCCTGCAGGTCCAGCCAGCAGCCAGCCTTTTCCCTTAAAATCCAGCTTCCCAGTGGCTCGGTCTCCAGGCTTTGGGGCATGTGGTTTTGTGTTTGGGTGGGGGTTAACAACAATTGTCGTGCTGGGCAAGCAAAGAGGCCCCCAGAGCATCCCTTTACTCAGCAGGCTCTGGATCCGGGGATCCCGGCGCAGCTCTCCCAGCCCCGGGATCGTCTCCCCCTCGGAGGAACGAGGGCGTTCTCCTCCCATGGGAGGGGGCGGAGGCAGCGATATGGGAAGCGAGAATCTCGGGCTGATCCTTATTTTTATTTCTTCCCTTTTCTCAGCTGCAGTAAATAACAGCTCCGACACCGAGAGCATTCCCTCGCCAAGGCCTGAAGCCAAAGAAGGAGGCGAAAACGGGGCCAAGGCACCACCCGGGCCGGGAGGTGACTCCGGCGCAGAACCAGCAGTCAAGTTGGAAGAGGCTCCTACACCCCCCGACGCTCCCCCCGCTCCCCCCAACAACCCCGCTCCTGCATCCAGCCCTTCGCCCGAGGCAGCTCCCGAGCCGCCCGGCAGCGAGGAGAAGGTGCAGGAGGAGCTGGTGGTGGACGTGGTGAAAACGGAGGAGCCGGAGGAGAAGGTGAGCGAGGAGCCCTGCAAGAGCGAGGTGAAGAAGGAGGAGAGCGAAGACAGCCAGGAGAAGGACAAGGGGAATGACAAGAAGGCGGAAAGTGGCGTTGGTGGCGGAGGGACAGCAGGGACAGAGGGGACGCCCAAGGCTGAGAAGAAGGAGAGTCATAAAGGCAGCAAAGGCGCCGGGGTGAACCCCGACAGCGACTCCAGCGCGACCTGCAGCGCGGACGAGATGGACGAGCAGGATGCTGTGGACAAAAGCAGGTAGGAGCCAAAGGGAAAGCTCCTCCTTGGGAATGTCGCTGCTCAGGTGCTCCCCCAGGCGAAAGGACGTGGCCAGCTGTGTCCTCATGTGGCCGTGACCCTTGGGCCATCGCTTGCAAAGGGGCCGTGGCACAACAGGCAGTGCGATGTCCCAGCGTGCGGGTGCCACCGGGCAACGGCCGCGGGCAGGTATTGGGTGCAGAGCCGCTGTGTCTGCCGCTGGCAGCCCAGCCGGGTGACGCAATGGAGGGGACATGTCCTTGGGGACAGCGGAGTTGTGCCAGAGGCACAGGCTGGTGCATCTGGGGTCGGGAACGGTTCTTGTCTTGAGTTGACACTGGCAGGAAAGAAGCCACATCAGGGACATATTCCCAGTGCAGATAGGCGATGAGGTTCTCCTGTGGCGGAGATGCTCCTTGGATCTGTAGGGGTGAATGATCCATCTTGGCCATAAAGGGAGGAGAGCGGTGTGGGCTGTGTGAGCTTTCCTGGGGTGTCACCGGGTCTGAGCTGCTGCGGCCCCGAGCCCTCCAGCCACCCCTGGGAATGGCAGCCATTCATGGCCCTTCATGGGGGGCTCTTGGGACAGGGAGGGGAAACGCTGGCCCCTTCCTTGGAGACACGTCCTGCTCTCCTCCCGGCTTTTCCCACAGAGCCCTCCCCACCCAGGAACCTCACAAATGGGAAGAGGGTTTCCTGGTTTTTGAAGGATATATATGAATACATGCGTCTTTGTAGCCCTGGTTTTTCTCATGGCTTCTGCTTCCATCCACGCTGGCTCCTGGCGCCAGGTGGGACTCCTGAGTCTGCCCCACCATTGCACGTAAGGACAGCAGTCCCCAGCCTCGGAGCTGGGCTGGTGTCCTGCATCCCACATCCCTCCTGTGGGTTCGCAGGGACCGGTTTGGCAGCGAGATGGGTGCTGTCAGGCCAGGTGGGCTGTACGCAGCACTGTGGACAGGGTTGTTTAAGAAAAACAACGGAGCAAAGCCATGGGACAAGTTGGTCAGGAGCCATCGTGCATCTCCACCACCCTAACAACTCTGTGCTTTCCCTGCGGGGGATGCGGGAGCCGATGGGTGATCCTGTGGGATCCCCGGGGGTGCAGCCCCTCTGGCTGCCGAGCAGCTGGAAGCAGCGGTGCCGATGCCGAGGGGGTGTGGATGCCGCTGGCCCCGGCCAGGGCTGAGGCCTCTTGGCTGCTGTGCTCCTCTCCAGCACGGACGGGGTCCAGCACCACCCTTCCCCACCCTCCCCTCCCTCCCAGACGGGAGAAAACCTCCCAGCAAGGGAGAGTGGGGCCAGCGGGGCCGTACTCCTCCAGTTTAACATTAACCCAAAACCAGGGCAGCAGCGGCTCGTACCCACTTCTCAGCCGCAGAGGAGCAAGTTGTCTTGGGAATGACTTTTTCATCCCCAGATCCTCGCTGAATCAGCGCCTATCTCGCTTTTCAAACAGTTACCAGCTTCCAGGAATATTAAACATTAAACAGGTGTCCCTCAGCTCCCGGGCTGCTCCTCTTATCTGGCGCGTTGGTGAAGCGCGGTGACAGCAGAGCCTGCCAGCTCGGGAAGGCTGCAGCCGGCGCCTGGCGCTGCCCGGGAGCACCGGCAGGGTCCGTCCACAGCCGGGTCGATTTCGGCACCGTGGTGCTCCGGTGGGGACTGTCCCCTTCCCCAGTGTAGCTTTGCTCCCTCGCGTTCCCCCCGGCTCGCGGGCGGTTGCCGCAGCCCTGCTGCTGCAGCGTGACTCGCCACGAGCGGGACGAGGCAGCCGGGATGCCGCGTGAGCCGCCCCGTCACCGCATCACCCGATGCTCGCCCGCCCACCCAGCACCGGCGGGGTGTGGGTGCTCTTCCCTGCGCTTGTCAGAGCACCGAGCTGTCTGCGGCGTCTCCCGGGGGGGACAGGGTGTCTGGGGTGTTCCTGCGGCAAGAGGGAAGGGGATGCGGGACCCCAGTGGCTGATGGAGCTTGCTGGGCTCTGGAAAATCAGGCTGTTGAGCTATGTGCCCCGCAAGAATCGCTGCTGAGGAGGAGAGCGGTGCTGAGCACAGCTGCGGCTGTGGAGATGTGTCCCATGCCGCTGGCAGTGACAGTGACATGGAGCTGGGTCAGCGCTGCCGGGTCGGTCACCTCGTGGTGAGCACCAGGGCCTGTCTCAGCCCCGGGGTGACATGTCAGTGTCACCAGCCTGGCAGCGCTGGCCTTGGGGGTGAAGTGGCAGGAGAGGAGCTCTTTGCCAGCACCAGGAGCTGAGCTGGCTGGCAGCCTGCACTGGCTGCCCTGCCTCCCAGGTGAGGCTTGCCCAGAAAAATTGTCCCTTTTTAAAAAATAATTTTTAAAAGATTGGCTTCTTTTGGGCAAAATCAGAGCCCAAAGTGCCAGGGGAGTGGGTCCAGGGCTGCAAACACGGGCATTCCCCAGCTCAGCAGCCCCAGAAGAGCGGTGCTGCAGCTCAGCACGGTGTGGAGGTTTCAGGAGCAAGTGCTGGGTGTCCTTGTCCCCAGCCACACGTCTCAGCAGTCCCTGGGGCATTGCACCCTGCCGGGACCCCTGTGTCCCCACAGCAGGGCTTCACAGCACCCGTGTGGCCCCGTGGACAGGCAACATTGCAGTTCTGCAGGGAGCAGCTCAGGTTTGCTGCCCTTCACCTGTTCTCCTAACCGGAGCACCCCAGTCCCAATCTGGAGGTGGGTCCCTGTCCCCTCTGGTGCTGGGCACCGTGCAGAGCAAGGGCTGGGGCCATCCCAGCACCAGGATGAGTTTATTCCCCGCACACGGCCCCGCCACGCTTGTTTATTCATCCAAGGGTGAGCATGGGATGACCTTGGAATTTATAGGCTGAAGAGAGCGGTGAAATAACAGCTAAAATAAACAAATCAAGCTGTAAAGCTGGAAAACTATGAACTGGCTTCAACAGACTGGAGTCGGGAAGGAGAGAAAGCAGAGATGGCCTGGAGAGATGTGGTCCCTGGGGTCTCGGCATGGGCTCGGGAGCTGGGCAGAGTGAGCGTTTGACCCGTGGGTTTTGCATGGCCCGTTTCGCTGGCACCACGGAGATGCCCACCCACCCCGCTGTGTTTGCACAGGGGCTCGGCGCGGCCATCCCGGTGTCTGCCGGGGGAAGAACAAATGGGGAGGGTGCAGGGCTGAACACCAAATCCCATCCAAATCCAGCCTCTCATCTTTCCAGTGATCTGAGCGTCCCGGCCATGTGCACGTGATTGCTTGCTCAGGCTTTAGCACCTTGATAAACAGCATGAGGCTGATCCCGAGCACCATGTGTGATCTCTGGAGAGTGGCCTGGTGCCCAAATGAAATCTGAACTGGTCACCCTGTGCTATAACTCCCGACTCTGGGCTCCAGTTCCCTTTGGGTTTATTCTGGACAACAGCAGCAGATTTGCCAGAAATAGCAAGAGTGGGGGATGAGGGCAAGAGGGTTCAAGGGCCAGTTGAGCTTGGATGCGACGGTCTTGTTTAAGCATGGAGCTCTGGGGGCTTATCTTCTCTGGAGAACGGGATTTGAATCCCATTGTGCTGTCCACCTCCCTTCACCCTTTTCATCCCGCAGCAAAGCTGCCCTGGGTGTTGCCGGGCCGGGCTGTGCAGCAGGGAGCAGCTCCCCTCTGTGCCTGCTCTCAGGGACCAAAACGACCAGGGGACACCTGCAGCCCCCCGAGATCGAGATGCCGAACACCTCCCCAGCAGATCTCTCGTGCTTTGCACAGCACGGTAGATTCTCCTACTGAGCAACCTCCTGTGGAACAAGCATCCTTATGGTGGTTGCCATCTAAACAGGTTTGGGGCCCGGGCCGCAGCTTGCAGGGCTGGAAGCCCAAGCACGTGATGTATTCCAGAGCCCGGAGTCCCAGCAGCGAGCAGTGGTCCAGTGTGCTCCTCTCTGATGAACGGGATGTCCCCTAGGCTTGGCAACATAAAACAGAGGGGTGCAGGATGTAGGGGAACAGTGGGACGTGGAGTTTTTCCATGGAATTGCCTGGTTTACGTGCGTGTTTTGTGCCCAGGTTGCTGTCCCCCCGGCCCAGCCTGCTCAACGCTGCCAGCGATGCCAGGCTGAACTCCTCGCCGCAGAAGCCACTAGACCTGAAGCAGCTGAAGCAGCGAGCGGCTGCCATCCCTCCCATCGTGAGTACCCCAGCGGGGAGGGACGGGACCGGGAGCACGGCAGCTACGTGTGCCATACGCATGTTGGGTTAATGGCTGGACTCGGTGATCTTGAGGGTCTCTTCCAACCAAAACGATTCAATTATTCTCTTCCATCGGGCTTTCTCCTGTGTTGTGAGGATGCGCTTACCCCTGTGGATGGCCGAGCTTGTGGTCCACAGGGAGCTGAGCCGGGGTGGTGTGAGCTCCCCAGCACACAAGGTGCTCCCTGTGCAGAGCGTGTTCCCAGCTGCTGGAGCAGCTCTGCCAGCAGCGTTTGGATGTCCCTTGAGCTCTTTTATCAGAAAGTCGTGGGAGGTCTGGACAGAAAAAGCTTCTTGCCACATGACTGCTGCCTCCCGTTGCTTTAAAAAGCGATTGTGCACCTTCCCAGCCCTGCGCTTCTCTTCATCTCATGCTTGAAGGGTACCACATGAGAAGCATTTCTGCTCTTCCTCCTCCAGAAGCCCTGCATGGTCCCTCTTTTTGGCTACCAGTAGCCAGAACACGTGTTCTCCAAGGCTGACGGTTCCTCCTGGTGCCGTGGCTTGGGCTGTGACAAAAAGCACCCTGGTATCTCCAGGGTCAGCACCAGAGGAGCAGCATCGCAGGGTGTGGAGGGAGGAAAACCCTGCTTTGGGGTATTGAGTTCTCAGGAAGGACCCTTTCCTGATGCTCTTCCAGTTTCCCGTGTTACAGCCTATGATGTGGCTGCTGGAATGTAACTTCTGGCAAAAGCTACAAGCACTTAACTGTGGATTAGAGGTTTCCAACAAGGGAAGCCTGAGGCCCTCCTGTAGTGTCACCGGCAGAGAGCTGATACGCTTTGTTGTGGGCTTTTTTACTCTCCGGTGAGCTTTGGAGCCCTGTTTGGGCTGGTAAGACTTGCGGTGATAGTGTGGGACAGGTGCTTCTTGTGGCACCTTGATGCCTCCAAGACAGTTACAGATGTCAACAGCACGCGGTCGATGTCACCAACTGTTGTTGCTTTGCAGATCTCCGAAGGTTTCTCAGAGGGGATGTTGCAGAGTGGAAGCGTGAAGCCTCCGGTGCCTCCCCATGCCCTGGCCCTCTACCAACAGCAGATCACAAAAGCCCACGAGTCTGCCCGCGAGGACCTGCCCCCAAACAAGCTGTCGCAGCCCCAGCAGCAGCAGCAGGCGGAGAAGGAGCAGCCGCCGAGCAGCAGCCCCAGGGGAAAGAGCAGGAGCCCCGCTGTCGGTGACAAGGAAGGTAGGAGGGTGTGCGTGTCGGTGTGTTTATCCGCTCAGAAACGCCCGGTGCGTGCAGCTGTACGCAGCCGGCTGCTTCCCTCCTCTTAGGTGGAAGCTTGCTCCAGCCCTTGAAAGCTCTTTAATAGCATCTTGAAGCAGGACCAGAGAGCCATGGCTAATTTCTCATGTTCATTAGACAGTACATCATGTCTCACTGAGCCTGCAGCAAACACCGGGCCAGTGTCGAGCGCTGAGGAGGTGAAGATTGCCTTTATTAGCGGCTCTGCCATTCACTGCAGAGCAAAGGGGCCTGGAGATGTGCCAGGGCTCTGGGTACAATGGCTCTTTTCTACCTTGCTGGCTTTCTATAAAGAATGCTTTTAATGCTCTGCGGGGACCATTATTTCATTTAAAATCAATGCTAATACTGTGACTCGGAGTCCAAAGGTTCCTGTAAAGATTCCCAGTGCTTTCTCCTCGGAATAGCTCTGATGTGGTTTGGCTGCCTAATGAGCAATTCAGAGTTTCCCACCGTAGAGCATCTGAAGTGTTATTAGCTGGAGCACCTGGGGATCAAGGTTAAGGAGAGACGAGAAGTCCTGATGAGACCATCCTTTAAATGTGGTTTTAATCTGAGTGTCGGAGTCTGTTCCAGTTCACAGTCTGTGTCCCTGCCCCTCACAGCCAGCCTGTGTTTCAGCTGCATGTGACAATGAGACACTGTCACCAGCAGCACGATCAGAGGAGCAGGGAAGTTTGGCTGGGTGGGTGGGATGTCCCCCAGTGCTGGATCCTACATGAGGATGAGTGCAGCTGCAAAAATGACCTGCTTGTGCGTGGAAATGGAAGGTGGAAGAGACTGCATTGATGAGCCAGATCTGCACTGGACCTGGGCTGTGATCTTTGCTGGAAAATCACTGCATTAGTTCACCCTCCAGCAGCCAGGATCTTAGCAGCCTGCTCCGCAGTGCCCAGGCCCAAGTATTTATTCTTCAAGCTGTCATGTCCCTCTGGACAGGACGTGCTTGCAAGAATTGTTGGTTTCTGGAACTTGGTTAAATTTTCTTTGAACAGTAAGTAGCAGCGTGTGTGCATCACACCTCCAGAATGTTTTGCGTATCAGCAAGGAAGGTGACTGCTCACCTTGAAAGAGGGGGAGTTCCCCCTTAGAGGTGGTGCTGCCACCATCTCCGGCTGATCTCATCCTGCTGTGCTTGTGTTTGCTGCCCGGGTGGAACAGTTCCCCTCCATCAGTTAATCAGGTTTGATCTCCTCCTGTGCCATAATCCTGTGCAGAGCTGATCTTGCACAGCTCAGTGTCCTGGTGAGATGGGTGGCATGGGCAGCGCCCAAACCTGAAGCTCTGCAGCGCTGGCATCCTGGTGCTGCAGCTCCAGCTTCCTCCTGGCCGCAGGAGACGAGGAGATGTCACTGTTTATTGGGGCAGATTTGTGTCACCCAGGTACAAGGCAGGATTTAGGGGATGGAGATTAACTGTGCCACTCTGCAACCTTTTGGCACCATTATTGAAGGCAAGGATCTGGTACCCACGGGGATTTTTTAATGGCTTTGTTCTCTGCAGAGCACTGATGATATGAAGCACTTCATTCTCTCCTCTCGCACATCTGGAGCGCTCTGGATCTTCCATGTTAATGAAACTAATTACACCTCCCTGTCCCCCTGCAAACATCTCAGCAGGTCTGGGGCTCCAGCTGTGCGATCTCCAAACTCTGCATGTTTGCTGGGTACCGGGGTGGGTCTGGGCTGCTCATGGACCCTGGGGAACCATGGGCTGGTCTTCTCTGTTTGTGGTGGGAACGAGTCTCTCATTTGGGAACTAGCCGGTCTGCACGAGTCACCTGGAGGGGAGAAATCACGTCCCCTGTAGCCCTGTTTTTGGTGCAGGTGTGGACTTGGGCAGCTGCTCAGTGCTGTGTCTGCCTCTTGGAGCACATCCTGGCTGCCGATCAAGGATTAGAGGGGAGATAGCCAGATAGTCCTGGCAAATCTCTGTACGTCCCTTCCCTCCTCTGCTCTCCAAAGCGCCCCAGTGAAGTGGCAAGTGTCCAAACTGCAGAACCGGTGCTGCCACACCACCTCTCCACAGACCTCGCGTTAAGCAGGACAGCCCAGCACAGCCACAAAGCCTCCAGGAGAGCCTCCCCGTGCCAGCTCCGCCGGAGCAGGTTCTCCTGTTCCTCCCCTGCCTGATAAGAGAGCTTGAACTCTTGCAGCCGCTCCAGAGATCAGCGTCCTTCACGCCGCTCTGGAGCCTCTTCAAAGCCGAGTCTTGCACACATCCTGGCCCAGGCGTTGGCGGCCTCGCAGCCGCTGGCAGCGGCCGTATCGGCTTGGAGGGCGGCCAGCCCGGCCGTACCTTCCCCAGCGCTGCCCTCCCCTGCCTTCCAGAACGAGCTGCTAATTGCAGGGCCAGGCAGAGGCAGGCAGCCCTGCCTGCATCTCACCGGCGGGCAGACAGATCCCGATTCCCCTCGCCGAGTCGCCGTCGGGCATATCTTTGGTTATCGCTCGGCGGTTTGAAAGCCAGCGCTGTGCTTTGTGTTGATTTAGTTGTGTTTCGTTTGGCCTTTGTAGGCGATGGGGAGCCAAGAGCATTAATTTGGATGACGGATCGTATAAACTCTGACTCTTTCGCTCCCATTCCAGGGGCTTGATAAACGGTAATAGGAACTTGCTCTTCCCTGCCTAAGTGCTATTTTATCAAAAGCTGGCTGAGTTATAGCCACCCTCTAATGCGGGGGCAATTAGGAACTGGCTGCGTTTCACAGGCTGGAGAGACATGGAGGGGAGGGGACGGCTCCCATGGGAAGGGGAGGTGGACGGGGCTCTCCAAGAGCCATCCAGGGTGCACGTAGCCTTGGCTGACAGTGTCTTGGCATCCAAGAGCATCTTCAGCCGGGACATCCCAGCACCATTCGCCCCCACGCAAGCAAAGCCAACCGGGGCTGAGCTGAAGGGGAGAAAACCAGGGAGCGTGGACGTGCCAGAGCGTCTGCATCGACCTGGGGGATGTGCCTGGATTCCCCCGTGCTGGCAGGGCGAAGGGATCCGCTCTGGGATCCAGCATGGGGAGACAAGAGGCTGCAGGCGAGGTCTGGCCCCAGCAGGCTCAGAGGTGCGAGTGCCCACACACCTCTGCCTGCCGAGAATGGATTTCTTCTCTCACTGAAGGGGACAAGAATAATCTCCCAGCTTCTGAGTACACGGAGCATTAATAATGATAATGCAGTAAAGCCTCATTAAATTGGGCCTCTGATAATCTACTTGCCTTGTTACTAGGCTTAGCGGGATTCAGGCTTCTATTTTTATCAAAAATTGATGGTTAAAGGCTGAGTTCGTTTGCGATTGCTATTGTTTACTGCCCAGTTTCTAATTTCTGGTCAATGCGGACGTTACACGGATGGGTCTGGGGAAAAAGGGCAATGCAAAATTAAGTGTTTATCGATTACAAGCAAATCCTCCCAAACCTGCCCGTAATCTATCCCAAAAAGCCTGTCTCATCTGTCTGCTGAGCGGAGCGTGAGGATGCACTTGGGATGGAGCTGGTGCAGATGAGGCCCCTCTTTTCCCAGCACCCTGCAGAGCCTGGCAGGGCTCGGGCATCCCGGCACAGCTCCTCTGTTGTCAGGCACTTCGTGGCCTCTGATCAGCCTTTTTTAGCCAGGGTGAACCCAGCCTGACATCCACTATACCCTGAGCCAGACAATTTCAGGAAGCTTTCCTGCCCCAGCCCCGGTGCCTTGCAGAGGACCAGCAAGCCACCCCATTCCCCGCAGAGGCGTCTGGTCATCCCGCAGAGCCCATCTGCATCTTCGTTTGCCTTTGACAGTATCATACAGTGCAGTTGTTCCAGGTGTTTGGAGAACATCTGGTCGTTTCAGGCACTGCTCGTTATTCCCTTGCTGTCCAACAAGCTCATGCCATTATTTCTGGCCACTTCCCACAGCCTGCAAATGGTTTATAGCAAGCAACCATCCTTTAATAGCAAGCGAGCTTTCACATCACGGTGTGACGTGGGGATGAGCCGATGCCCGCTGGATGTCCCCTGTGTCCTGGAGGGATGCGGATGTTGGTGCCTCTTGGCTTTAACCTCAGCAAAGGGTTGGGCAGGATCACCATGAATCCCCCAGTGCTGCCAGGGGGCTGATGTGGAGCGGTGGGCACAGCGGGAGCTGCCCAGGAGCCCTGGTGAGGAGCTGGGATGTGAGGAGCTGGGATGTGAGGAGCTGGGCGCTGTGCTGGTCCCCGTGCCCAGCTGCACGCCGCACGCTGTCTCTCCTGGCCGGGATGGAATGTCCGTGGGGGTCCCGGCTGGCAGCGAGCACCGACAGCCACCAGCACAGACGTCCGTCCTCCCTGCTGCGCTTTAAACATCTGAGTAGAAGAAATGGTGTCAGATCCAGGCAGGGACACTGAAGCTTTTTCTTTTTAGTTTGGTTGGGGAATTCAGCCCACATCTCCTGGTCAGGTCGGACTGAACCGAAGCCTCTTCCCACCCCAGGCGCTGGCTGCGCTGCCCGTGCCCGCAGAGACCCCTCACCCGTGGGGGCCGCTGAGTATTTCTGCTTTATGTTCCCCTTGCAGAGAAGTCCCTGCATTTCTCGTCCATCGCAGAGGCTCAGAAGCTGAGCGCGGAGCTGACGGCCGCCTCGTGCTGGCCCCCTGTCCTGTCCTACGCCCGGGATGTGATAAAAACCTCTCCCCAAGCGGAGCCCCACTTGTTCCAGTATAACCCACCAGGCAAGTACAAGCCGTGTGGCATGTGCCCTGTGTCCTGACGCGGGGCTGAGCACAGAGGCTGGTGTTGCGGCCCAGATCACAGGTCGTGCTCTTAAATCAGTGCAGCTTTTTTGGGGGAGCTAAGAGCGAGGGTTCAGCAGACACCTGGTAACCCCCTGGCTTCAGCCAGGCATGGGGATCCCTCGCTGCAAACACAGTCTGAGGGTGCTCGGGCAGCATCCCTGTGCTGTCCATCACCAGCGGGAGGGCAGACAAGTTGGGTGCAGAGCATCCTCTGGCTGCAGAGGGGACAAGATGATGATTTAAATTATTTTAGTCCTTTCCAAAATGATTGTGTGACTTGGATCCAAGTGCAGGGGCACAGCTGGGTGGTTTACCACATCCAGCCCCTGCTCTGTCTCTTGTCCCTTTCCTCTGCAGTAGCTGCATCCACTCTGCCCTCCCTTGGTCTCACTGATGCTTGTGTTTTCCACACAGGACACCCCATCCCGCTCAACCTGCACGAGAGCTCTCGCTCAGGGCTGCAGAGACTAGCAAGCATCTCCAACCCTCCTCCCCTCATCTCCTCCACCAAGCATCCCTCTGTGCTGGAGAGACCGGTCGGATCCATTTCCCAGGTAGGGTTGTGGGGTGTGAGCACTGGGGACACCTCGCAGGGACCGGCAGCTGCTCCCTGACTCCTCTCTTGCACCACAGGGCATGCCCATCCAGCTCCACACACCCTACAGCTCTGAGCACGCCAAGGTCCCCGCCGGCTCCATCGCCATGGGCCTCCCGCTGACCATGGATCCCAAGAAACTGGGTAAGAAATTGGGGGGCGAGTGATTTCCCACGTGCTCCAAGGGCAGCAGGGAGCGAGCCCGCCGGCGGCACAGCGGAAAGGAGGAGCACAGGACGCAGAAAGGGAGCGCGGGGACCTGCTAAGAGGATGAAAGGATTAGTCTGTCGGGAGAGCAGAGACACGGGGAGCTAAATTTATGCAGTATAGGAAAGCATCAGCTTGGTCGGAGACACATCCCAGCCTATAAATACCCTCCGGCTAATAGTGTGATCGAAGGAAGGAAATATATTGCCACTCTTCAGGCCAGTAGGATAATGAGTAAATGGCCTGAAGTGAACAAAGAAATTGTTTAGTCTGCGGATTTGAGAGCATTTCTTAGCAACAGAAGGGGCTGGAGCAGGACCGATCTGGGGAGGGGGGAGCTGGGCCCTATTTCCCAACATGTATGGGTCCCATTATAAACCAGCGCTGGGTTTTCAGTGCCAGCCTGGTTCCTGGTGCAGTGCCTTCACCAGGCTGAGAACAACGATTTGGCTTTGCTCGCCAGCACTTGTGTGTCCTGCCAGCCGCCGTAGCCTTGGCGAAGGCCACCGCAGAGCGATGGGGACACCAAAGGTGCCGAGGAGGTGCTGACCCAGAGGTGAAAGCCTGGAGCGGCTGCGGCCCCGTGCCCTGTGCTGATACGTGGTTCATGTTTTCCAGTGCCTTTTCCTGGAGTAAAGCAGGAACAACTTTCTCCTAGAAGCCAGGCCAGCCAGCCGGAGAGTCTGGTTCTGCAGCCATCCCAGGAGGGCTCCATCCTGCGGGGTGAGGAGCGGGGAGCGGGAGGGAAGGGTGCCGGCACTGCCCATGGGGCCAACGCCGTGCTGGCTGCACCTACCTGCTGATTTTGGGTTTGATTTCTGGGGTTTTGCCCCACCAAAGAGTTCTCTTTGCTCATTTTCTCCAGCATTGCCAGCAGGACGGCAGAGAGATCTGCACAATGTTTCTAGCCATCTCTGTGCATCAAAGCTTCAGGCGTTGATCCTGGTGGAGGTTTTGTGTTCGCCCCAAAATCTGTTGGTTATGACAAAGCAAGACCTGTTTAAATGCCATTAATTCATTTTCAGGCTCTTCACTATTGCTGCCGCAGCTGGGCAGGGACCACATTTCATTTAAATCCAGCTGTCCTGTGTTTCTTTCCCCATTAGCTAGGCAGAAGAAAATACATGTAAAGGTGTTGCTTTTAAGTGCAAATTCTGGTTTGTGAAACCCCCAGGCTGAGGCAGTGGGATGCAGGGAGTGCGATGGATTCGCTCCACCCCGCACAAATAACACACGAATGAACTCAAACCACCCCAAGCTGCATCTCACCAGAGATCTGCTCGGATTGCATCAGGAGAGGCTGAGATGGGCTGTGCTTTCTCCCAGGCCTGTAAATCTGCCCAGCGCCTCCACAAAGGCAACAGAGACATGATCACCTCAAAATACCCTTTATTTTTTTCCAGCTCACAGGACTGGGTCCCTCAGGGGCTGGGTAGGGAAGGTTCTGCAGGCATGGGGTTGAACACTGGTGTTTCTTAGAGGGCTTCCCCTCCAGTCCCTCAGCTTGCTAGAGATTGGGTCAAATCCTGCGCTTTGTCACTGGTGTCAGCACCACGAGTTTTGTGCTGAGCGGTGAATCCGGCCCCCAGCTCACCGGCTTTTGTGTCCTTACAGGTACTTCCCTCAGCTCTGCCTCGGGAGGGAGCATCACCAAGGGAACACCCACATCCAGACCCCCGCCGGAGTCACCCATCACCTACCGAGGGTCCATCACACACGTAGGTCCCTCATCTCTGGCGGGTTTTGCTTCCCGGGTGCTGGACATGGGGGTCGGGGGGTTGTGGGACGTGCTGAGTGTGCAGCGTGGGGCTGAGCAGTGTGGGGCTGCAGTGCTCCTGTCCTGCAGAGCCCCTCAGAGAGGTCTGTGGCCAGAGCCTTTGCAAAAACCCTCCAGCTTGGCACAAACCCTGTTCCATGAGCTGAGCAGAGCTCAGCCAGCAGCGATGCAGAGTCTTAAAGCACATTTAAACCCTGCTTTGCTTTCCTGAGCTGTCAGGAACAGAGGCAAAATCAGCTTTAAATGGCTCTGGGAAAATAATCTTGCCAGTGGAAGAAAGTGGAGCGGAGAGAAGGAAGAGATGGGCGGAAAACCCTGACCGGGCGAAGGAGGCTGTGAGGTGCATGTAAGGGAGCGAAGGCCCCTGCCAAGGCTGAGCCGCTGTGCTCAGGTCCTGGTCCTGCCCAAAGCTTCTCCTGAGCAGGAAGTTACTTTGGCCTTAATCTCCACCATCCATCTTCAGAAGAGCAGCTGGCAAGCGGGCGATAGTTTTTTGCAGTGTGAGTTATTGCTCATCTGGTAACAGAGCGGAGAGCGTTAAAAAGGAAAAAATCTGTTTCCCGTGGGGATTTTATCTGGCCATCATTCAGATATTTAAAGCCACTCGCGCTCAGATTTTTTGCCTGCGTCCTTCAAGGAGGGTGACCACGTTCCCTTTGGCCCTGGGGACCTGAACCTGCGTCCTGGCGCAGAGCAAAGGCTCCTGTCGCCTGGTGCCCTGCATCCAGCAGCTGCCAGGAGCGGCTGCTCGAGGGCTGTAAATAACCCGTCAGGGCTCCGTCCCCTCGTGTGCCCCTGCAGCAGCTGTGGGCAGCAACGGGTGGGCATGAAGGGTCTGGAGCAGCATGTACCAGAGATCACAAGATGAGCAGAGTTTGCCAAGACGCTGTTTTACATCCATCTAAATTGCTTTGGCTTGGGAATAAGGTACCGAGCCCAGACGCTGGGCAGTACCAGCTGCTGGCCTGGCAGCCCATGTCCCTCCGCTCCCCCTGGGGAGACGGAGCCCCCCATTCCGGCAGCAGCTCCAGGTACCAGAGCTGACATTTGATCTCAGATTAGTCATCCAGTTCACAGAAGAAACATCTTGAATATAAGCTCTCTGCTCTGAAGCCATCTGTCATCACCTGCTTTCAAATCCCCTCGGAGCACGTCCGCGGAAGGAAGGTGTCTTACCTGGGGCTGCGAGAGCAGGGACCAGGTGTGCTGCAAGGGCGAACGATCAGAGCATTGAACCATCAGAACACTGACCCATTGGAGTGTTGAACGTGACCTGGCTGGGCAGGACATCTCTGGGGCTCTGTACCGGGCTGGGAAAACAGGCTGCAGGGAAAAGCTAATGCTCAAGCAGTCCCAGCTGTCACGGAGGTGTCCCTAGGAGGGCACCAGCCCTGTCCCCCCAAACCCATGGGGTGGAAGTGAGCTGGGTAGCTTATTCCAAAACACACAGGCAATAGAGTTGCTGTTTTGGAGATCCGCGCTGTCCTCGCCCTCCAGCTCTTCCCAGCAGCCTTGCGCAGATCACATACCTTTTTACCACTCCTCGTTATCGTCCTCATCAATAATTAAGCCGCGAGTCCCTCGCTGTTTGCTGCGCGGAGGCCGGGCGCGCTCTCCCTCCCGCGGGGAACAGCCTGTCCCTGTGCGCCCGCTTGCTTAATTGCTTGTGACACTGTTAAATATGGATCTTGGTGGCTTTCCAAGGGCACCCCGGCAGAAGTGCTGTACAAAGGAACCATTACCAGGATAATCGGAGAAGACAGCCCCAGCAGAGCAGAGAAGGCGCGGGAGGATGCCATGCCCAAAGGACATGTCATCTATGAAGGGAAGAAAGGCCACGTGCTGTCCTACGAGGGTAAGTTGGAATTCTCAGCCTTTTTGGGGGGTTTGTGCAGCCAGGGCTGGGAGTCAGGAGCTGTTTGACCAAAGCTTGATGAAGTGCAGTGGTCCAGCCTCACGTCTTTACTTCCAGCGTCATTTCTCTCCTTTCCCGTCGCCCCTGCCCACAGCCTGCTGGGTGTCCCCCTGTCCTGGGTGCTTGTCTTGCCTTGGAGGCAGCTTTGCCGGTGGGCAGGGGTGCGATGGGGCCATGGCCATGGATGGGGTCTCTAGTTTTGGGGAGCAGGGGAGAGGAGAGGACCAGGCAGGAAGGTATTGCCTTCATCCCTAGCACCCCTGTGCAGGGGGGTACTGTCCAAAAACGCTATGAGAGCATCCTCCATCTCTTCGCCCTCTGTCCTTGTGGGTTAAAATACTGGTGTGAGCCCTGGTGTGCCTGGGGATGGCTGTCCTTGCGTGTCACCTCTCTTCTCAGTTGGGTTTGGAGGTGATTAAGGAGCAGATCCTGACCCCAGCGGGTGTCTCTGTGCTGTCTGATCCCTCTGCCCCCCTCCCCAGGGCAGAGCTTCCCTTTACCCTCCCCGGCAGCCCGGGCCCTGCGGTCGGTCCTGCAGGCAGAGGGTGTTCAGAAGTCCCTTTCCTCTTGCCCACAAGTGCAGGCAGCTGGTTTAATCGCAGACCAGTTACTTCATCTGCGGCCAGAGGCAGAGGGGTCAGGCCAGGCCACAGGGGACAACTCACAAGCTTCAGCTGATGCCACTTCTGTGTGTGCCCTGAGACCACAGGGACCTTTCAGGACAGGGCTCTGCCCCGAGCTGCTCATCCTCTGCGTGGAAACCAGCTCGTCCCACGCCTGCCCGCGTTCCCTGTCAACTCTAGCCCAGATCAGAAGTGTCACCGCGGGAGACTCGTGTCTGGGCGCCCTTTGGGACAGTTGGCAGGGCTCAGACCATGGAGGAGGCGGGAAGCATTTCAGGACTTGTTTGTGCAAGAAGCTATTTTAATCTCCTCTGCCTGAGCTGGGAGTCGAATGAGGTTGGTCTCAGAAACGGTGCAAGCAGGGCAGCAAAGACCAGCAGCCCGGGCTGTTCCCCATTGCGCTTGTGGGTGTCAGCCCATCTCCTGGCCTGCAGCCTGAGCCCATCGCCTCTCGTCCTACCTCCCGGGGACACAGATGAGGAATTAGTTCCTTCCTCCCCACGGCAGCCCTTTACATGCTCGAAAGCATTTATCACATCCTGAGTCATCTTTCCTCCTGCGGCCCGGCCAGCCCTGCTGCCTCTCTCCTTCCCCCCATGCAGCCCAGCGAGGCTTTGCAGCCCGAAGTGGAAGAGTTAAAAAAAAAAAAAATTAAATAAGAAAACTGAAATTGTTGGTGATTATGAATTTTGGCAAGCAGAAAAAAAAAATTGCAAATTCTTTAGTGTCATGAGGGTGCTTAAAATAAAAGAGCTGTAATGAGACGAGATCCTGTAGCATGTGCGAGCTGAATTGTGCTAGATTGGTTATTCTCATGCTGCATATGATTGCTGATGGCTTCTGCAAGGCAAGGGATGCGGTTCTGGAGTGATTTGCCTTCTGTTTAGTGTCTCTTCTCCCTCGCGTCCTCCCCCCGCTTCCCAGCGGTACAAAGGGTGCCCGGGACCGTCCCCTTCTGCACAAGGGCTGTTGGCAGCAGATGTGCGTTGATGACAGGGTGCGCGCACATCGCTCCACATCTGCCGCAAGGTGCTGGGCTGACTCTGAATGTCACCCGCAGATTTTTCCCATCAAATGAATCTGAACTGAAGGACTAGGGACAGATCCCTCTCTTGTTTCCCCGCACCCAGCCCCAAATGCTTTCTGGACTGAGTGGGTGCCGACTGCAGAAACCAACAGTGGGTGTGAAGTTGTAATAATACCATTTTATTAATTACTGGTTTTGCTGAGGACTTTTGTTCCCAGTTGTCCACAACGGAATGAATGTTTTTAACTTCTCCGTTTTCCCTAATTTTATAACCACCTTCTCTGCTTGCAAAGAGGAGAATCAGGGCACTGGCAATCCGTGGCCAGGCCAGGGATGATGGGCAGAGGCATTTACCTCTCCAAGCCAACGTCCCCCCTTGGAGCTTGGTACATGAACACGAGGCATTCAGTGGGATCAGAAGCTGCCTGTAAATTCCCAGCTCACCGCACACGATGGGCGAGATGCTGCCTGGGCTGTGCTGGCAGTGGGGAGAGGGGCTATTACTCAGGACATCATCCACTCTTGGTTTGCAGAAGAATTTGCTCCAGGTTGGGACAAGTAGGCGGTCAGTGGCCTCCCATCGCTCTGGTTGTTGCTCCATCGCTCCTGCGTGGGACTTTTCGCCGTCTCTCCCAGTTCTTGTGCGCGCTCGCCGCTGTTTCAAAGGAATCATTCTCAGCTTTGCCTTTCCCCCACCCCTTTTCCCTGATTTTCTCACCCAGGGAGCGTCTTGGCAAATGTTAAGGCTGGCCAAGATCCCAAACAGTAGGTGTCTAGCAAAAGAATCAAAACAAACAGAGGGAAGAAAAAATCCCCAGACCCACAAGGCCAAGTTCAGTGGAACCGCAGGCGCTCGCCCCAGCGCCGCGCTGGCTCAGCAGGCCCAGCGGGGAGCGAGGGAGCGGGGCACCATGGGCGGATGCTCCTGCCCGAGTGGGAGGCAGAGATGGGCAGTCTGAGGCGGGCAGGGAGGGGAGGAAACACCAGCTGAATTTCTTGGAAGCCAACGTCATGCGATGGTCCCGACGTTGCGGAGCGGTGGCCAGTGCTGGGATGGGATCTGAGCTTCCAGCAACACACCCAAACAGCAGTAAACGCCCTCCCTGGGCCAGTGCTGGTTTTCTGTGTTCCTGATGGTGTTTCTCGGTGTTCCCTTCCCCAGGTGGAGTTGCTGCTTCTCAGTGTCCCAAAGAAGACAGCAGGAGCTCAGGAGCTTCTCATGAGACCACAGGAACCAAGCGGACCTACGATATGATGGAGGGGAGGATCAGCCGGGGCTTATCAGCTCGTGATACCTTATCTGCCAGCATTGAAGGTGGGTTTGGGTGAAACCTTGCAGCCATGCTGTGTTAGTAGTGACCTGGAAGACCCCATCTTGTCTCTTGTCTGCATGATGCACCTTCCCCTGCCCATGTTTTGGCAGTGCTTAGCTGGGACGGTGCAGAACATCCCAACAGGGCGGTATCTGACCAGCATGGAAAAAGGAACACAAACCAGCCTGTTTGCCTTTGGTTTCTGTCCTAGTAGACCAGTTTCAAGACTACAAAAAAAAAAGGAAACACACCTTAAAAAAAAAATGGATCATTTAAAAATTGTTCCTGTTTTTCCTTGTTGTCCCCGGAGTCCCTGGTAACACTGTGATGTATTCATTGTAAATGAACTCCTGTGTCACAACCCAACTGTCCCCCTTCGATCTGTTGTAGGTCTCATGGGTCGAGCAATCCCTCCAGACCGACACAGTCCCCACAACCTGAAGGAGCAGCATCACATGCGGGGCTCAATTACACAAGGTAAAGCCTGCAAGGAGAAGGTGGCCATGGCCAGAGGTAATGTGGGGAAGTATCGCACATGGGTGGCCCGTTGTTCTTGGTGTCGGGCCGGGGCCGGAGGAAACAAGGATGGACACGTCAAGGTCCAACTGCAGATCTCTGCAGCCTCAGCTATGTGCTCAGAGATTTTTAGTCTTGTTCCACTTCTACCAACCTAAGTTCTCACCAAAGTCGAGGGTAAAATTCTCAATGACTCTCACGAAGGCAGGTTGAAACTCATGCAAAATGGGTCCAGAAAGTGATGGTAGATGTGCAGTGGTCCGGCTGTCTTAGTGATATAGCTGCTCTGTGTGTCAGTTGGGTACCAGTCCCCGAGATACGTGCATTAGCTAGAGACCCCCTTGAACTGAGCATCCCCACAGGGACTGGGAGCTGGAAATGGCTGGGGAGTCACCCTCTGCATCCATCCTCTGCTTGCGGTTGCAGGAATACCTCGGTCCTACGTGGAGGCCCATGAGGACTACCTCAGAAGAGAAGCCAAACAGCTCAAGAGGGAAAACACTCCACCGAGGGACTTATCTGATGCCTACAAGGTCAGGCCTCACGAGGGCCTTGCTCCTCTGAAAATGAAACCAGCCCATGAAGGCTTGGTGGCCACGGTGAAAGAAGCGGGAAGATCGATCCATGAGATTCCCCGGGAGGAGCTGAGGCGGACACCAGACATCTCTCTGAGCAGACCTCTGAAGGAAGGCTCCATCACGCAGGTGAGCATGGGGCAAACAGCAGATGAGATGGGTCCTCCTCAGGCTGCTGTCCTCGCCCATGCCTTGGGGAGCATTCCCAAAGTAAAAGGAGAGCAGAACGGCCTTTGGGTTGCTCAGAATTGAGGCTCCTCTTGGGTACAGGTTGCCCTTGCCCATCGCTGGATCTTTAAAGGTCCCTTCCAACCCAAAGCAGGCTATGATCCTTCCCAGTGGATAAATACCAAACCCAGGAAAGGGACCTCAGCACCCTCTAGCACATTAAAGTGATGCTTCATCCACATGTGTACACAGAAGGGGAAGCATTCGGCTCTTGTTCAAGGCCAAAGTCAACTCGATGCCCTCAGCGGTTGTGACTTTGGGTGCACATAATCTTGATCTCCTCCCTTTATGGGCAAGTGTCAACCCAGCAAGGCCACTAGTTAGGGTGAAACGTGGCATGCTGTCTCCTGTTGGGCTCCAAATATTTGGAGGGTTCCCATGGCACCTCGTAGTCCTACCTCATTTCACAGCGTGTGTAGGAGAGGGGCGTGATGGCACAGCCAGTGACTCACCATCATCTTGTTGGAGCACAACAAGACACGCAAGACGGGCGCTCCACCCTGCCCTGCGCCGTGCCAAGCTGGTAGCTCTGCTTCGCTGATGGCGTTTGCCATTTGACCAAGTAAACTGGTGCACTGACCCACTGAGTGAGGAAGCACAAGTCCCGTTGGAACTTAGTGGGATGTGGTCACTGTGTCCTGTTCTGCTCTTACACCCCTTTGATGTCCCCTCTGCCTTCTGTCCCCAGGGTACCCCGCTGAAGTACGACAGCAGCTCTTCCTCCTCGAGTACCAAAAAGCATGACGTGCGGTCCATCATCGGCAGTCCCGGCAGGACTTTCCACTCCGTGCACTCGCTGGACGTCATCCAAGACCCGAGGAATCTGGAGAGAGCTTACGAAGAGAGCCTGAAAAACAGGCCAAGCCCGGTGACAAACTCAAGCGGCTCCATCGCCAGAGGGGCTCCTGTGATTGTACCCGAGCCAGGCAAGCCCCACCAAAGTGCCCTGGCCTACGAGGAGCACCCCGCAGGGCACAGCGCGGCGTTCGGCAGCCACTTGCACAGAGGCTCTCCGGTCTCCACGCGCGAGTCCACGCCGCGGCAGCACGAAGGTATTTGGCAAACCTTTTGACGCTATGATTTTTAGCAAGCCGATGTGGTGACTGACCCCACTGGCCTGAACCATTCCCAGCAGGTGCCCATCAAGCCCGTTCTCTGCAGCATCTCCCCAGTACCCCATGGCTGCCCAGCACTGGGGCGGCTGGGGCTCCGCTCCCTTCCCAGGGGTGCTCACACGGTTGCAGCAGGGGGTTACCCCACATCTGCACTGGGGTGACCAGAGGGAGATTTGGACAATGGCTGGTGAAGCTGGTGGTGTTTAGACAGACCTGGGGCTGCCGGGGACCAGGCACGTGTTTGGGCTGGGCTCAGTGATCTGGTGAGACACGCTTAGCTCCAGAGCACAAAAAAGCCCTCTTGCTTCATGGCAGTTTTGTGGTCAGGATCAATGCTGAATCCAGTCCCTAAGCCACCTTGTCTCACCAAGCCTGGTAGCTATGGGGCCGTTTGCATCTCCTGCCTGCAAATCCTTGTCCTAATCCAAAAGTCTCATGATACGGGGGTGTGCAGCACAAGACACCACAGTTTGCTGAAAAGCGAGGCCAGAACACATCTCACATCTCCCCGTCGAGGAGTGGGAGTTGGGCTGTGCAGAGCTCCGAAAAGCACTCGCTGCGGGCTGGGCCAGCTCCAGCTCCCCGTGCTCGGTGTCTCCCATTTCCACAGCTTCTGCTGTCTTCCCGGTTAGGTCACTTGTTTTGGGGGAAGTCTTCAGGTGTTTGAGGCTCTTTGAGGTTGGCACAAGCAGCACCTGGGCAGTGGAGAGAGGGACCCCAAGGGAAAAATCAGAAGTTCCTGCCAAACTCCCATGGGAAGGTGTATTTCTGCATGTCCGGAGCATCCAGGGGTTTGGAGTGCACAGGATCTGCAGGAGGAGTCCCCGTGGCGTGCGTTGGAGTTGGAAGGCACCTTTCCCAAACTCTCCTGAGCTTTCCTGTGCCCCAACAGCAGGCTTGATTTATTATAAGCCACGCCAAGACGCCAAGCTTGTTGAAAGGCACAGGAGTGGCTCTTTGCATGGCCCACGTTGAAGCCCTGCTTGTTTTAAAGTCAACAGAGATGGGGCTGGATCCGCAGGGAGGCTTCTGGCTCCGGGCAGCATTTGATGTGGTGCCAGCTGGTGCCAGGGGTTTGGTGACACTGTTTGGGGTGGCTCTGTGTCAGCCGCTGTCCCCAGTCTGCTGTTACGGACACAGGAGCTGGTGACAATCGTCCCAGATTGAGCGAGAAGTGCCACCAATGCCCAGCTCGGGGTGGGAGAGCCGAGAGAAGTCCCCGATGTGATCCAACCTCCTGTCTGTGTGCTGGGAAAGAGTTTATGGGTCCAGAGGGTGACGGCTGCTTGAACCCTCTGAACTGTGTGTTGTCGCTGTTCCTGGGAGTTTCGGGATCCCCGGCTCTGCCCAGCAGCAGTGGAAAGGTCCCCCGAGTTCAGGAGAGCTGTGCCTGTCCCTGTTTGGCCACGGGCATCCCTTGGGGACACAGCTTGGCCACGGCGCTCACTCTCTGACTCATTTCCTTCTGCTCGCTGCAGGGAGCATCACTGCCGGGAAGCCCGTGTCCCAGGACAGAAAGATCACCCCCACGTCGAGAGAGCTCACCAACTCCAAGTCTCCGCACGCCCCCGTGCCCGACCACCACCACCCCATCTCCCCATACGAGCACCTGCTCCGTGGCGTTGACCTGTACCGAGGACACATCCCACTGGCTTTCGACCCCGCTGCCATCCCCAGGGGAATCCAACTGGAAGCAGGTACTGTCAGTGGGGATATGGTCTGTTTGGGATTGGTTTTTTCCTTGTCGTTATTTGCTGTCTGGGGCATCTTTCTTATGAGGAAAGGCTGAGAGAGCTGAGTCTGTTCAGCCTGGAGAAGAGAAGCTGAGAGGGGACCTTATTTATGCTGATAAATAGCTCCAGGGTGGGTGTCAAGAGGATGGACCGGCCTCTTTTCAGTGGTGCCCAAGGACAGAATGAGGGGCAATGGGCACAGATTGAAACACGGGCTCCATCTGAATATGAGGAGAAACTTCTTTACTTTGAGGATGCCAGAGCCCTGGAACAGGCTGCCCAGAGAGGCTGTGGAGTCTCCTTCTCTGGAGACATTCAAACCAACCTGGACGCGATCCCATGAGATCTGCTGTGGTGAACCTGCTTTAGTGGGTGGGTTGGACTGGATGATCTCCAGAGGTCACTTCCAACCCCAACAGTTCTGTGATTTGGTGATTCTATGAAAGCCCGAGGTCTCTGTGGAAAGCCACTTCACCACGTCTGCATCCTTTTCTCTCGCAGCTGCTGCCTACTACCTGCCGAGGCACCTGGCTCCGGGCCCCACGTACCCCCACCTCTACCCCCCGTACCTCATCCGGGGCTACCCGGACACGGCCGCCATGGAGAACCGACAGACCATCATCAACGACTACATCACGTCCCAGCAGATGCACCACAACGCCGCAGCCACGGCCATGGCACAGCGGGCGGACATGCTGCGCGGGTTGTCACCGCGGGAGCCCTCCCTGGCCCTCAGCTACCCAGCAGGTCCTCTCGGCACGGCACCGTCCAGGGCTTTGGGGACATTTTGGGAGGAGGAGGCTGGGTCAGGCTGGCATTACCAGCTCCAGCGCTGGGACCAAGGGCTGAGCCAGCAGCAGTGTCACCCTGCAGTATAGGAACTTGGCTGGTCAGCAAGGACACCTTGGGTGGGAATTTGATGCTCTTTTTGCCACCTTTAGTTACTTGAGGCTCGTTATGTGCAGCTCTGGGTTTGGGTCGTGGGAGCACGTCCCAGCCTGGCCCTGCTGGCCTTTGCAGACAAAAACACACTCCCAGAAGGGTATCTGGCTTTCTGCAGAAGAACGGAGGGTGCTGGGGAGTGTGTGAGGTGCGGTGCTCCTGTCCCTCTGAGCAGCGTTGGTCTCCAGCCAGGGGAGCTGTGGCTGATGCCACCTGCGGCCACCTCACTCAGCATAGATAGATCTCAACTTTATTTCCTCCCTGTTATTCCCAGCAGCAGGACGTGCTGTATTTGCCCACAGAAGGGTCCCCTCCTCTGACACCCGAGGGCCACGTGTGCACTGGCACCTCCTGCTCTGTGCCAGAACCATGGGATGGGTCGGCCCCCCCAGCATCTCTCCAGCACGGCCAAGCTGCAGCGGCTCAGCATCGTCCTGACAGTCCTCTCGCTTCTCCCTCCAGGCATCATCGACCTGTCCCAAGTGCCACACCTGCCTGTCCTCGTGCCCCCTACCCCTGGCACCTCTGCCACCACCATGGACCGCATCACCTACATCCCCGGGCCCCCCCAGACCTTCGGCAGCCGCCACAGCAGCTCCCCGCTCTCCCCAGGTAACGCTGCCGTTTGCTTTGCCCCTGGGAAAGCGATTGGGTAGAAGCCCCCTACCCAGTTCAGGGAGTTGAGCTCAGCCTGGCAGGGCAGGTGGGGGGAACCCAAATTCATTCTCACCCAGGGACCATCCCACTGGCTCCCTCAAACCAGCCCCTTCCATCCCACTTGTTGGGGGCTTCCCTGCTTTTCCCTCTTCTTCCCCAAAGTGGCAGCTGGCAATCAGCTTTGTGGAAGATCGTACCCTGGAGACGGCACCAGGATGGCTATTGTGTGATTTGCCTGGGTTTTGTCACACTCCTCGTCCTTGTCTGTCCTGCTCTGGGTGACCTGGGATGGAGCTGTTCCTCTGCAGAGCCAGCGATGCGAAGAGCCGGCGATGCTCCCTGGGGGAAATCACGGTGTCTGCAGCCCTTTCACTCACTGCCTTTCGCTTGGGTTTCAGGAGGCCCCACGCACATGACCAAACAGTCGGGATCATCTGTGTCCGAGAGGGAACGGGAGCGAGAACGGGAGCGGGAGCGTGAAAAATCCATCCTGGCATCCACCACGGTGGAGCACGCACCCATCTGGAGACCAGGTAGGGTGGGGAGGAGCCTGGCACCATGTCCTGGGGCCTGTGCTGGCTGGAGGTAGGGTTGGGGCTGTAAACGAAGAGCTAAAGAAGCTTTTCTTTGGATTTCCCCCCAGGTACAGAGCAGTCCAGCAGCCGTTCGTCCTCACACTCTCACAGCCACCAGCACTCTCCCGTCTCGCCCCGCACCCACGAGACCATCCAGCAGCGCCCCAGCGTGCTCCACAACACGAGCATGAAGATCATCTCCTCAGAGACCCCCACCCCTTCCGTCCTGCGGTATGTCCCACCTCTTAATTAATGCGCATCACCTGGGGCACCTCTGAGATGGAGCAAGGGTTGTTTTGGCCATCAGGCTCAGCAGGAGTGGGTTTGGGGCTTACAGGGAAGTTGTGACGCAGAGAGGTGGATTTTGGTGCCCAGATCCTTTGCTTTTTCTTGTGGTTTTTACTATCAGGAAAGAAAGCGGGAACATCCCACGGCTGTCTGTGCTCACATCACATAGGCTATTGCTCTTCTTGCTGAATGTTGCCTGGTGATGGAGTTATGAAGGTCGCTGGGGCCTGTCCCATGGGTTTTTTCCCCCTAGTCGATGCATCCAAGCCAGTACCCCGTGGGCAGTTGTTGTGGTGGAGGCTCCACTGCGCCATCCTCACCTGCTCCAGCACTGGCCAACCCTACGCTCAGGAGACCTTGGCCACCAGACCGAACACTGGGCTTCTCGTAACAGCGCTCCCCTTTCTCCGCGTGCTTCTCTCATCTTCCCCTCGTCTCCGTTTGCCTTCCAGCTCCTCCTCCACTACTACCACGTCACCCATCCGCTCCGCTGCCTTCCCCTCGGCCTCCACCCTGCGCTCCTCCATCGGCGCGGCCGACGGCTACGCAGCCCTGATGGACCCGGCCGTCCTGCAGAAAGAGAGGGCACGGGAAGCCAAGGCAGAACGAGCCCAGCCTGACAACATCTTCACCTCAAAGCTGCCCAGCGGGGCCAGCCTCGAACAGTCGCCTTCTCCCATTAAAGCCATGGAGTCGAGACCTTTACCCGCCTCCGGACCTGGTTCTTCTCATCACTATAGCAGAGGACAGGGGAAAAGCCAGCAGCACCATCACCCTCTGGACCAGCAGCACGCAGCCTCGGGCCCCGAGCAGCACAGTAGAGAAAAGAGTCAAAGTAAAACCTTTTCAATGCAGGAACAGGAGCTCCGAGCACTGGGTAAGACCACCACGACAGCGGCCAACTTCATAGATGTGATTATCATGCGCCAAATGTCTTGCGATAAGGGGCAGCGAGAAAGAGGCTCGCTAAGTAACGACTCCACTAGCGATGGTAAGAAATTGGAGGGGAGAGGCGAGAGAGCTGTGGCCTGAAACCCATTTTATTTCATTATTTCTTATTTTTTGTTGCACGTTTTGGCTATTGGCTTCTTCGGCTCCCTTAGTGTGCTCGTCCCTCTGCTTCCCAGTTGTGTTACTCCAGCCTTTTTTATTTTTGTGCGTTTTAGGGAGCTTCCCGTCTCCCACCCTCTTTTAGTTTTTCCCATTGCCAAGTCCTGTTTTGCAAATGCTGCTCAGTTCCTGGTATTGCTCTTTACAGACAATAGCAGTTTGCTAATTCTGATTTCCCCATCATTAGAAATTCCCGGGCAATCTGTAAGGAACAGTTGTGGGTAATAAATCAAACGAGCGAAGCGGAGAACTCGAGTGTGAGCGGGACAGGGCCGCTGGCTGTCAGACATGACCTCCCTGCTCGTGGTTGTACCACTGAGTGTGCAGGATCTCGGGGGCTTTGGGGACAGCTCAGATGGGGTCCCCTCGCTTGGGGTGACCTTGCTCAGGGTCCTGGTGCTGGATGCCGCACAAGAGGACAATGCAGGCTGGGCTGTCCAGGGATCGCCAGTGGTGCTCAGCAGCAATTTCCAGAGCAGACCGCAGGAACCGCCTCACATCAGTCTTGTGTAGGACACAGAAGTGCTGAGATAAGTTTCTCTAGAGCTTACAGAACGGAGCCGGTGTCCCCCAGGACTTGACTGTCGGTTGGGATCTTTCCATCTTGGGTGGATCTGCCTGGAGACCCCCTGGGTGCTGGTGTGCCTGGGCTGATGGGGGATCTCCATGGGGGGGCTTCCCTACCCGTGCCCTGGGTACGTGCAGGGTCAGTGTGTCCGTTGCACAGGCACTGGGGACCCTCTGGCAGCGCTGCCAGATGTGCCTGCAGTGAAGGGTTTCTAGGAACTGAGCATTAGGAGGGTAAAGGTCTCTGGAGGCAAAAGTCAAGAATGTTACCAAACACGCTCAGCTGGCGAGAGGCGACGTGTGCCTCCTCGAGGACTCCTTTGTCCTCTGCCCCTCGTCTGTGGAAACAGAACCTGTTCGTGCCTCAGTTTCCCCTCTCCATTGAGGATAACAGTGGTCCGTTGTTCCAGCTCTGCCTGCTTTGGTGCAGCTTGAGTCCATGCAAAGGGCTTAAAAGGCAGAGAAAGGTCAAGAAGCCTTTTTGCCCCTGCGATGTGTGAATCTGCTGTCTCTGGAGCACGATCTGTAATCCGCAGGGCCTCATGCCCTGTTTTCGCGTTCCTGCTGTTGGCCATGCTGGACTTGGGACTTTTCTTCGTAAGGCACTTGAGACCTCCCGTGCAGCCACCTCCACCCCTGCAGAGCGCTGCTTTCCCTCCCGGCAGAGGAGGATTTTTAGTAGGCAGGGAAAAGGAGGGGAATCAATTGTGAACCCGCAGGGGCTGAGTTTGGTTCTTGACTCTTGTGCTGTCAACACGAGCTGCTGAGTGTCCAGCTCTGCAGGAACGAGACGTCACCTCTTCACCTCAGCCGTCACCATGGCTGGACATCAGAGGTGGCTCTGGGGGTCCCTGCAATGTGACCTGCCATGTCTTCCCTCATCTCTTATTTTCCCCCCTTTCCTGGATGTGTGACTATACCTGCACACAATGGTTGCCACGGCACTGGGAAAAGCCAAGCGAGCTCCTGGTTTTAACTCCCATCTCACATTTCCCCAGGCTTTCACGGAGGCTACAGCCCTGAGCGGATGGAAGCGGTGAGTCCCGTCAGCTCGCCCAGCCTGGCCCATGAGAAGGGGGCCAAGCTGCTGCAGGACGCCGAGAAGGGACACGGGGAACACGACCTGAGGCAGAAACAAGGTGAGGGGCAGGGGCTGGTGGTGCCGGCTGGCACAGGAGTGCCCAAGCTGGCACGGGGGGGATTTGTCAGCCACCTCCCACTTGCCGTGCCCCAGTGCTGTGGTGAGTTGGCATTCAAGGAATCATAGAATAGTTTGGGTTGAAGTGACCTTCAAAGCTCCCCCAGTGCCACCCCTGCCATGAGCAGGGGCATCTTCACCAGCTCAGGTTGCTCAGAACCCTGTCCAGCCTGGCCTGGGATGTCTGCAGGGATGGGGCAAGGGGAAGGAAGGGCACACAGACATCATCTCACGCGTGTTCTTTTCTTTGTGCCTTCCCCAGGCTCCCTGAAGGCCTTGGCCCCCGACGCAGCCCACCTGCAGCACCTCCAGCTGCCCGACGGCCCCCAGTGCCAGCCCCTGCAGTCCAGCCAGAGCGCCAAGGGCATGAACCAGCGCGTGGTCACACTGGCCCAGCACATCAGCGTAATTAACCTCGTTCTTGCCTTCTCGCTGGGGCTCCGGGCGGGAGGGAAGGGCTGGTGTGAAACATGGCTGGTGGGGAACATCTAGGGGTGATGCTGGAGACCTCAGCACCTCTAGGTGGGGGCTAGAGGGTACATCAGGTGTGTTCAGCCTGATTGTTTGTGTCCTCAACAAGCCCATCAAGAATGCTGCTGCAGGCAAGAGGCAGAAGTTACATCCCCGCAGGGACAAACCAGCCTGATTCCCTCTTGCTTGCCCTGTCCTAGTTGAGCCCAGTAAAGCAAGAGGTAGAAACCAGTTCTATTTCTGACTTGCGGGGGTTTCTTCTTCTAGGAGGTCATCACACAAGACTACACCCGCCATCACCCGCAGCAGCTCAACTCGCACATCCCAGCCCCGGTGTACTCCTTCCCCGGGGCCACCTGCCCCGTCCTGGACCTGCGCCGCACCCCCAGCGAGGCGTATCTGCAGCAGCAGGAGCACGTGGTGGCCTCCAGGATCTCCCCGCAGAACGAAGGTGGCAAAAGGTGAGGTCAGATGGGTTCCTGCCCACCCGCTGTGCCAGCCGGAGCTCAGACAGAGCAGGGCTGTCCTCGGTGCAGAGCCAGGCGGGTGCCCGGGGCTCCCTGGCACCTCGGTGGGGCTGTGCATGGGACAGGCTGGCATTTGGTATCACTGAATTATGCTCCCCAGCTCAGGGCTCAGATGGATCACTTGCTTACACAGCCCATAGTGTGAAATTGCCTTCTGATCTGGGCATTTTTCCACTGTGGTGGTGCCTCTCTGGCCATTCCTGTTCTAGAGATGTTCTCCAGACCCCCATAGAGTCCATTCATGATCCCCTTCTCCATCTGACTGGTGTCACAAAATGGGTTGGGTGGGAAGAGACCTCTCCAGGTCAGCTGGAGCAGTTTGTCCAGGGCCAGAGTGAGTTGAGTTTTCAGTATCTTCACTGATGGAGAATTCAACACCTCTCTGGGCAACCTGGACCAGCCTTTGAGTGCCCTGGCATTAAAAGTTATTTTCTTGTGTTGGGATCGAATTTCATGTCTTTTTGTTCATGCCTGTTGCCTCTTGTCCTGTCGCTGTCTCCAATCCCGTGCAGGTCACAGCACAGTGACCTTTCAGACCACAGATGGTTCCAAAAACCCAAAACCAATGTGTTTTCTGTTGTTTCAAAGTTAGTTTTGTCTTCTATCATTCTCGGTGAATCAGAGGCCTGTTAGACACATATGCCCTGTCAGCTGCAACAATCCACTTCAGACACCACCTGTATTTCCTGTAAAATCACTTTCACATCCTTGTGCTGACACCAGCACAAGGAAGGTCTGATGGCTGTTGTATGGAATTAAAAAAATGGGAAATGTGAGAACAGGGTCTGTTCTCCCACCCAAACACCAACAGAGACCTGGATGTGTCCAGGAAAAGTGGTGTCTCCAAACTGGTGGTTCCTTGTCAGTAAAGATGATTATTCTTCCCAGCTCTGCCTTGTCCTGGAGTTGGCTTTATAACATTAAGGGAGAGAGCCCAGCCCTGGCCACCCAGTGATGAAAAAAAAAAGGGGGGGTGAGGGTGGTGAGGGGGAAGAAACCACAAAAAGAAAAAAGCCGTGAATTCCCAGAACTCGGCGTGGTGAATTCCTCGTGGACTCGAGCCTGGCTGTCTCCCAGGCACTGGCCGCGGGCAGGATGGATGGAGGGGCTGTGTCCATCCTCTCCGGGCTCCCAGATCTCCTTGCCCATGGCCAGCGAGCCCCTGTGTGGCCCCAGGGTAGGTGGACGGGAGGTGGCGGGTGCTGCCTTCCCCTGTGTTCCCAAATATGACGGGAGAACCAAGCGCCGTGTCCCCAAAGGGTAAACGTCCAGCCCTCCGCAGGGACAGCGACACTGAGGCTGAGCCAGCAAGTCCCAGGACTGGTCCCGCCGTCCCTCCTGGGCAGCTCTGTGTGGGGCAGCTGCCGGCTGGCCCCATGCCTGGAAATCCGGGCCACGGCTCGGCTCAGTCCCGCTCCGCAGAAACCAGAAAAATGCCCAATCTGCGCTTTTCCTCAAGCTTGTGTTAAAAGGCACCGCAAGTCCACAGGGGCGGGGAAGGTTTGGCTTTTTTCCCTGCTGTAGAAAAGCTGGTTTAGTGCTTCTCCCCTTGACCCCAGGCTGCTGTGCAGAGACAGAGCATGTTGCAATAAACGATTGCATCTCTCCATCGCTCTCTGCAGGTCCCCGGAGCAGAGCAAAGCCTCGGCCGGGAGCGGGTCGGACAACTGTATCGAGCCGGTCTCTCCACCAGTCGGCGTGGGAGAATCGGAGCACGGCAAGAGCACCACGTACCCGATCCTGTACCGCGAGGGCGAGCAGATAGACCAGAGGTAACGCCGAGGGAGGGGACGGTGGGGACAGCGTGGGGCTGTTCCCCCCCCACCACGCTCACCCTGGCCCAGGCTGCTTTTCCTGCAGCCGAAAGCGATGTTGCATCCCAGGTCGCTGCACGTTTGTAGGGGCTTTTCAACACCGTGTGGTACATGAACTGGGGAGTTCAACCTGGAGAAAAGGAGGCTCAGAGGAGACCTTCTCGCTCTCTACAACTGCCTGAAAGGAGGTTGTAGCGAGGGAGATGTCGGTCTCTTTTCCCAAGTAGCAAGTGACAAGACAAGAGGAAACGGCCTCAAGTTGCACCAGGGGAGGTTGAGGTTGGATCTGGGAACAATTTCTTCCCCAAAGGGCTGTGGGGCATTGGAACAGGCTGCCCAGGGCAGTGCTGGAGTCACCATCCCTGGAGGGGTTGGACAGACAGACATGAGGTTCTCAGGGACAGGGAGTGGTGCTAGGGGTGGGTTAACAGCTGGACTTGATCTTGAGGGTCTTCTCCAACCAAAATTATTCTATGATTTATGGTAGGGATAGGGAGAAAGGTTGGAGACCCCAAATATCTTGGGAACCCCAGGGCTGATTCTGAGAAGTTAGACGAAGAGGAGAGTCTCTCTAGGCAGGGCTTTGTGAACTGGACATTGCAGAGGTTTCTGATGGTCTTTTGCCTTGCAGGATGGGGTCCAAGTCCCCAGGAAACAACACTCAGCCTCCAGCTTTCTTTAGCAAGTTGACTGAGAGCAACTCTGCCATGGTGAAGTCCAAGAAACAGGAGATCATCAAGAAGCTCAGCACGACCAACAAAAACGAGACAGAGTACAGTAAGGACATGTGGGGAGGTCAATGTGGTGCACCGGGGAGGAAGACAAAACAAAGGAGATTTGGGAATGGGTGCTGTTGTGTTGAGGGCTGGGAACTCCCAGCCAGCTCTGTCTGCATCGTTCTGTGGTTTATTGGGAAGCGCGGGCTCCAAATGCTGTGCTGGCGCCAGCAGTGTCTGTGTGCAGCTGGGGAGGCGATGGGAGGTTTCCCAGCCCTGTGTCTCCTTGCTCGGGAACTGTCAATCCCACCCATAACCTCAAGAGGAGGGAAATAATGAGCTGAGCATGGAGGAAACTTAAGAGCAATTGATATTTTAATGAACGGCCAGCCAAGCTGAATCCTTCCTCCTTGAGGTGCATCTTCCTCCCAACATTACTTTAAGCCCTACATCAATATTGGTATAGCTCTGTAAAACTAACCAGGCTGGCTTATATTAGAAATTCAGCCCATTCATTCATTAACCACTAATAGAGTAGATAGGATCATAATTTAATTTAACCCAGCATTATACAGTCAATACTAATTCAATTTGAATCCGTCTTGCAACAGCTGCATCGGATAAGAGGGACTGAGCTGTCTCGTCTCCTGGCTGATGTTACCATGAGCCAACAGTATTGTTATGCCCCTTTGGGGACATGTGGCTGAACCCCGTGACCTTCCACACTTTCCTTCATCGAGGGAAAATATATAGAAATAGGAAACACCTCTTATTTGATGTGAATTTCTGTTATTCTAAGGAAAGTGATATCCAAGTCAAACAGCTCAGCTAAGAGGGAAAATATTGATTTAACATTTCTTCTCCTCCTCCTCGCCCTCCCCGCTGCCCAGCCCTGCTCCCTGGATGTGGGGACTTGAGCCTTTGGAAATCTCGTAGGCAGGAGAAAGGGTTTAACTTCACGGAACTGTGTAATCCGAAGGGCTGGAGGGAGGGAGGTCAGCACCGAGCACGCAGACATCGCCCTGGCCCTCTGGGCTCTGCTTTTCTGCCCTTCCCAAGCAGGCGAGATGTGCCCACTGTGGTTTTCCAAAAGGCAAATTATTCCTGGTCCCAGCCAGCACCTACAGACCCCACACCCGCAGTGCCGGGGGGTGGCTGCTGTGACCCTGGGTGCTGTGACAGGGACACCAGGGCCTCGTCATGGCTGGCACAGCAGGTCCCTCCCCACCGGCAGCCTGCACGTGCCGCTTGCTGTACTGAACAGCTTCTTTGTTTTTGTCCAGATGTTGGGCAGCCTGGGACCGAGATTTTCAATATGCCGGCGATTACCGGAGCAGGTAACTCTCCCACATATACCTGTACCATACCTCACCCCCTACAGGGCTCACAGCCACGGAGAGCAGGAGACTCGGTAGATTTAAGCATCTCCTTTTTAACTTTTGCCATAAGACTGGCTGTAGCAGTTGCTGGGAGGCTGGAGCCCCGGGACACACCGTAACTCCCTGCTGCCGAGCAGTGTGATTCCTGGGAAATCCTGGCAGAGTTTGAGGAGAGGTTGAATTCAAGGAAGGGTTGGCCATTTGATGCCAACAGAGGGTTAAACTCTAGCAAGGTGGGACCTCACATTTGGGAGAGAGCACCCTGCACTTGGTGGCACCTTGTGGTCACCCACAGATGGCTGGGAGGGCAGCAGCGAAAGGGAATGAGAGAGTGGGAAACGGGCTCTGTGCTCAGTTCTTCAGGTGCTTAAAGCCTGGGCTGGCTCTGGTTTCTCAGGAGCTGGGAGGAGACGTTCGGGGGTGCTGGTGGGTCTGGCCGTGGCCGGGCAGCCGATGCTGGGCAGATGGGCTCTGTGGGCGAGATCCCCGGGAGCTCTGCTGCTGGGGGGCTCCCGGTGGGTGCAGGGTTTCAGGGTTTCAGGCTGATCGCCCAGTTCTGGAGGAGCGGTTCTGGTGGTGGTGTCTGAGCCATGGTGGCCTTTAGCCGGTCCCAGCCCTAACCAGCATTAACCTGCCGCCCGCCTAACCAGGGGTTCACTGCCTAACACCTGGGGCTGTACCCCGGCTCCAAGGGAGAAAGGGTGCTGGGAAGGGGGCGGGATGGTCCCCCAGCCACCCGTGGAGATGTATTTGTTGTGCTGACCCAAGGACCAGCATGCAGGAGCTGCAGTGGAGTTTTAGGCACTTCCCCTGGGGCCCTGCACCCTCCCCAGCCCTGCTGGGCCCACAGCTTGAGCTGGGACAGGAGGAGAGGGAGCAGCTAAAGGAAGGGATTTTAGTGAAAAGCAGCCCTGTGGAATTGAGCGGCTGGCGTGGGCTTCCCCAGTGCAGGACAGAGACCAGCCCGAGGGAGAAAGTTGCTGGGGAGGCTGTTCCAGCAGTGCCTGTGTGGGCATGCAAATGAATGACATTAATCCCCAGTGAGGAGTACTAATTGATACTTAATTAAGTATTAATGCTCTCCTACAGCAGCAATGCATTCAGACTGTTAGTTTTAAGTAGGGGGAACGGCAGCTTTCCCACAGCCAAGGGAAGGAGGAGCTGCGGGCGAGGACTCTGTGCAGCAGGAGGGTCAGGGACGGCGGTGTCAGATCCTCGCTGGTGCGAACGTGTCTGGGAGCTCAGTGACAGCGGCAGCTGGGACGAGAGGGTGCAGCCAGCCAGGACCCAAAGGTCCACGGCAGACAAACTTGGGGGTGGTGAGGCCCAACCTCCTGAGAGCATCCCCTGGTTCAAGCTGCTGCTGTTGCGCTGCAGGGAAGTGTAAAGCGGAGTGTAGGGAGCTGAGGGCCGGGGCCAGGCTGGGGGGGACCAGGAGAGATCCTGTCCGTTCCCAGGGAGACGAGCGAACTCAGGATCCATCCCTTTCCGAGCAGAGGGACAGCGATCCTGGTGTGAAGACCCCCAGGATGGGGTGGCGGGGGGTGTGCTGGGGGTGCTTCCCTCGCCAGCCTGCTGGTTTTGTGTCTGTGTTTTGCCCTTGCTTGTTCCCCGTAACCGCCGCGTTGGGAATGACGGTGGCGTGGCTGAGCCCTCTGGTCCCGGTGCGGGGCTGCACCATAACTGCATGGCTTGAGACTCACACCCACGCCAACACCACTGCCCCTCTGCAGCCTGTGCGAGGGGGCCCGGGGGTCTGCAGGAGGCTCCCAGCCCCGGGGGGAGGAAGGGAGCAGGTTGGGGCGATGGGCAGGGGGCTGGCAGGGGGCTTGCAGAGAGGGAAGGGCTCTGCGTGTGCCCGGCCGGGGCTGCCTGCTGCTGCCAGGGCCTAACCTAGGCACCTCGGGTGTTTTTGTGGGATGCTCCCTCTTTCTTCTGTGACTTTTCCTCCATGGGAAACTGGCCTCCAAATTCCCAGCACACCGACTTGTGATCTGTGGGTGCATCCGTACAGACTCCCATGCATCCAGGTGACTCCGGCCCACGTGCCGAGCCTGGCGCAGCCCCCCAGGGCTCAATGACGGCCCCTTATCCCCCCATCCTTCAACCCCTGGCCCCAGTGAGCCCTGCCTGCCTGCAGCACCCCAAAAACCCAGATCCCAGAGTAAGTCCCATCCCACCGCCAGCCCCTGCCAAGCCCCGGGGCGGGACGGAGCGGGGAGGAGGAGGACGGGTGCATTGCAGCGCTTTAAAGAACAAGATGACAAAGTTTGTTGCTTTGCGAGAATGTGCTGACTGTTTGTTTCTTCCCTTCTCCCTTGTCTCCTTTCTCCCCCTTTCCCCGTCCCCCCCATCTTTCTTCTCATTTGGCTCCCCCCCATCTCCCATCCCCTCTCTCCTCCCCTTCCCGTATCTCCCAGGGCTAATCAGTTGTAGGAGCCAGTCGGTCCAAGAGAATTCCAGTACCAACATGGGGTTGGAGGCAATAATTAGGAAAGCCCTAATGGGTAAATATGACGAGCAGTGGGAAGAGCGCTCACCTCTCAGTGCCAATGCTTTTAACTCTCTGAATGCCAGTGCAAGCCTGCCCGCTGCTATGCCCATAACTCCTGCTGACGGACGGAATGAGGACGTGCGCTCCTTGCCAGGTCTGCAGCCCTCTCTCCACCTTCGCCCTCTCTGTCTTATTAATTCTCAGCCTTTATATTTCCCCTTTTGTGGGTGGATTTATTCCCCCTTCCCCATTTGATGTTCATTTTGGTTTTCTTTTCTCCCCTCCCTCCCCCAGCTTCGAGCTTTGTGAATCCGCTGATTAATCCTGGTCTTGTTTGATGTTAATTTAATAGTCTTAGAAGGTGCTGTTGCTTTCTCTAAACCACTGACTGTGCTCTTTTCCCCATTTGTTGGTTTTCAATATCTCCTTTTCCTTTTTTTAAAATTTTTTTTTTATGCCGTGGAAAGGTGTATGGGGGACACACACCCCAAAAAACTGATGCCATAAACTTAAATAGCCACCACAAACTGTCCATAAACCCCAGATGGGATCACTGCTCCCAAAACAGGGGAAGGAGCTGAGAAGGGCCAGCGTGGGGGGACATGGGGCAGGGTGGCCTTTCCCTCCCAGCCGGGGCTTGGGGGTGTCGGGGATGCTCCAGACTGGGGCAGAGGGTTGGATGGGACCTGGCGGTGCCTGGAGCGAGAGGGAGAGCTTTAGGGAGCTAAAGCGATAGACTGGGGACAACTTTGGAGAGCAGGGCTGGGGATAAGGTAATGATGGGCTCCGATGGGGCTTGCACAGCCCGCTGGGGACATCACTGGGGTCTGTCCAGCTTTGGGAGGGGCTTGGGCAGAGCCGGGGGGGTTGTTTGTCAGATCCCCAGTTAAGGAAGAGAGGAGAGGGGGACCAGGGGTGGATTAGGGAGAGTGTTTGTCCCCTGCACCCTTAGCAATCTGGGCACGGAGCCCCCAAAGCTGAGGAGCCAGGTCCTGGGGGACACACACACACGTTACTCGGTGTCAGCTCAGACCAGGAGCTCTTCAGCTTGTGGCAGAAAAAGCTTTTCTGGCTCCTGCATGAAACCAGCAGCTTCTTCCAGCCACTCTTCCCCATGGCAGCGGCTGCCCGGGCAGGCAGGGTGGGATGCAGAGCCCGTCCATCCCTCCCACTTCGGGAGCTCCCCCCGGTTTAGCCAGGCTGACCTGCTTAGCCGAGGCCGTTTTGGCTTCAAACCTTTCAAAAACTGGTTAAACATCACTGGGGATTTTGCTGTAGATTAAACACCGTCCTGGCCATGTAGACCACGGGAACGGGGAACACGCTGGGGGCTCCAGCACCCGCGGAGCGCCTGGTGGGTCCTGCCCAGCGACACACGGAGCTCCTGGCCATGGACCCGCGTTTGTGGGCTGAGCCACGAGCCGGCTGGGGAGCGGATCCTGCAGAGATCTGTGCTGCTCCTGCCCTGGATCCGCTCCGCGGGACAGTTGGTGGCATCAACCCACAAAGTGCAGAGCGGCGCAGGGGGGACGGAAACCTCCTGGAGCCCCCGCAGCCGCCCGCCTGCCCCGCTGCACCCCCCCACCTCTCCCCACGCCACAGCAGCCCCGGGATCAGCTTCTCTCCTGCCACCGGCCATTTTTGCAAGCTCTGAAAAGGGACCCGCGCCCCCTCCCTGCACCCCGTGGCGAGGAGGCGGGTGACGAGCGGCCGCTTCTCTTTGCAGGAGGAGGGGGGAAGCCAAAGATCGCTGCCAGGCCCAACAGCCGCAAGGCCAAGTCCCCAGCGCCCGGGCTGTCCTCGGGCGAGCGGCCGCCCTCCGTCTCCTCGGTGCATTCGGAGGGCGACTGCAACCGGCGGACACCCCTCACCAACCGCGTCTGGGAGGACCGGCCGTCGTCCGCAGGTAGGGCTCGGGGTGGGGGCCATGTCCCCAAAGCGGCTGTGCCACCCGCACAAGGGGGCAGCCCCCACCCCAGCGCTGACTCTGCCTCCTCCTCCTCCTCCCCGTGCAGGTTCGACGCCGTTTCCCTACAACCCGCTCACCATGCGGCTCCCCAGCGGGGTGGTGACGCCGGCCCCCGCCACCCCCCTGCCGCAGGGGACCCCCGGCAGCCAGCACCACGCCTGGGACGAGGAGCCCAAGCCCCTGCTCTGCTCCCAGTACGAAACCCTTTCGGACAGCGAGTGAAGGGAGCCAGGGGCAGGGAGATGGCGACCAAACCCGGGGCGCGGGGAGCCAGCGGGACAGCCAGGGCGAGCCCCCCCCGCCCCGGCCCCGCCGGCTCTCACGTGCGAAGACGCAGGAGCAGAGCTATTTTATTTTTTTCTTTTCCTTTTATTTTTTTTTTCCCTTCCCCTCCCAACCAACCAGTTTGGGGTTATGTGGTTTTTTTATTATTATTTTTTTTTTGTTTGAATTTTTTTTTTTTTCTTTACATCTGGGAATGTCTGCATCCTCTTTAGGCTGAAAAAGAAAAAAAGAAAAAAGCCTTAACGAGACAAAACCCAAGGAACCCATCTTCGATCTTGGCAACCTTGCCGGGCGGTGACCTCGGCGCTTGCGAGGGACCGTGAGCGGGGTCGAGCGAGGGGCCGCGGGATGCGCCCCCGCATCCCAGCCCTGCAAACGTGCAAAACCTTGAGCGGGTTAAAGAAAAAGGAAAACAAACAAAACAAAAAGGTTTTAAGAAGTGAAATAGGAAGGAACGTCCTGGTTGGGTTCCCTTGTGCCCACGTCAAGTGTCAGCGCTGGAGCCATCTCAAGAGGCTTCAAATGTGGCTTGGGATGAGAGGGCAGGGGAGGGAGGAAAGAGCTGTTGCTTAAAAAAATCCTGATCCCTTTGGTGAAAGCGACCCTGGGCTGAAAGGGGAGCGGGGACAGAGGTGTCCCCGGGCTGAAGGGGGATTGGGGACAGGGGTGTCCCCGGGCTGGCTCGCGCGCTGCCCACGAGGGGCTCGGTTGCTTTAAGTGCATTGTTGTTTTCTGAATGGTGAGAAAAAGGCAATTGTAAATTGTATTGGTCTACAGGGTATATTTTTGATACCTTCGGTGAATTATGTCAATATTTTACGCAAGGAAGGACTTAAAACACAGTGTTACATGCTGTAAAAGAGGTTCTGTTCTTACGTGCAGGCTTTGATGCGTTTGTCCATTGTATGGAAAGGTTAAAAAAAAAAAAAAGAGAAGGTAACAATGATCCATTGAAGTTATCTGTAAGTCAGGAGAATGTATGAACTTAGTTTAAAAAAAAAATAATAATAATAATATCAAAATCTTGCCATGGTTGCAGGGCCCCCCGTTCCACACACCTTTGCTGACTCGGCAGGAATCGTTTGCTGGTTGTAGACGTTGGTTCTGCGGAGCCCCCGGGCCGGCGGGGCTGGGACTTCACAGGAAACTGAGAAAAAAGGAAAAAAACAAAAAAAAAAAGTTAAAAAAGGAAAAAAAAAGTTTTTATTGTATTTTTGTGATACACACGAATGCTCTACTTTACATTATTTTTTTTTCATTCCATGATGTTGGCTCATATCTGCAGTTACATGGTTAAAGAACAAAATATTAGACTCTTTTTTCATTCACTTCTGCTTTCTCGCTCTGGGAGGAAAAACAAAAAAAAAGGGCAAAAAACCCACAAAAATATGTATTAAATGCTTCGCATTCTATACGCTAGAGGAACCCAGAGCTCGGCACAGACTTCGCGGCTCTCGGGCCGCCGGGGGGGCAGCAGCTCCCGCAGCCCCCGCGTCCCACTCGGGCTCCGGCGGCCTCGCCTTCCCCTGGGTCTTTCTTCTCCCCCTGCAACGTTCCCAGGTTGATTCTGATTTCGAAGCAAGAGAATGATGGTGTTTGTTGTTTGTTTGGGGTTTGTTTGTTTTCTTTTCTTGGGTTGTTTTTTTGTTGGTTTTTTTTGTTTGTTTTGGTTTTTTTTTTTTACAATGTACAGGTTTTTAATGTTCATCAATGTTTATGTCTTTTCTGTTGTGCTTTTTTTTTTTTTTTTTT
>VWYH01011280.1:1088890-1215722 GCA_013399365.1 Pampusana beccarii | reverse complement strand
TTTTAAGAAAAGAAATCCAAGTCAATGCACAAGCGATGTGGAAGTCTTTCCATTCCCAGGTTATTGCTGCTGGTGTCTCTGTGGCTCTGAGATATAAAAACTAACAGAGCTAATGTCTGGGCATAACGCTATTAAAGTGTTGCAGATTTTGCTGGGGAGGGAAGGGGGAAAAAAATCCAAATCCGACCCATCTTCAAAGCCGCCTCCGTAACCTTTTCAGAAAAAAAAAAGAAATAGAAAAAGAAAAAAAAAAAAACACAACAAAGAATAAAGTTCCCACTTGGCACAGTAGCAATACTGTGTGCTGCTGCTTTGGCGTCTCAAGGAGTGCAGGAAGGTGCTGGTGGAAGGCGGCTGCCGCGGTCACAGCCCGGTGACAGGGCCCTGCCGTGGTGACAGGGCCCTGCCGTGGTGACAGGGCCGGGCCGTGGTGACAGGGCCGTGCTGTGGAGACAGGGCCCTGCCGCAGCATCTCTCACCGCAGGGACCCCGACCTGGGCTCAGACGCAGAGGGGGACGAGAGAAGCCCCGCACCGAGGTGCTGCCCTGGGGTTTTGGCCTAGGTTTGTGCGCCGGTGGTACCCACAGCCCCGCACCGGGCCGCGGATGCAGGCGCTGGTTTGGGTCCACTGCATGGCCATCCCGTGCTGACCCCACGGGCTGAGCCCGGCCGGGTGTGGGGACATGGGGAGGGGGCTCGGACTCCAGGCGGGAGCTGCAGAGCCACCTCCTTGCCCCCCTGGCTGGAGCAGGGGTGTCCCCACCCCGTTACTCCAGGCTCGGTCACCCAGCACCTGTAGCCATGGGCAGAGGATAAAGAGCTCGTCCCACCCTTCGGTGCCAACCCTGTGCTCGTGTTGCTCTTTTCCTTTCGTGCACCCAGGGAAAGGGGTCGGAGTTGGGGGACTGGTCAGGAGCCCTGAATGATGCCCAGGGCTGTGCTGAGAGGATGTCACTGTGTTCAAAAGAGTTTTCAGGTGTTTGTGAGGTCGTTCTGGTCCTTTTGGTGTCTCTAGTGCTGTGCTCATGGATGGATGGGCGAGCAGATATCTCGAGATGTCGCACAGCTTTTTTAACCAACCAGTGTCCAAAAGCTGCTTAAGCAGGATGTTTTTATTGTCTGTGGTCACCAAGGGATAGTGGTGGCACCCAAAGACAGCTGTGGGACCGTGCACCCCTCAGCTAAATGCCCCCCAGGTAAGAGGGACCTGCATCTGTGCCAGCATCGCACAGGGGTGATGCTGGGGACATCTTGGCTTTGTTGCTCTTTGACCAGCAGCAAAGAAAAACATTGTTCAATTGTGATTGAATTCAAAAATTGAATTTAAATTGATTTTTTAAAATATATATATATGTTCTGGTGATGGATAATCCCTCACAAGCCTTGTAGGAAGGTATTGGGGAGGCTAATTAGCTGCTACCTAATTAAGAACTGAAACAGAAGCCTTGGATCTATTTGTGGGTGTAAATCACTATCACTATGTCCTCATGGTGTGCGGTTGACTTTGGTTGGGAGCTGTCGGTCCCCAAGTCCCGCTCCAGGTCTGGGGGTTGTGTGTGGTGGCATTTTCCAGGGCAAGGGATGGCCGAGGGGACAGCGAGCCGAGGGGACAGCGAGCCGAGGGGCAGGGCTCTGTGCGAGGAGAAACTGGATGGTTACGTGGAATTTAATCCACTGAAGCGCTGTTAGTTGGTTCTGCACTTGGGGCCTTCTGCTGCCTTTCCTGGGGGTCACAAATGGGTGTTGCACAAAGGATGTTTTCCTGAGAGCAGCACTAAGCGTCTCCCTCGCTGCCGGCTCAGCGTTTCGGGTGCTCGGCCCAACCCCAGCGGCTGCAGGTCCTGGGGAAGGGTCTGCAGTGCTGCAGGGCTGCTTTGTCTCTCCAAGGAACACCCACAAGGCTCCTGTGCTGCTGAAGGGTCCTCCTGGGTCCCCTGTATCACCCAGACACCGTCTGAACTCCCTCCAGGTACGTACCCACCCTGACCAAACCTCCGGTCCCTGCACCAGCTCCCGTGGCGATGCACTGGGTAGATACCTGCTGGCTCTTAAAAGACCAGTCCAAAGATCTCAGAGACCAGAGATTTTGTTAAAATCCTTATTGGAAAGGCTTTTGCCGCTCTGAAGGCTATTAGAATGAGTTACTAAATAGCACAAACAGGAGCCAAGCTGTTCAGCCTTCCGCATCAGGGTTTAAGCGCTGACGAGGGCTGACAGCGGTAGCCCTGGTCAATAATTCATGTTGACGCTGAAGAAACAGTAGAGGGGAAAGCTCTGAATTCAAGGCTAACACTTATGATTTAATGATGGAAAACTTTAGGTCTACTTGAAAAGTTATTGCATAAGGAGATGAAAATGAAATGAGACAAAAGCAGATGGCTTCGAAAACCAGCAGGAAAAAAAAAAAAATCCAAACTCACTGTTACTTTTAGACTCTATGGCAGACATGGGGTTTGAAGGGGAGAGGGAAGACAAAAGAAGGTCGCTGATGTCTTTGCCCTGGATAGAGACCATGAGAAGGCACAGGACCATTGCAACCTTCTAGTGATGAATTGCTGTTTAGTTGGGATTATGGGGATTTTTTTTTTTCTTTTGGGAAGAATTAAAGCAGGAGGAAGATTTTTTTAGGTAGGCCAGGCTCCCTTGGCGGGGAGGAAGGGGCACGAGACCGAGGGTGTCCCTGCCGCACGAGCAGGACTCGGCGCGTTGGGCTTCGCCACCCTCCCTGCAGCCTGTGTCACCCTGCGGGTGGCGGGGAGAGGACGCCGTGTGGTACCCAGTGATGGGCAGGGGAGGATTCAAAACAAAAAAGAGGGTACGAAACATGCCAGAATACAAAACCTGTGTGCTGATGGCACCCAGCCCCGTGCCCCCGTGCCTGCGCACCAGCCCCCTGCAGAGCTGGGGCTCTTTAACCCGGCGGCTGAGCGGGTCGGACGTGCCTTTGGCCAGCGGAGCCGGTCACCATCCCCCTGCTCCTCGCAGCAGGAAGCGTTTTATACTCTCCTGACAATTGCAATCCAAATAGTCATTCATCAGCTCTTGTGATTTGCCGTGAAATTATATATGCTCGCTGATAATGACGCAGAGGGCTAAAGAGCTGATCTTGGCAGGAGATGAGATGTTTTAGGCTGGCAAGTAGCTTGGAAGGAAAATAGAGCGGCTTTTGATGGTATGCCTGGATCTTATCGGTGTGGGACACCGAAGGGCATTGGGCAGGGGTGTTTTGGCTGTCTGAGCCCTTCCTGCCTTGTGTGCCCGTTTGGGAAGAGTTGGGGTCATAAGAAACTTGGGAGTGAGTGTCACTGGGCAGGGTGGGGTAACAGCTGAATTAATTGTCGGGTTTATTTATCCACTTTTTTTTGGCCTCCTGTAATTACTGAAATGAGGATTTGTCAGGACTCCAGGCAGCGCAGTGGTAATAAATCACTCCCACCGACGGGAGGTTGGAATGGTCGTGTCTGCGTGAGCTGGGGTCGGTGTCGGCTTTAGTGAAGTGCAAGTGCTGTCGGAGGAGCTGGTCCGCACACAAACAAACAGAGCAAACAAGAAGCTTTGCGGAAAAGCCTCCGAAATAAAATCCCTGGATGCACAGTTCTGCAGCCTGGAGCCACAGTTCTCAGTGCTGGGAGGAGGAATCACCTAACGGGGCTGCAGGGGGGCCTGGGGGCTGATGAAAGCCTCAGCACCAGTGTGTGGGATGTTCCGGACCCTGTGGGGCTGCGGGTCCCTTCCCGTGGTGGCACCAGGGTGTCCAAAAACATTGCTATGACATGCACGCACCTGGGCTGAAAACCTGCAGAAGGCGGGTTGATAGGCAAAATCCTTGTGCTGCAAACGTGCCAATTTCTGCGTCTTTCTTTCCAGAGCGGGGCTCTGCTGCAAGTCGGGCTTTGTTGGGCTCTGCCCTCCCGGCCTGGCTGGTGTCGTGGGCTCAGTTCTGCCGGTGCAGCAGCGATGCTGCGCTGGGGGGCACACAGGGGTCCGCATCCCACCCGAGGAGGGGCCGTTCTCATCTCGGCTGCAGGCACAGTAACCATCGACAGGTGAGGCTTCCTCCTGTTGGGCCTGGTAAATGGAGAACAGGCCGAGACGACCACCCAGAGATCCATTGTGCCACCCGCCTCGCTCAGAGGAGAGCGTCGGTCACACATGGGTTCAAGTCCGTGTTTTTGAAGGGGCCAGTGTGTTTCCCTTCTTTGGGAATAATCCAAACACCTCTCGCTGGAAATGCATGTAACCTGGCGAAGCACAGGGTGTTAGCAGTGGTGGTAAACTCCATCTGGAGAGCTCTCGGCTTTGAAGTCGGGTGCCATTTTAAACTCTGCAGGGTACTTTCACTTAGCAAAAGCAGCAGTTGTCAGTGAAGATTGATCTTGGTCCAGAAATTTGTGCTGCCCTCCCGACTTCTTTTCATATTTATTAGTCATTTGCAATCTCTTCAATGACTGAGGGCACGCTCAGCTCAGAGGAAACTCTGTTGCAGTATTTGCCGAGGTGATGCCAGGGGGTAGGGAAGACCGATCGCACTACCTGTGAGGCCCGGCCATGCGAACAATGGTGTGTTTCAAGTTGTCATCGTTAATTGCCGTGGCAGCCCCCAGTGCTCAGCAGCAGGGGCTGAGGAAACCGAGGAGGAAGCAGAAGCCTGGGGACGGTTGGTTTGAGGTCGCGCAGCCCTGGTCGAGACGGCCAGAATCAATTGCTCCACATGTTGCGGGTCAGCGTTCACAGAAAACACCGTCCCTGCAAGAGGGACAACCCCGGGGGCTGCAGGGGCTCCTCTGGTGGCACAGGGGACAGAGAAGGCTTCATGAAGAACAAAAAGCAAAGCAACACCGTTCAGAAGGTTGGTCTTGAAGACACTACATCCTCGTTCAAGATGTTCCTCAGACTCTGCTCTGAGCAGCTGTGCAGTGTGTTGGGCCCTGAATCGGCTCAGGTGAGACACAGACTCTGAGGAGGTTTGGACTCCACTGACTTGGGTGTTTGTTGGCCAAAGGCTGGAGTGTAGATACGCAACCCTGATCCGATCCAGGAGTACTTTCTGCTGCTGTTTTGTCCTCAGCCCTTTCCAGAAAGCGAAGCAGCTGCCAGAGGTCAGACACAAGGACCCTGGTCGGTGCGTGCCAGAAGATGGGTGCCAGGTCTGGATCTGCATTCCAGTTGGACCGAAGCATGGCTTTTCCCCATGGGGATGTTAATCCTGGGCCTTGGCTTTGAGCCATCTCCAGCTTTCGCATTTTTGGAACTGAAAAGGAGCACCATTCTGTTCAGGGGAAGAACAAATCCTTATACCCCATCTCTATACCCCAGTGAGATGTCACAACCAGTTCAAGCATTGCCAGCTCTCTAGAAGTGAAACCCATCCCCCTGGACCCATTTTTAAGCTACCAGGATAAATTCAGTCCCTGTGGGCTTCCAGAGCATCCTGCGCCTCTTCAGACCAGCAACAGCCCCTGAGCTGGAGCTGCCTCCTCCATCCACCGATGAAGGAGAATCCAAGCAACAGAGGTTGGAAACCAAATAGCAGAGGTTGCTCTTGGGTCTCTTTGTGGGGGAGGGCAGCTTTTTTATTAGATCCAGATGTTGCTTTCTGCCCCGGGCCGTGCTGGGAAGTAAAGCAAAGCGTGTTAATGTTGGCTGCAAGAGCGCCGTTGGAAACAGGCTCCAGGGGTGTGGGGCTTCTCCTGCGCCCCCATTTCCTGGGGGCCTGGGGGAGATGGGCCAGCATGGGCTGCTGAGCATCCCTCTTCCCTTCGCTCTCCAAAAATCCAACAGTGAGCATGGCTTTATCCAGCCCCCCGCTTCTCCAGGGCCCCTTGGTGCCTGCTGTCCCCCCGTCGATAGCCAGGGTCCCCAGGCTGATGGCACCTGCCGGGAGAGTCGGCCCCATCGCTGAGCTGATGGGTCCCTTCTGGGCCTGTTTCCTGTTGGGTTTCATGTGGAGATGAAGGACACGGTGTGCGGGGCAAGGCTGCTCTCCAGATGTTCTTTTTCACCATCAGGCAGTGTTTAAAAATATATGTGATTTTTTTATTTTTTTTTTCCTCCCTCTCTCTGAGTGCATATAGAGGAGAGACCTTCGGAAGGGAGAGCAGGGGGAAGGGTGGCAGCACCTTCCCACAGATCTGCCACTTCTCCACAAACGAAGATTTTCCAGAACGCGCTGAGCTGGGCGCTTTGCTGCATCGCGGGGCCGGCGAGTGGAGCCGGGCCCCAGCGGGTCCCCGTGATCCCGTGCCAAGCCTGGAGGCCTTGGAAACACGTGGCTCATTAACAGGGAGCTTTGGCTACGGCGGGGGCTCGCACAGAGGGCTGGCGCTGCCAAAAACTTTACAGGTCCTGGAGGACTCAGAAAGGGCCCGAGCTGCAAAGTTCAAGGGCAGACCCAGAGGCAGAGCAGAGCTGCACTTAGCAAAGTACCGCAGGCCTCAAGCGCTGCTCCGCCATCCCCTGCTCCGCTCCACCTTCGCTTTGGTAACGGGCTCAGGCTCGAGCTGTGCAGATGCTCAGCTCCTCTCCCAAATACTAGTTAGGGATCTGCGTCACTCTGGGTGCTCTCTCTTCTGACTCAGTCTATATTCCAGGGAAAAGCCCATGCTCAACCAGCCAAGGACGCTCTAAGAGGCCTGAAATGCTGCCATCCCCTAATGCCTCCCTAGAAGCTGGAGCTAAAGCTAAAACCCCAGCTCTGCATCTCCAAGGCCATCCTGCCTGGCCACCACAGGTCGGTAGGTCCGTAACACGGTGACGTGCATCGCTGCCGTGCAAGGGACGGGCACTGGGGACACCCACTCTTAAATTTGTCCCCTGCATCGGGCAGCCGAGCTGTGCTCTTCAGCGGCTGAAACTAATGTCCTGGAAGTGCAAGTGCTAAAACAAAATGACCCCAGCCTTTCAGAAGCGCAGCAAAAACCCATCTGTGAGTGGAAGAGGTCAAAGAAGAATACAAAGGCTTTTATTTCCTGAGGCATTTGTCAGCAAGACAAATGTGGGTTTTTTTCAAATTTGCTGTGTTTTCCTAGCTGGCCTCCCAAGCAAACGCCAAATGGACTTTCAGTAGGATGAGGCGGGGTGTTGGCTTGTGTCCTTCGTAATCCAGCGCTCGAGGACTCAGACGAGGGATCAGCTGGCTCACTGTTCATTATCAGTAAGTAGGGCATATTTGAAGGAAATGGGCAGATTTCAACACTACATCTATAACTAGTTTATTGCTGGCGTGTTCCTCTCTCGCCCTTATTATTTATGTTGAAAATGATAAATGAGAGATTGATGATTCTAGCTGGTTTATGAATAATCAGGTTATTTCGCTGTAAGGCCCCAGGGGAAGGTAATGTTTCTACAATCCTCCACCGAAGAGAACGCAGTTTGCACTCGTGTGTGTGTTGCTCCTTTCTCCACCACTTCGCACTTGCCGTGTTTTTCACCCTCCTTCCTTAAGCGTGCACATCCCCACGGTGTCTCCCAGCGCTGACACAGGCTCCGCTGTCCGTGCAGCCCCCAGCATCGTCACCCGCAGCCACGCACAGGGTGTTTGGAGCAGTTTTGCTCCCTGGTGCAGGAGGTGACGGGTGTCTCGGTGGCCCGTGATGGGAGGGTGCGTGGCCGACGTGTGAGCCGGGTGCTGTGCGGAGATGCTTGAAGGGCACTGACCACAACAGGCGGCTTGGACGAAGTTCTGATCCCATTTGTACTTCAAGGAGCTGCAAACAGCCGCTGGTCTCAGGATTTGCTTGTGAGACAGGAAAAGCCCCAGGGAGATGATTTGAATGTTTGTGTATATAGAAATGTCTAATCACTGGGCTCAGGAAGGGAATCTGGAGGTGGTTAGCTGGAGAGGAGGATATTTTTATGCTAGAAATGTGCTGTCCGTCTGTTTGCGGGTAGGAAGGATATGATGAGAATCAAAGGCTTGGCAGGATGAGCGTTTTCATCCTCGTAGATGTGAACTCCCCGTCTGTCTCGGACCCAGGCGTGGAACTGTTTAGATCCAGTACCATTATTAGAAGCAGAAAATAGAGCTCATAAAACTCCTTCCTTACGCCCCAAAAAAGCAATTCCAAGACCCTCTGTCCTACAAGCCATTCCTGCATTGATTTTCCGCTGTGGCCGGGCACATTGCCAGGGGAAAGGGACTCGGAGCTTCGGCAGAAGACAGGCAGTCCTGGGCAGGTCCTCGGTCCTCTCCTGTGTAACGAGAGCAAGGGATTTAGAAGCAGGCAGAACTGGGGGTAATTAATGTGGTGGCAAACCTGCATGGCCAAGCCACATTCCTTACAGGCCATGGCGTAACTGCAGAGATGGTCCAAGGACATTTCTGCAGGTCCAGGCTGTGACGTTGCCATCTGCTGATGATAAGGAGAGGAGACCAAGCCCAATGTCCTGCACATGGTAGCTTCAAGCCAATGACTTGGCAGCAAGGGGAAGTTTTTACTGCTCCAGTACGAGGTAAGGTTCTTTCTCTGGCAAATCTCTCTGTTGTTTGTTGACTGTACAGAGCTGTGGAATGAGATTTAATAAGGCATCTGTTGTTCCCTTACAGCTCTGCTTTGTTGAGTGGAATGGGGATCACAGCATGTGGATTTTTATTATAATTTAATTTTTAGCTGCCCACTATCAGCGACTTCTTTTAGATGAGGTTTTTTGGCATTTTACACTCAGCATTCTTGCTGTCTGTAAAACCAGCCTAAACTTTTCCTTCTGTTCATAAAGGCATCTAGTCTAAATTCAGAGTCCATCCATTATAACTTCAGCACCTTGTAATACCTCAGAGATTACTGCAATTACTCTCTGAAATATCCCAGGAGCAAAACTAATACCAAGCATCACCAGGTTCAATTTACAATATCCAAATGGCACAGTAACTCCACTAGCTTAGGGGTTAGCTCATCTCAGCACACTTGCCAAAACCCTAACCCTGAGGCCCTTGATCCCTGACCCTAACCCCTGATCCGACCCTGATCCATGACCCCTGACCTGTGACCCCTGCCCCATGACCCCGACCACTGACCCTAATGCATGATCCCTGACCTTGACCAAGACCTCTGACCTCGACCCTTGACCTCTGACCTCCATGACCCCTGACATCTAATGCTGCTTCTGCTGCTGGAGATTAGGCTGCCACCTCAGGGATCTCCGTTGGACAGCATCCACGTTTTATGGTTTGAGTTAAATAACAGGCGTGGATGCACGTGCCCTTCATCTGGCATTTGGGTTCCAACCGTTGCGCTCGGGCAGTCTCTACATCTCCTGCCTTCTCTATGCTGTGGCGGTTCCTCAGGTGCTTGAGGATGAGCGTCTCTTCCATCCTTCATCCCAGGAGCAGTTCAGCCGCGATGTGTCTCAAAGCCCTTGAACGAGGAGACAGGCACTTCCCGTGCACCTGAAGCAAGACTTTTGTGTAACATGGCTTTCCTTCTCCTTTCCATTCCTTTTCGTTTAACAGCCTTTTTCATGCAAGCCTGCCCCTGCCCCCGATGCCTGACCTCTAACCTTTAAACCTTGACCTCTGACCTTTGACAACTGACCTATGACCGTTGACCTCTGACCCCCGACCTTTTACCTCTGTCCCACAACCTTTGGCCTTTGACCCCTGACCATTCACCTTTGACCTCTGCCCCCCACCTTTTGACCTTTGACCTCTTCCCCCTGACCTTTTACCCCGACCTCTGACCCCAACCCTTGACCTGCAGCAAGACTCTTGTGTAACGTGGCTTTCCTTCTCCATTCCATTCCTTTAACAGCCTTTTTCATCCAAGCTTATTGACCTCATCCCTATAAATCCAGTATGATTTTTCCAGAAGGATTAGTGTCAGATTCTCCCCGCAAACATTCTAGGTCTTGGAAGACAGCTGAATGCTGGCTGGTGAGCCTGAGGCTTTTACAGCAACTGCTTTAAAACGCACTCTATGGCTAGGCGGGGTTTTAGCCCTGATGCAGCCCATCTGCCTTCATGATTTGGAAAGCCAGGACATAGTAGGGGTCCTGATACTGTACTAGGATGTGGATACCTGGATAAGAAATAAGTTTTATGTTGGTTCTTCCCGCCCTTGAAGGGCATGGAAAAGCTGGGAGATGAATTATCTAGATTGCACACCAGGGCTCCATAGCTGGATAGAAAAAGATCAAGCAGGAAGAGGGAAATTTAGAGTGAAGAAATGGTAAAACTGCCAACCAGCGAAATCCTGAAAGGTAAAACCGTCTCTGCAGGATGCGTGAGTTTTGTGCCCTCTGCTATTTCAGCTTTCCCCGGACGTCTGTGACAGAGCAGGTTTCACACATCACACGACGGGGACCACAGCCTCCCGGCCATGTGGAGCCGGGTTGAAATCCAGGGGCAAGGGCGGGACACCCCAAAAACATTCCCTCCAGATGGGAAAGGGGCATTAGGCACCAAATAAACACATAAGGAAGAGGAAGGAAACTCTGGATACATTAGCATGACAGTTTGAGCACTTTATTATGATATATAAATTTTGTCTTCTTAAATTACTCTATGAGTTGAACAGAAAGGGATTATTGTGGAGGGGGGAATATACAAAAATAAAAGGATACTGTGAACTACTGCATCACCACATATACAACAGTAGAGTACTTTACAAGCACTTAGAGAATCAGACTTACAAAAATAAAAATATGACACATCCTTATGCATTTCCACCAGTTATATGTTCTCTTCTTCCTTCTCTAACCTTCAAACACCTTTCAACCCCATCTTCAGGTCACAATTCACCTGGTAGGATACTTTGCTCATTTTGATGGCCATCACAGTATCTGAAAAATAATTAGTGCCTCCCAAGACATACAATAGAATGGTGATAGTAGAGCTTTAGGAGAGATGTTCAGAACAGACCAATTTGCGAGTGATGGGGTGATCCTCAGGGAGCAGAGTTTACCTGGCAGTAGAAATGTGAATATCCCACAAGAACATCAATTCTCTATGACGTGTTCCCCCATCCTCAGCTCTAAAGAAGGCAAGGATGCCCTTCCCTACAGGAAAAAAGGCCATTTAAAACTACAATGGCTAAATATCCTAGCTCACAGTGTTCACACACAGAACCATTCGCCTCTAGATCAGATTCACGCAGCTTTTACTCTTCAGTTTGGTCTACAAAGTCTTTTGCTCATTAGCCTTCTAGTGACCCTTCCCATTTTTTTAAAGACTCATTCAACATAAATAGTAAATAGCATTCACTTCTCTGACCAGCAGCTCACTCAAACACCGCTATCAACACCCGAACCTCATTTCATCATTCCCAGAAAGTACGCACCTAGGGTGCGAACCTGCCTGTATTTCACATTGAGAAAAGTAGAGCTGGCTTAGGAAAAAAAACAAAACAAAACAAAGACAAAAGAAGCGGTAAACTGCTTTGGTCAAAGTTGTTCTCTGCGGTCTGTGCAAAGTATTCTGCAGATTCCAAAAGTTCGATATTTAGTTCAGGTTCCCTCTTTTTGGCCCCAAATGCAGTGCCGGCAATGCTGGCAGAGCAGACACGTGTGCACTCTGCTGCATTCGGGGGCAGAACAATCACAGGAATGACAGGGGTGAAGGGCAAACCCTGCACCTTCGAGACAGTGACTTTCCAGATTGAATAAAACAACCTCCCCCCCCAAAAAGAGATGTCTTCTGAGCAAGTTTCTGATCTCAAAAATAACTACGGATGGAAAATAATTCCTAAAGGCAGAGTCTGACTTTACCCATCAGGCTTACGGGAGTGTCGGCATTAGTATCCTGGGGAGAAATCATGTAGCCCCAGTCCCAGCTGCTCAAGGAAATTCACCTTTCTAAGCAGCATTTCCATGGTCTAAATTTATCATTTGTATCTTTGAGAAAATATACATGAACCAATATTTGTTGGCTGAGATGAATAATGCTCCGTTTAAAAGAAAAACTCCTCTCTAGCGGGACTAATTGTTCCTTTTAGATGTATAAACATACTACAAGTAAGGCACTTCTTGGTGGCTTGGAGCGATTCTTAATTGGCACCATACAAAAAAGATTCAATTTCTGGTGTTAAAGCAAAACAAAAAAAGTCATCACTTTTCCCAGTCATGAGCAAGACAAACTTTGGGTCTTTTTGGGGACAGAGGGTGGGTGGGCAGGGTGGATCTGCACCCACACAAGGGTGACAACCTGACCCTCTGTGGTTTTCTTGTCCTCAGGAACAACAAAGTCCCTTTCCAATGCCAGCTTTCATTGAGAAGAAAAGCAGATTGTGATGGGCCCGTGGAAGACACAACATAAGAAGGCATTTTTCAGAAACTTCTATGGATCTCAGGCACTTGGCAATGTCACAGTTTGGATGTGGCCCAGGATGGCGGCCTGTCCACGGCTACACAGCTCAAAGTGTCTCCAGCAGACCTAGAAACCCGAGCTGCTTCTTCCCCCCCCAACATGGCAAAACCACGCTTAAGCTCTAAGGAGCAAGAGCGTGTTAGGCCATTTCTAGTCTATTTGCAGAGAAAATAAAGCACGAAGCTTCAAAGAGGCCTGGCCTGGATGCGCGGGGACCCTGCAGCGCCAAGGCCGCAGCTTCCATTGCACCGCCCCGGGAGACTTTGCCTTAGCAGCCCCTGTTCCTGCGTGGGGAAAAACCAGGCTGTACTTCAGGTCTCGCCGCTGGATTTGTATTTGTACACTAGTTTCGTTTGGTTTTGTTTTTTTTTTCTGTTTTGGTCGACGTTTAGGAAGCACAAGTGGACAAAGGCGGCAGAAGCCTGCAGCTAGCCATGATAAAAGAGATCTTTCTGGGGAAAAAACATCTAGCTCAAAAACCAGCATGACCAAAACCTGCAGCTTGGTGCTTGGAGCAGGAGAAAAGCCTGATGTATGGTCAGAAGAGGGACCAGAGGATCTCCTGGGTGTGAGCACTGGCCCTGCTTTTGAACCTGGATTACAGACTCGCCGGCCTGCAAAGAGCCCTCCAGAGCCCTCACGATGTGCCTGGAAGGCAGGTGAGTATTTCCACTGGGCACAAGGCTCACTCACCAGCACCTGGTGAAATTACAGGAGCTCGTGAGTGCATCGCCAGCCTGCAGCATGCTGGGACCACATCCATGGCAGCTCCAGCTTCCCTGCTGAGCTATATCCACAGAACTCGTTTGCTGGAGCTCTGGGGAAAAGGGGTGCTTCAGGCATAATAATCCCTTTGGAGGCAGATGTTGCTTTTCCAGGCTTTGATGCTGACAGTCAGTGACAGCAATATCTGACCGACAGCAAATATAATCCTTGTTTCTGTGTTGCTGAAAATAATTCAACAGTAGGTGGAAGCCTTGGAAATCCTTTGAGAGATTTCTCCCTACCAAGTCCTAACTCCCAAACAGAGAGGCAGAGTTCACCACTGCCATAGCACACATCTTCCAGTATTAAAAATGCTTCAGCTGTCAGGATTTAAGTTTCTATGTAACAACCTTCTATTTACCTCTGGTGGAAAAATTGTCCTCCTTTTTCAAATGAGAACTCTGTTTCATAAAGGTCACAGTTCTGGTCACATTTATTAACTGGCTTTTGAAATTGATGGGAAAAAAGTATCTTTATAAGTGACTTCAGTATTTCAGATTTTTTTTTTTACTCTCTGTGGGTTTGTGCGTCAACTCTTCTGGGCAATGAGCTATGTCTTGTTGATACTGTTAATAGGTTTTCTGACTTAGCTGCTCAGTTGTGTTCTGAAATAACTCGATCAGACTTGCAGCAAGTCAGGAACAAAATGGAAAGTTTCGGAGAGGGAAAACTGGAAATTGATTTCCAGAGCTTTGTGGTTATTTTCTGAGTCTGGGCTCTTCTGAGCAGCATGCAAAAATGTTTGGTAAGATTTTTGGAGACAATTCCATGACATTTTCAAAGGTTATATGTTTGCAGGGATCCAGGCTTTTGCAGATTTTCAACAAGCTACCAAAGTGAAGAGATACCAGGAGATGTGATTCATGAGAAGGGATGGTTTACCTTAGGGTGGCTGTAGTGACTCCTGCTCTCTCAGTGTTGCTTTATCCTTTTGCAGAGACAGCTCAGCTGTTTGTGAAGTACCCGTTGAACTGCTACAGCCTGGCTGATTAGGGAAAACTTCCACAGATTTGGGCTCTTCAGGCTCTACGTTGAGAAAATTTGGCTGCTCCTCCCCAGTCAGCGAACCTGCCCATGCCACAGGTAAGGAAACTATGGAGAGGGTGAGCAACAAGGCTCATGAGTTAACCCCGCACTGGCTTCTTTGCAGCTAGACAGCATCTTCTCATCCCACACTCCCCTCTGCAACACAGCCCTGAAACTCAAAAGGGTTACAAGTGCGTAAAGATCCCTGTAAATCGGATGTTCGAGACAACGAACAGCATGGCACACTTGGAATGATAGTACTTTTGAAAAAGGGCACTGGGCTCCTAAATCACTTGGAAACTTTTAGAAAATAGCCCTATTTTCAGCTATTCAGTTTTCTCAGTCTCCCCTGCACACTCTTGGCTGGGCTCACAGAAGAGGTGGCCGTGGACTGGAGTAGGCCTTTCTCCCACCTCCTGCTTACACTGTGCCTTGCTATGGTATATAAATATCTACCTGCCAGCAAGAGCACCGTGCACCTGTTTTCTTCCCCTTGTTCTCGGTGACAGTCCTCACTCCTCCCAGTAAGTCAGGCCTGAGGTTACTGCAGTGGTGGGGTATCGCAGCTGTCTCCCAGATGAGCTGTTGGAGCAAGCTGTGATGTACCAATACAAATAACCAACTCCTCTGTGTTTAATAGACCTGGCTTGGTATGTGCTGGGCAGACTGGATGCTGACTGTGCAGTTGGTCTTCCCTTTGCAGAGATTATAATAGCTCTGAAGGTTACAGTGAGTCTCATCTATGTGCTAGACAAGACCTATGGAGCTCACAATGCAACACTCTGCTACGGGTAACAGGGTCCTTTGTCATCTTGATTTCATCTAAACGTAAGTCAAAAATAGATACGCTTGGGAAAAAAAAAATCCAGATCATGAACGTCAGGAACTTTGCAAAACACAAGCCAGCCTTTCACTGATCAAAACCATCCCGTGCCCTGCAAGTCTCCTCCCAGGCAGTTCAGCCTCACCCAAGACAACGTGTTCTCCAGATATTAATATTTAGTCGCCATCAATGAGGGCCCAGACAGAGACCCAGCAAAGGCCGCAGCCTCCTTGAGGTCACGAGGTTGCCAGCGGCAGGGCGGATCAGAGGGTCTCACTGTACATGACGCACGGGCTGGTTTCCTCGCAGAGTTCCAGCTGCACGCTGGAAGCAAACCAACGCTTGGCACAACCCAAGCTGTAGTTGAGGGTGGTCCGGTAAATGTTCTTGGCACGCTTAGGAAAAATGATGGTCGTGCTCTGAAACCTCAGAGGCTTCTGGCGGGGCTCAAAGATCAGCTGGGACTTGTAGTTCCGCCAGGTGCAATTGGGAGCAGCAATGACTGTCTCGCTGTAGGTGGTGACGGTGGGGATGGGGCTGTAGAAGATGTCATCCCGGTAATGCTTCTCGGAGTCGTACTTCACCTCAGAATTGCACCTGCAGAGGACAGCAAGGTATCAGGAACACAGCCCAGGCAGCAAAGCGGGGAAGACAGGCAGGACTCTGCTCTAACTCTTTGGAACTGGGAACTTTTACAACCTCTTACAGCACTGGGACAGATGCAAACCCCACAGCCCAAAGCGGAGGGTAATGAGTGCAGGGAGGTGAGGCTGCTTGGTGGGGCCTACAGAAAATCCAAGCAATGGTCGAATAGCAGGTAAAGCAAAGAGATGCTGTGGGCTGTGGCTGTCTAAGGTCCAAGCCACTGCTTTTGAAGAAAGTGGCCATGTCAACAGCCGTCAGATGAAGAACCCGCAAAACGTGGGATGTCACTGCCCTGCCTCTTCTCTGCTGGCCTCCAGAAGAGACATATGGAAACCAGGCCAAGCAAAGGATGCTTCCTAGAATCCCTGGCCACAGAGAGCAGCAGGACTTTCACTTGTTTTTCCCGCTCCCCAAATGCTCCTCCAAAGAATGTGCAGCTCCTGGTATAAAAGATTAAAAGCTGGGTGTGTGCTTGTCATTACCTCCACCCGCAGGGGGGTTGACTGATGGTGCACCGTATGTAATGTGAGCCGCTGTAATGGATGTTGCGCAGCTAGGGTGTAAGCAAGTCATTCAGCACACATAAAACAAGCCTCCCGTGTAATCGCCACAAAACCAGGCCCGCCGGCAGTTCCTCAGCAAGCACTGATTTACTGGGGTACATTTCCAGAGAGACGTTTGCAGAGGTTGAGGAGGGAGGTGGGAAGTGGGTTTACAGCCCTCCCACCACCCCTGCCCCAAGCTGTGTGTAACTGCTCCACGCTGTTTTGCAGAGTACATTCCACACCAGCAAAAGCAGGAAAGAAGAGCAGAGACATAGGTTTATCCACAGGCCACTGCACCAGCCCTACAGGAGGTCAGAACCCTCCATCGTTGGCTTGAGGGACCATCTCCTCACGAGCAGATCATTCTGTCTCTGCGGGCTGATCTAATGTTGGTTCTTTGCTGCAAGTGCTAACAAAAACAGGTGCCAATTATAAGGATGTTGCTGCTTCTGAGGATGCAAGTCAGCAGGGAACAGGATAAAGATCATCAGGTTACCTAGTGGAGGCCATCAAGCCCACAGGTGGGAATGGTTTTCCCTTATAACCTTGGATTTAAGCTGGCCTTGGAAGGAAAGCCACCTTCTCTTACAACCTCTCTCCAGTTCTTGCCTCTTCCCTTCTACCTCTGCTGCTGTCAGTGCCCTTTTAATTCAGGGATTGCCCTCCCACTTGTCCTTCCTTCCCATCAAAATAACCACGACTCCCACTTGTAAACACATTTTAATTTTTTACACAAAGAAGAGCACCAGGAAAAAGACAGAAATCCCCTCTAACCCACCGAAATCCATCTGTACCTGATTTCCTGCACGGGCTCAGGGCTGACCTCAATGCTTTCTCCGAAAAACACAGGGTACATCCGAGGCCTCACCTCCGGCAGGGATGGGTTCAGGAGCAGGTAAGGCACCTGCAGGAAAGAAGAGCAGAGCACGTGTTGGGACACAACAGCAGAGGCTGCCACGGAACGCCATGTGCTGGGGCTGGGAGCTGAGCAGGCAGCAGCAGCAGGTACAATACTGGCCCTTCCTTTCCTCTTCTTGTTTCTCATAGAAATCGTGATTGTTTGGGCGTTTTCTTTAGCCCCGATGTTGCCCTCACTGTTTTGAATTAACAAGTCTAACAAAAACTCGAAGTGCAGCAGTATGGAGAATTGCTCCAAGTCTGATGTAACACAGAGATAGGGCCTAAGTCTGCTGACTTACAGGATGTAGGTCTCCTTAAATGAGACGTGTGTATATACTTATATATATACACGCTGAAAATAATGTATCCTTTGCAATGATCCAGTGGGGGAAGTGGTAGACTTGCAATTGCTGAAGTCTCCATGTTAAAAATGGCTGCGATGCTCCAAGGGATGTTCTAGTTAACCACACACAACAGAGTGTGGGGTGAGACAGGGGCACGTTGTGGCCTCTGCAATACAAGAAACCAGTTTCAAGCCAGGATGGTTTTAATGAATGGAGCTGCTCCAATTCATGACACCAGAACTGGATTTTTTAAGACTAATTACACCCTAAAGTTACTGACTCTGACAAATTGTCACAGTCCAGCCTAGGCTCCTCTGCCCACCAGAAAAATGAGTAATCCCACTTTTCCACACTGGAGTGCTCTTAAACATCAGTCCCCACATGTAAGGATCCTGTGTCTGGACCCAGCCCAGCAGCTAATCAAGTCTAATCCTGCCCTCCTGGAAAAATATCATTGCAGGTTTCGGTCCGTGCCACCACTTTTCTGTCAGTAGCAATTTATGACACACAGGGACACGGGATCTCTTTAAAGGAGATGGCTGGCAGCCTCTGTGAAGGGCTGAAAGCTCCCTAGATGGCTGAAAAGCTCAGAGTTTTTCCACCTTCCACCACGCATAGTGTGCGAGAATCGCAGCCACATTTCATCAGTGTAAGTAAGATTACCTCAGGATTCCCAGAATCCACTGAGGATACCGCTCTTGTATTGCCATTTGTTTCCACCTTCCCCAGCATCTCCTGGTTGGGCGGTACGGGAGGGAACGCTGGAGCTGTGACCTGGTTCCTACTGGCAGTGCTGGGTAAGAGGGACAGCAGTTTGTGCCCTACCCTGTTCAACACGTGGGTCCCCAAATGCTCACCAGGGTGTCCCCCAAGCTGGTGTTAACTGGCAAAGCTCTGTCAAGTCCACTCAACAGCATCAGCTTCCACCAGCTGAGGTCTGGTTTTCTCCAGTGGCTTGGGCTTTCTGCCTTGGGCTGAGGCAAAAAATGTCACTGCTTTGTCTAAATTCGCCAAGCCCTTCAATTCTTTGTCCCAAAGCCACAAAGCTGTTTACTCCTTCCATACTGAAATATCCCTGCACTTTACTACTGTGTTAAACTGTAAAGTAAAATGGCCAACCTGTCTTTTTGATTGAATATGAGTATTTCTGTTTCATTGGGGAAAAAAGGACAGTATTTGCATTGGTATGGTAGAAAAGAAAAGAAAGAGGAAAAAAAAATACATTCACCCTCATTACCAAATACTGGCCAAAAGGCAAAGTTCAATCCTGGATTGCTTTCAACACTCATGAAAGGGAGGGCAAGGGCAGCCTTTCTGGTCGTAAATAAAGCTCTTTGCTTCTGAACTGTGAATTGTTTAGACCAGACAAGCCTTAGTTCACAAGGGTGCAGATCTCCAGCTTTTAACAGTCTGCACATGGCCAGAGCTCTTTCTAAAGACAAATTGTACATGAGGAGAGGTTCATTTGGGTGCAAGAGTCAAATACCTTGGATAGATAGTAACCATGAGCTTCTTTGCTAGATCACCACGGGAGAAATCTCTTAACAGTTCAGCAAAGGGCATCTGTAAAGTGCGGTTTTAAAGAAGTAGTTGTAAAGAAGCCATTTCAGCGCTCCCAGGCAAACAAATCTTCACACTTCTTGCTAACATACACCGACACTAAGAGTGCTCTAAACACCCCTAGAGATGAGGATGCAGGAGCTGAGGTCTTAGCAGGATTGTTCCTGATGTGCTCGGGAAGCAGCTTTGCAGCCGCTGTGTCCGGGGTGCTGCTCGGTCCCAGCGTGGGGACGGGGGCAAACACTGTCTGTTGGAATCACAAGTCCCACCGCAGCGAATGGGAGAGAAGAACACGCTGCAGAAACAATACCAGTGTGCATGGAGAAACTGAGGCTCTGTGAGGTGTGACTGAAACCAACCAGAGTGAAAAAGTTGCCACTGAATTTGGTGAGAGCAGGATTGAGTCTTCTCCAGGCTAGTTCTGGATGGAGTGGTGATGAGACTATTTCCATTGTGCATTACAGTTTACCTTGCTCTGGGCAGGGAAGGGTGACAAAAGGCATTTTATAATGCATTTCACATGCTGTAAATGAGCATCAACTTCAGACCTGCAGGCTTGGCTTGATTCATTGAGGAAGCTGGGACAATTGTGCACGTGGGCAAGCCAAAGCCAGCAACTTCTACCACCCGTCAGAGCCCATTACACCACTTATCTCCCATGAGCGGCTGCAGGCTGGAACCTTGAAGTCACCTGGAAGTCTGCACGTGGCAGATGCAAATAACTTACAAAGCATGGTCTAAAAAAGGAGATCATCTGTGAGACCCCGCAGTCTGAACTGCTTGCACAGAGTGAAAGGGTCACTAAACAGTAAGTCCAGGTTTTACACAGCAGCAACTGGAAGGTGCTTCAGATGGCGTTTTGTTTTACCTTCAGGGATGTTCTGAAATATCTGCTCCTGCATCTCACCTGGAGCTGGGAAGCAAGGAACAGGGGATATGAGCTTTCCAAAAGATTTGTCTTTGGGGCTGAAAATGTTATATGCTTGGCACGTGTCAAAAGCTGGCTTTTTGGCACGAGTTTGACACCAGCCCCTTCCAATCGGTTTTAAGGTTAAAAAAAAAAAAAGTTCTGCTTGTAAAAAAAAAACCTGACTCAGTTCTTTTTCCTTCTGCACACGCGTGGTTGAAAGAAGAGGAATGCTGGACCACTGAGCTCCCTTAAGAAGATGATGACCATTGGCTCATTTCTAGCAATCACTCAGCAATTTCCAGACGCTTCACAAATAAGGTGAGTTTCTTTATTGCACCACAGGGGGTGGCAGGAGCAGAGCTTGTCACACGCTACTGCGGGTCGCTGAGGGTGAAGAGGAGAAACCCACATGTCTTTAGACCAGGCTGCCCACAAGTGATCCACAGTTGAGGTCTGTCTGTCCACAGAACAAACCCTAGGGCTGCTGAGCTGAAAGGCTACAGCTGGGACTTGATTCACCTGGCCCCAGTAACTGGAGCTGTGCTGCTACTTGTCAGATGCAACTCTGCAAAAGCCACCACGACCCCGTAATCTTTACGCAGGGACAGAAAGAGCCTGGTAGCCCAGGGAGGTTGAGGAGGCGAAAGGGAAAGATACTCAAGAGATCAAAAAGCGAGTCCCACGTGGATGCCCTCAAAACAGAGACAAAGTGAAAATAAAGCAGTAAACGTGCCATCACATTTTTACTTCCTTTCCAGTACACGATTTGTTGCAACCAGCAAAGGGTTACACTATTATTAAAAAGTCAAAGTGATTTCTTGTTTGGCTGCATTTTTCCCTCTGATGCCTTTCAGGCATGTAACAGCCTGGGCAGCCAAATTCTGCTTTTTTCAAGTAGCACATAGATAAACACAGATAAAATCGGTTGCTGAACGGAATTCAAGCTACAGCTAACCAACAGCACTTCCTTTACGGGGGCATTAAGTATTATGGGGGCTCTCGCTTCAGGACAGACACGTCCTTCAGCTCCACATCACAGCTTCATACCTGCCACAGGGGCCATCTCACTGCCTGGTTCCTGGGGGGATTTAGATCGCAGGGTTCTGAACAACAGCAAAAACAACACAGCAGGCAGAGTAACGCGATTTTACCCCTAATAATTATGTAGAGTCAGTGGGTTCTGTTAAGATACTTTTCATTTGGGGTAACTTATGTGAATGGAAGCAGAGTTATCAAATAGTAAACAAAGAGGAGGAAAAAAGTGCCATGAAACCGGCCTGAAATACACAGACTGTTCTTTAGCCTCAAATTCCAGGCAGCAAAGCAACAAAAAGCAAAGGAAATTAATGCGACTTGATATAAATAAACCTCCCCAAACCTATTCCCTGGAGAGCAAGCAGGACCAGAACTGACCGATTCCTTTTGCTACAGTTGTTACGTGGAAGGCACCAAGATGTGGCATTAGATCCCTAGGGACTGTAAGAGGAAACGGTTTTTCAAGTGTCAGGGCTACGAACAGGATGCAGCTTCCCAAATTCCCAGCTCCTGGCTTAGCTAGGGCATAAGCAAATCTCTCACCACATTTCCCACTACGGTAACATGTCAGCTCCATGAAAAAGTCACTTTACTCAGCTGTTATTTACAGCTATAATGAAAGATCTGGCTGAGTTATTTGACACACGTCTACATTCCCCGCTCTAGCTGATAAGCAATATTTGTTTAACAGACCATTTATTTTCCCAATATCTTCACGTATTGCACATTATGTGTAATTTATACTAGAGCCGGATGAGATTATATTTGGAGGTGATAACAGTAAATGCAGACCTCAGGTAGAAAGCAGGGCTTTATTATTTCAAAGAATTACACTCTTCTTGCCTATCTCCCTCTTTCATTTCAAGTGGGAAACGTGTGCTGCTTTGCTTATTGTCCACAGCGTTACACAGGGATGCAATGGAAATTAAACAGCAGGAAGACGCCACCACAGATACAGCCACATTTTTCGGAGTAGATGATGAGACCCCTGCGACTGTTTCCCTGATCTGCCCAGAAGGGACAATCTGTCACGGCTTGCAGATGAGGTGAGGCTCTCAGCGTAGGATGAGACGCTGGTTCTGTGTTCCAAGGGCTCTTCAAAATGCAGCATGGCAGGAAGAGGTGTTTTGGGTTTGTTTTCATGTCTTAGTATCTGCCATAAATCCAACAGGGTGGGCACGCATGCTGATCTGGAGCCTGTTGTTAGGCCCACGCCTGTGAAGGCTGTGCCCATGGGCAAGGTCTCCTTGTCCTCCTCTGCACTTGGGGTGAAGCTGGAACCTGCTCCCACCACAGGAGACTGATTCTGGCACCGTACTGTTGTCCAGCACAGCTCCTGAATGTGAGCAGAAATCCCCTACGTGGGGGCATCCATCTGACAGCTGATCCACAGGGACACGGTCCCGCAGAAGTCACTGAGGCAGCTTTAATGCACAAATACTTAAGCCTTTCGAATAAAAAGGAACTTGTTGCAGTGGCAACAGTGTTGGGAAGGAAAAAGAAGCCTGGGGCTTCAAGAAGGCAGGACTGATAGTTCTGGAGATGAATGCGATCCTTTTCTCCTCTGCTATCCATTCCGAGTTAAGCTATTGAACGCAAAGCGCTTATTTCAGCACAGCCCAAAAGCTGTTCTTCTAGCCAAAAACTATATCCCAGGGCAACAACAACGGGGAAAACTCTGAGCAGATCTGGCTACTTGGATGTCATTTCATTCCCTACCCTTCTAGCAACTGCTTCTTTGTGCATATTATTAGAGATTTATTTCATTGTATTTATGTTCCTTTTGGCCCAGCATCACATTCAAAGCCTAGAGAATTCAGTAACCCAAGTCCTACGAATCAGTTTAATCACGTTTCAGATTTAAAAGGCAGAACTAGGTAAAAGTAACCTTCTATTTCAAGTAGGATATTTGCACTTAGGCACAAAACAATTGACGAATTCCCTACATGGACTTTATTTGAAAAAATAAAAGCCAATTTCTCCTACACTGCAAGTAAAATAATTAAAAAAAAAAAAAAGGTCCCTAAATGGTGTTGAACTTGTGGTATTTATGACTCTGGCCCTAAATTGCCTTTTATATTTTCTTGGATCCCAAAGCTGTAACTGAATTGGCTAGTTAAACATGAATAAATGGTGCATTGTCTTTGAAACAAAGTCATGCTTATTAAAAGGAAGAGAGTTTACTTTTTTAGAGTCACAGTTAATAACACAAAGCAGAGAGAGCACAGATTTTACACACAAGAAAGTCTTCGATAAGGGCACGCGATCTCACTTCAGTCTGTATGAGGAGAGCTGTCCTAGAGCAGAAAAATTCTTCAACGTATTTGTGAAGTTGGAGCAAAATAGCTGCAAAAGAATGCAACTGGGTTCAGACTGGTGGTTTTGATAGGTCTGCAGCAAGCAATAGTATGAAATACTTCCCACAGATCTGGAATGTTGGTTTCTTCACCTGACAGCAATTTATTGTAACTGTACATAAAGAATTTTGGCCATTAGTGACTGAGCTTATATGTGGTTTTATAGTATGGCGGCACAAAGAGTGCAGGCTGCATTCCTGGCTCTGTCATGTTTATAAGCAAAACAAACACTAATATAACAGGTGATTAAAAAAAGCCCATGCCTTGGTGTGCAAATAGCTGCAATTATTGATTTGCCAATTCTGCATGCTCAGATGAACAGCCGAGTAGTACAGTTAAACAGAAGCACATTCATGGATTGTGTAATTGCTCATAGATCTGCAAGTCCTTGTTTAATGGCAAGATTAAAGCTAATTAGGCACTGAAATTTAGAGGTATGAAGCAAGCAATGCTCACTGTATTTTTCCTGCTTTCTTAATAACAGCTGCAAGTACAGTATTTGCAAGGTGGAAATGAGAAGTGAAACTCTGTACAGTCAAGTCGAATGAAAGTTCCTGTTTACTTCGTTATTTTGCAGTGTACCAAACTGTACCTGCACCATTCCAAATAACACAGTCAATTTGGTTTCAGTGCCAGGACCTCTGCAACTTTCTGTACCTACTAAAGGCACGGAGATATCCACACTGTATGAAACCCATACTCTAACAGCACGAGCCCAGAGCTACCCATGCTGTCGCAATATTATACAAAATTTGGAAACATCTACAGTGTGAGTTCCTCTGAAATGTGTAAAATGTTCATGTAAGATCAAAATTTAAAAATAACAGGAAAAATTAATTTTGCCATACACAGATCACAGGAATAACTTTTTTTTTTTTCCCCACAGGCGTCAAGCACTACACCTCTCAGTCCTAACATCCCAAGAGCTGAAACTGTTTTTTCTCATGTTCTTTCGTCGTTGGTATCGAAGAGCTTCCTTGGGAGGAGTGGTGGCCAACTGTCATATTCCTGGAGCAGAAGCTGTCATGTCCCCGTCACAGAGCTCTACAGACACCTCCACCGCAGCTGTCTGCTGGTCCAGCAAGCCTTCATTCATCTTCCTCCCACATTTTCTTTTACAAATACATAGCAACAGCCTGATCCTGCCAGATCAGAGGTGCGTGGGTAACTCTCTGTACATAAACAGGCCCATTAAGACGGCACACGCAGCCAGGCATCTGCAGGTAAGGCTCCGTGTTTGGAACCACAGCGTTAGCAGGTTTGAGATTTTATTTTCATAATTACCACATCACACCCTCCCCACCGTAGTCTGGTGAGAAGGAGTCATTGTTCATGAGGAAGGTTTTGGCATGTTTGGGAGCCAACAGCAGTTTTCAATAATATGCTAAAATAGCATTAGAACTTGAAAAAGTAAATGAGGGTGTGAGAAGTCATTGCAAAATGTCTCTGCAGGGAAGAAGTCTTTGAATTGTCATTAAACCATAGGTAGATAAATTTTCCCCACAGAAAGATTTGTGCTGCAGTTTTTCTTCTGTATAGAAGCCAATTAACTGTGTTGAATACACCTACAAACGTCTTTTATATATGTTAAAAAAAAAATTTGAAAGATCCCTGGGGAAGAACTTTCATCATCCTTTAAAAGCCTCCACTACCTTTTCTTATGCTCTGAACTTTCTGTTTTAAAACCAGGTTTTATAGCTAAGGGGTAGAAATAAACAAAATAAAGCAGAATAATAGTCGTGATAAATCTACGCAAATCGTACTCCACAGTCAAGCGCTTCACTGGCACGATGTCTGGCTAACCGAACCCTCCGGCGTTCTGCCAGCTGTCTGAGCTTACAAACCACCAACCCTTGTCCGGCCACGCCGAGCACAAACCCTTCATGCAGTCCCATGCCACAAACCACGGCTCCAGCCAAGGGCAGGAGCACACAACCTTCCCCAGAGCATCTCCATCCCAGACACACAGCCGTACCCTGCCCCGAGTTAGCGGATAGTTTTGTCTTTCTTTCAGCCAGGGCTCCTGCAAACGTGGCTCCGCGCTCCTGACAAAACCAACGTGGGATGCCAGAGGGTAAGGACAGCTGGGAGCTGGAATCCCTCGCCCCGGTCCAGACAGATGCAGCTCCAACCTGTATCTACCAGGCAGGACAGCATCACCGAGAAGCAACTACACTTTTCTGTTCCTAAGGTAAGCTGGGGAGCCTGTTTGAGACCTGGGGTTCACTCCCAACACCGTTATTAAAGCTTGCCCAGCCAAACTGCCAACATGTCTGTGAGCGGATCAGAAAACCCCGGCCGGCACTGGGCCAAGCTCTGCCCAAGCACAGCAGCCGTGCCAGGGCTGGGCTGCCCGGAGAGCCCTGATCCAACACTGCAGGACCCGCACCAAGCGGGGACACAGCCCTGGGGGCCCCCACTCCGCGGGCACAGCCCCTTCCCTCGCTGCCCCCCGTTCCGGGCTCTGCCAGCCTTCAGCACCCGGGTTTGGCTCTTACCACTCTGCCGTCCTTGGCCTCTCGCCGGTGCCCCGGGGGGTCCGCAGCGCCGCTGCCCCCAGCTCGGCCCTCACCGGGTGAGAGGGAGTAGAAAGGGGGGCTGGGGCTGGGGGGCAGCCCTGAGTCCGGGCTGTCCAGCAAGCCTTCCCGGCTCTTCTCCTTCAGGCTCTCGTCCATCCCTTGTAGCTGTAGGTGACCTACCATGTCTGGGGGGCAGCGAGGGGGCCGCGGCGGGAGAAAATCCTCCAGCGCCGCCCGCCGCGGAGGGAGGGAAGGGGAAAGAAGCCCGGGGGGCTCCCCCTGAGTCCCGGTCGCCGCCACCAGCCTGTCGGAGCCCGGGCTGAGCCTGCTGCGGGGGGCAGAGCCAGCATCAGCCGCACCGGGCTCCTCCAGCCGCCGTCCCTCCGCCCGGCCCCCGCGTCCTGCCCGCCCGTCAGGCGGCCCCCGGGGAAGGGAAGAAAGGCCCGATCCCCCCGCCCCAGCGCCGCAGGGGATGTGGCCGTTTACGTGCGGCGGAGCCCGGGGCGGCCCCGCCAGCAGGGAGCGCTGGGCGCGGCGGGGAACGGGCGGGCCGCGCTCCTACACAAGCTGCCGCCGTCCACCCGCCCGCCGCCTCCCGGAGGCCCATTTATCCGGAGAGGGTGGGAGGGGAGCCGGGGAACGCCCTCCCCTTCCCCCGGCCCCCCAACTGTGCCCGGGCCGCACATTTTCAGGCACTTCCCGGGAAGGGAGCGCGTTTGGCGCCTCCCAGTCCCTCTCCCCACCCCGGGCGTCGCCCTCCGAGGAGACCTGAGGCAACCCCCGCACACGGCGCTGCCGCCGGCCTGCGGGAGAGCGGCCTTCCCGCCATCGCAGACCTGCCGTTTCCCTCGGCTGATTTCCTTCTGGTTTTCTCTCACTTCTGTATGATTTTTTTTCTCTCCGTTCCAGCTCTTTTTTTTCCCTCAATTCTGATTTTTTTGTCCTTCTTTCACCCCCACACCCTAAAGCAGTTTCTCCCCTCAGTGTCAAGGCACAAAGGCAGGAAGGAAGAGCTCAAGAGCCATTGTCCCTCTTCACTCTGAGGTGGCCAAGGGTGGCGTCACCGAGGCTGTGGGTGACGATGGCGGTGTACGAGGCCCTGTGCTGGCCGTGCCCTCATGGCGCTCATTGCACTTCCCACTTACAGCAGCCTGAAACACAAACTTCTCTTTCTTTGATGGGCCCAATGGCTGCTGGTCCGCAACCACGGAGGACCTGGCCTCCCCATGCTGGCCATCGTGTGTTTGGGGCCACCATAACTGCAATGGGAGGACATCCCGAATCTCAGCACAGCCGCTATGTGGGAGCAGCAGAGGCTCCGCCAGCGCTGAGGGGAGCAGAGAGGCCATATCAGCCCTCAGGATTTGGAGAAACAAGCAGCAGTTAAACAGGTCAGGCTTGCTGAAGCCAATATGGACGTTTATTGCACAATAACTGGCTGACGTTCACGTTACCTTGTGCACAGCACTGGTTATGTTTTTCTCATCATGTTTTCTCTCTACGTAGAGTCCAGACACTGGGAAGTTTGGGACAGGCCCACTCATATGGCTCAGCCCGGCGGAGATTTGTTAGTGGCAAATAGGTTTGCATGGGAAACTGGCGAAATCCAACTGATCAACTCCTCTTCATCCGACTTGTTGGCCCAGCACTGAGCAGAATGGGACTGCGGCTGTTTGTGCTACAAAACCGACAAACACAACATTTGTTGTGGTGGCTGATGAAGATGTGAGGGGTGTGGTGGTGTACCCAGGGATGAAGGCTTTGACACCCAAGCCCTCAAGATGGTACAAATTCATCGGAGGTAGGATTTGATCCTAAAAGAGCCCACACTCTCGTCCTGAGGGAGCAGGTCACATTGTATGGTGGTAGGTGAATGCACCAGCTAATGACGCTGGATTTGTTTAGGCTTATTCTTCCTCAAGTCAAAAGGAAAGGCCGAGGATGCCCAAATCCACCCTTGACTGAAATGAGGGGCCCTCCTCGGCATGACTGAAGCGATCTGTATGCACTGAGCTGTGCAGAGGAATGTCACTGATTTATAAATGTCAAACAGGCACCGAGCAGCCCACACACGAACCTCAGTGAATTCTTACCTCTGACCCGCTCGTCGTCTCCAGCAGCCGCACAGGCTGATTTAGAGCTCCTTACTGTAACGGCTCTAATGTCTCACACAGGCTTCGGCTGATCTGGAAATGTCAAAGGGGACCGAAGGTCAAAATTTCCATAAATTAGGCCCTGGCTTGCTACCTATCACGTAATAGGATTCTCCAGCCAATTAACACTGTGAACTACAGGCATTCAGCCCAGCAGTTGCCCTGCAGCCCTGTTCCTCTGCCCCTCTCCTGAACTTGCGAGACCATGTGTGCAAGGGGAAGGATCATCTCCAGAGCTGCTCTCCTCCACAGAGAAAACAGGAGCAGGACAAAGAGACACCAGACACAGGTGAGTGTGCTATCCTTTACCCCTAAAGAAGTGTATTTTATCCTGGGGAGCAGTTGTGAGGAGACTGTTTTTCTGATTCTTGTTTTAAGAATCTAAATAATATACTTTTAAAGGTAATTTTCAGTACAATACGTGTGTTCGGCACAGAAGTAGGTGTTCTGGTTTAGGGTTTGCTGAGCTCTAAATAGTTGAAGTGTTTGGCCTTGTTGAGCATCCCCAAGCATTTGTAGGGGTATTGATTTCACTTATGACTGGCTAAACTGCTGCTGGGTTCTGCAGGGCATGTGTATGCACGTATTATTGTTGTTGTTGTTATTATTCTGTTTAAAGTTAGTAGTTGGTCTCTGACTCCAGATGGAGCTGTCTTGTGGAACGCCCAGGGCGTGCAGGTGGTAAGAAATGCTCCTGTCCTCCCAGCTGTGATGGAAATGACTCGTTCTTTGGTCAGAAGTCCTCATGGAGCCACAGTATTCGGCTCTTGGCCAGTGAAAATTTGCCTGAATGGAAACTCAGTGAAGGATACGGTATGCAGACACAAATCTATATATGGAGTAGTAGAATTAGACCTTTTGAAACAGGATGTAAATATTGCAGTGTCCTACCAAAGGAGAAAAACAACAAATGGGGGATTTTGAATTGAGGCCATGTTGCCTTACTGAAACCCTGCTGAAAAATTCAGCAATTCTTAATTTGCTGGAAGGAATCACTAGGGACTGGTACATTCCTGTGTCTTGGCTTGGAAACAGGGAAACTGGGCCCTTGTGTGGATGGTGGGACAAGGAGGAAGGAAAAGTCTGGAGGGAAGTTTTCTGAAGCAGCTGAGTGTAGACAAACAGGTGCAAACACAGTGGTACAAGGGCAGCAGTGTGTGAAGGCTGTGGGACAGTGGCCTTCACTGCCAGCACTAACTCTCAAGGAATAACCCTGCCTTGCTGGGAATTAGAGTGTAAAACAACAATAAATAAGCAGTGGGGAGTCAAGTAGCAGAAACCTAGGGAAAATTCCAGCAGGGCTGTATCTGTTAAGATTCATTCTCAGGCAGAGGTGTATTTCTGACTACATTGATTAAAGAGGTCTTTATGAAACACGTAGTAGTAAGATATATCATGAACAGTCGGGTCACTAGCACAAAATGATGCAGAACAGGTGGGAAGTCGTGAGAAAGGGACTGTGTGGGCAGGAACCCAGACAGCATTCCCGGTATGAGCAGCCCTGCTTCTGGATAAAAGCCAGTCTCCCTCCTTGAATCCACTGAGGTTCAAGCATCTCCATGCTTTGATGAGTCCTCTGCCTTCTGTTTTCCTAGCTCTTAGCTAGATTGGAGTGCTTTAGGAATCTGCCATCCCACAGACGTGGCAGAATGTCAGCATCACGTGCTAAGTTTCCTTCCACTGCTGCCAGGCTTGAAAGGCAAATACAGTGAGGGAAGAAAGAGACAGGATACAAACACCTACATCAGGACTTTTTCTGAAGCAGGCTGGGTGGCAAAATGGGAAGAATGCTCGGAATGTCCATTCTGGTTCACTGTCGAACCTGATCCTTCGGAACACCCACAGCATAACTAGTACTAGTGAGAATGGCTTGGGCCTCAGTTGGATGTAACTGTGCTCTTTGGTTCCCTGCAAAGAGGTGCAGCCTTTCCTCTCTGCAGTGTGTTCCTGACAGTAGCGTTAAAAAACACCGAAGCAGCAGCATCACTGAGGGGGATATGACCACGCAGCAAACCCAGGTACATCAGGCCTGGATCACCTTTGCCCAGCACCCTGTGGAGTCATTCGCCTCAGCCCCAGATGGTCCAAAGCACGAGGGCGAGATACGGCTGCTCGCTGCACAGGTCCAGATGAAGATACAAAGAGCAGGAAGCACAACCATAGAGCTGGACCTGGAAAAAACATGCTAAAGATGATTCATTTTGCAGGGCAGCATGGTGGAGTTCCAACCAAAGGAACCTTTCTCCCTGAAAAGCAGAGGCCATTTATCAAAGATACAATCACCTTCTGAGAGATCTGCTCGTTTATTTTTAGGCAGCTCCCACATCAGAAATTTTTTCAACCTGGACTCTTAGTCTTTGCTGCCTGGTCCAGTGAAGGGAACAAACTGACACAGACAGTTGCTTCTGAGAGTTTCAATCAGGAGATACCTGGTCTTCTTGCAACATCCTCAGGTATGGCTTTGCCATGTCACTACAAGGCCTTGTAGCTTGTTTCTGTCTGCTGGTAGCACTGTGTCAGTCCTGCGGTGTGGGAGCAACTGGAATGCTGTGCAGCTCCCTCAAGTCGTGGCTGCACCTGCCCTGGCCCTGTTATCCTCAGCAGATGAACAGTCTCTCCTAGCAGTGACTTGGAACAAACTGTCTAGTAAGAAATGGGAACAAAAGCTACAAAACCTCCTTTTCTGGGCTCAGGAGTGCCTGCTTTTGGCAATAAATCAAAGGAAGCAAATTTCCTTCTAATATTCTGGGCTTCACATAAAAAGCAGTGCATCTCCCAGACAAAACAATAGACTTTGCAACTCCAGTAAAAAAGGATGATCTTTGAAGGATGTGGGTCTGTATGCAAACGTTGCCTTCTCATATTTGACTGCAGTTTGTACTGTTTGTGCCACAATCAAGGCAAAAAAAAACCCCTGAATGATGTATTACAGAATGAGCAAAGGATCTGAAGCACAGAGAAATCATCATGAAGACTTCTGCTGACTCTGCTTGCCTTTGAGTAGGGCACTACATGCAGGGTATTCCATTACCGGCGGACTCCAGTCAGGATTTGCTGATGTTGTTACACACTTGAGTCAAAACACACCTCCCTGCCTCGCTGCCCTGGCGGAGGACCTGCCCATTATCCTGCGAAATTTCCTCTGCTTGTCTGTCAGGGCTGCTGTGCTGTAATCTTGGAGGATAATCAACAGCGAAACCATTCATAAATCACAGCTAACAGAAAAGACGCTGATAGCGTCTTAAATTTCAAGCCTGCGAAGCCGTCATTTCAACAATGACAGTCAAAGGGGAGATTAAGAATTCTTTTACATGGAAAAGTTTTTCTTGGAAGAGCAGCCCTCTCTTTGGTCGCCTGTAAATGCAGTCATGTGGATTTGATTTTTACATGGCCCTCCTGCCCATTTGCAGGGAATGCTCTGCAACCCCAGCGGACCTGTTCTCGCACCGAACTGGCATGTGGAGGGACTGCAATGGGATTTGAATACGGCATCAAAACCGAACAACTAAAGCTTTGCCCGGTGCTACCAGCAGCCAACCGGGCTGCCTGTTTGGGAGGCAGTGGGATGACGTTCCGGAGAACCAGACGCCTCTTGGCTCAAGTCCACCGTGCCTCATGGTCCAGCTGCAGAATGGGAATAAGACCGGTGCCTCGGTTTATGGTGCAAGTAAAGCATTGAGAGATTATCTGTGCTTGCACCTCATGGTGTTTAAGGCTGTAAGGGTATGGTGAAGTCTATTGCCAAAAAGTGAATTCAGGGCTGGATTAACACCCCACCCAGAGGGTAGGCGATCTCTCTCTGATCTAGACCAAGTCTTGTCTTGCTTTGTTCATTTGGATTAAGTGTGATCCTAGGGAGAAAGAGAGGGAGAGTGTCTTTGTGTAGTTCTTGCCCTCCCTGCTGTGGATGATGACCACTGGCACATTTCTTCTCCAGGTATCCACCCCATTTAGCACATTTATAAAGCTTGGAAGGCCAACCACAGCTCTCAGGTTGCCTGCTGAGATGTTGCATGTTGAAAACAGGGCATGACACAGTGACACTTGGTGGACAATCGGGGAGACGGCTTCACTGGTCTCTCAGCTCTATTTCTTACAGCTCTAAATCAGGTATGACGTGAAAGAAGTTATTTGTGTACCATATGGTGACCTGAGGATTGGTAGGTCATCTTCTTCCAAGAGCAGTAGCTGTCAACCTGTCACTTATGGAAGGAAACCAAGAAAAGCAATTGTAGGCATCTTAAATTCACTGTACAGGAGCTGCATTGCTGTTGAGTGTCCAGAAATGGAAAAAAACAGTCAGAACTCACTGTCCTAGGGGCCTTTTCAAGTTAAAAGTCTTTGGTTCCCATGTCTAAGTTAATATCCCACTGAAAACGAGTTGCTTCATGATCTCAGCATCTCTCCTAGTGAAAGAATGGGAGCTGAGAATTGAACCTTCTTGAAGGATACCAGTCCATAGATGCTGGAACCCAGTAAATTCATTGCTAGAGGTTATTTTGCTGAAAATCCATTTTCCTTCTTGGTTATCCTTACCAGCAGGCTCTCAGCAGATCCCTCAAACACAGCCCTCTCCCATGGCTATCCAGGAATAACGCTGTATCACTGGGCATCTTCTCAGCCTTCTCTGATTTCTGTAATAACCAGAGAGAGACTGACCTCTCTGGCTGTGGTGCTCAGATGGACTGACGTGGGTACCACTCCTTGGTGTCTCCAGGCCGGGCTTCAAGCTCGGGCTGGGCTGGTCAGCCAAAGTTCTCTGCATTTACGGAATTGCCATCAAGGTTTTAGCAATGGTGGATGGCCACATGTGGTCACCTATCCCCTGACAGCTGCGCTGAGACCGCTGGAGTCATCAGCTAAATTACCTTGAACTGATGACCTGCAGATTGAAAGCACTGCAACCCAGTGCCCATTATGCACACAGCTCCCGTTTGCTTGTGTAGTTCTTTAATAGAAAAATAACAGGAAAAGCAATTACTGGCCATATGAAATGTAAGTTCATACAGTATTTCCTATAAGATTTCAAGCAACTCCTTGTTAAAGCAGATAAGTTAATCTATCTTTTGGTTCAGGTCACAGTAGGTTTTCAGCTTTAAATCACCGTGGCACAGTAACTAATGGCATTTACCATAGAAATGATGTTGAAAAAACAAGGAATTTGGGCAATTATTAGATGTATATTTCCGGTGAAAACAACCCACGTAAGGACAGTGTCAGTGAAATGGATGATTGATCATCTGGATTTTGCTCCCTTGCATTTTCTTGCCCACTTTCTCTACAATGTAGCATTAACTGTTGTGCAATTATTGTAATGAAATCTGCTGGCGGACTTTTCAGCGTGAGGAACTCTGGCACTGTCAGGACAAGCTCAGCAGGACTTTTACCCATGGAGGCTGAAACTGCACAGCAAGAGGAGCATGGTCCCTTCAGGCAGTCAACTTTCAGAAAGACCAAGGTAAGAGTTTTACCAGAGGTGGTTTTTTTCCACTTTGAATTCTTGGTAAAATGCTGTATGTTCCAGTCTTGACTCAGAGCTCATTAAAGTCAATGCAAAGACCCTTGTTGACTTTAATGAGCGGTGGTTTGAACGCTAAAGCTATTACATGAGCAAAACTCCCACTGAACTGTAAATATGGAGGTGTTTTGTTTGCATTGCAGATATAATATTTGGCTACAAGGCAGGGATGCTTGGGGTTGTTTTCTGTATGGTCTTTGTGCCTCTTTCAGATGCTCAGTAGTTTTACTGGATTGTTTATAATTATAGTTTTGTTTATTAGGTTAAATCAATTGGCCAGATTCAATCTCAATGTGAAGCAGAAGCAAGTGAAAGCTACTGAAGTCAGTGAGTGAAATCTGGCTTCTCTACAATATGCATAGTTTTATTCAGCTGTTGGCTGCTGGTGTTCTCATGGTACCTCCGGTCTACCCACTTGCCACAGCACCATGAGAAAAGTTCTAGCACTGAACCTGCAATACAGAATTTGTGGTGGGAAGGGCAAGTCCATGAAGCAATGGGAAGCAAAGAAAATCAATGCGCAATAGAAAAATATGTGAAGAAATATTTTATTTCAAGCCTGCTCAGAAAAAGAAAAAAAAATCAGGGACAAACCCAAAGCTTGGAGTTCAGAGCTTCTCACTGAGTGGTGTCACTCTGAACAGCCTTTGCAAAGGTGTGTCGCTCGTTCTCTAGACTGCCACAACACCCTGGGATGCTGTAAAAATAGCTGGCAGTGCCTGACTGACAGGCAGGAGACGTGTGACCCTAAATTATGATGTTTTCCTTTTCATGATGAAATGAATGCTGCCTTAGACAGAGGCTGGAATACATCTGTTTGCGGTGAGAGTGCCATTTTAGGCCCATTTCTTTTGAAACTGGGGTTGGAATTGCCAGGGATCTGCAGAGCTACGGGCTCACAAAGAGGGCACTGTCTTTGAGGAATCTTTACATAAGCCCTGCACAGCCGAGGCAACAGGAGTTTGCACAGCTGCTGCTGGAAGCAAACATGTACTTCGAGCTGACCTGGGCTGATGACTTCGGGCGTTAAATCTGACGCTTTCCAGATGTACAGACCTCTCCTGCCACAGTCCCCAAACATTCAGTCCCCAGGTAAAAAGGAAAATAATAACAATAATAATAGCAATAATAAAAGGGCACTGTAAATACCACACTGTAGTGTATATTCCAGAGGTGACACTTACAGATCGCATAGTCCAGTTGGAAGGTGAGTGGCATTATCCTCTCCTAAGAGCTGTGTTTTGAACCACATTTGATTCAGAGCTAATTAGTGCTGCATCTGCCTTGTCTCTCATCTCTGGTCAAGCGCCTTCTTCAGAAAAGGTGGCTAAATTTCTAGAGCTCTTATTTTCTGCTGGGAATTGGCAAATATCTGTCTGTGAGCATACGACCCTCAGGGAATAGCCCTCAATCTGTGCTGGGGCGTTCCCAGGACAAAGGCATCTTTCCGAATAGTTATCAAATTAAGTTTTGCACTTCATGGCAAAACAGAACCTTGCACATCAAGAGACAGACTTGAGGTGAGGATGGGATGAGATGATTGTGAAGTATTGCCACTGAGTGACAGGAAGGGGGCCAGCTGCTCCCCCACACTGCATCCCAACTCCATCTGTGCTGCTGCAGGTTACAGGCTGTGCTGCAGCAGTCACTGGGATGACATTGCTCAATTGCTTCTCAGAAGGAAACGGAGCCTCATCCTTGCTCCAGACACAGCATACATTGTTTTCCTCCCTAGACTGGTTATTTTTAACAATAATTCCCTTCCCCATGCATCCTTGCAGCCCTTGGATGTTGAGATGTTCTTAGGGAGGGTGATGGAAGGGCGTGGGGTGCCTAAAGAGGATCATTTACTTTATTCCATTTTATTTAGGTGTGGTATTTATAAAGGCTCCAGAATTGGCAGCAAGAGAAAGGCAAATATTCTTCTGAACTGGAGACCGCCCCAACACAGACAGCTGCAGCCCAGCCTCTCCTCGTTCTCCCTGCCAGTTCTCTCAAGCATGACCTGGTTTGAGGACCACCTGCAAGGAGATCAAAAGGTGATTTTCCCAGTGCTTGCTCCATGTGCCGCTTGATTTTCACACTGCCTGGCAACTGAGTGGTGAGTGTGTGGAGCAGGAATGAATTTTGGTCTCCCTTAGTTGAACCGTGAATAATGCTGCCGAAGACAGTGGTGTAATGAAGGTCAAATTAGATCTGAGAGAGCCTACAAAGCCCTAGAGATGTGTTCCTGCCATGGACATCCAGGGCATCCAGGGAAGCGGTTACTCAAAACTATCTGCTCTCTGATCAGCTGGCAGTTCTTTAATCTCTCCAGCTGGGGGATTGCCCGTTACCCTGGGAAAGGATCCTGGAAATACAGGGCAGACAGCTGCTCAGGGTGGTGTTTGCTGCTCATTTCTGCAGGGCTTTTCAGCTACAGAGCAGTAAGCTTCTTGCTTCTCCTTTCTTCCTCAACTTTCTTGCTTTCTTACTAATTGTAGTGCTGTGAAAAGGAGATTTGCTTCCTTGAAGTATTACTGAGTGCAAAGTAACATGCAGAATATCTTTCTGGGGGGGATTTTTAACCGTTGTTTCTCTCTCTGGCTGTGAAGAAACACTGATATTTTTCATGGAATAAAATTTCGAAACATCTTGGATTGCAGGGGGAAATAAGTTTTACTCTGACATTTTTTGATCAAAAGTAAACGTTTTGGCATGCTCCAAACTGACATGCTCACTTTAGTTTGTTCAATTAACCCGAAAGCTTTGCTTTAACTCAGTTCAACGCTGAACATCAGCCTTGAATTGTATTTTCTCCCGGCAGCTCTCATCCAGGAACTTAATACCCATAGGAAAAATTTCTTCACTGAAAGTGTTATCAAGCATTGGAACAGGCTGTCCAGGGAACTGGTTGAGTCACCATCCCTAGAGGTATTTAAAAGCTGTGTAGATGTGGCACTTAGGGACATGGTTTAGTGGGACTTGGCAGTGTTAGATTTACAGTTCAGCAATCTCAGCAATCTTAAAGGTATTTTCCAACCTAAATGGTACTATGATTCTGTGTTTTTCAGTGGACAGGCTGTAGCTGCTGTCGTATCTCACAGACCTTAGAGACCACTCTGCATCAGGGCAGATGTAGCACTGTGGGAAACAGCCTGCAGGAAAGATGAGACATCTGAACCACAGCCGCAGCGAGGCAGTGTACTTATAGGGAAATGAGGTTTTAATGTGGTTTACTGAATACATTCAAACCCAAACATAGTTTTGTGATTTTGTTCCAACTGGCCCTGAAGAAAATATTGCCTCTTGACTTTCCTTAATTGGGGGAAAAAAAAAAAGGAATTATAGTGTATTTTTATTTCTTCATTCTGAAAGGAAAGAGGGTTCAAAATCAGGATGTTGTTGTCCCTGAAAATTTCAATTTTGTGTAAAGCACCTCTTTACTGGGCAGCCTTCCCAAAGGGAATCCCCAGCCAGCCCCAGTGCTAATATCAGTGCACAGTCTTTGGAGCTGACCCAAAGGTCATTCACACCATTAGACATTTTTATCGTGGACTTGAATAAACTTTGGACCAGGCTTTTTTGGCAGGAGCATACAGAGTCTGGAAACCTAAAAATAAATCCTAATTTGGAGCCGTCCACAGCTTTTCAGCAACCATGATGGTACACAGGTATGAGCTTGTCAGAGAGAAGGTGATGAGGTGATTTGGCCACCTCTGTGGCCAGAGTATCTTTTGCTGTTTGTTGACATAAACAAGGGAGAAGATATAATAGCATTCTGCAAGTGCAATATTAAGAGCTTTTAATGAAGGATTTCTCTATGAAGCATCAACCCCGGAAGGTTTAAATGGAAGATGACTTGAGAAATGATCCGGTTTTCTTTTCAGGAGTTTCACAGCAGTAATAGCTCTTGGAATACGTAACACTGCCATCCTCAGTCCTAGTGATACCCTAGAATCAGCAAATTGAAGAAACTAGCATCTCAGTTTTATTTCCACTGCCACAAGAGTAGTTTTGTCTGTTGCTGCTTGCTGGCTGATGAATCATTAGAGCTGAACACAAGTAGCCCGTCACTTGCCATGACCGCTTGAGGTTGGACAAGTGGCCACATTTTCTGCAACATTGTTTAGACTCAAACCAAACAATACTACTTATGTGCACAAGGTAGGTTTAGTAGTCTAGGTGTAGTAGATGTAGTCAAATTTATGCTAATTTTCATGGTGTAGTGCATCTTTGACTCGATGGGAAACTGAGTGTGCAGAAAATGGCAGGAATTTTGGGCTTTATGGACCCTTTTGAGAGTCCTTAAGTCTCTGTGGGGTTGCTCTTTTGGAAAAGGCAATTGCAATGGAGAAAGAGTGTGCTTGGCACATGAGATCTGGGAGGAGACAGTGAAGAACAGGGGGTTGTACCATGTCAGGATTTAAAGGCAGAGAGAGAGAGAGAGAGAGAAGATCATAAGGACAGACAGAGGAAATTAGAGGCTTTTGCTTAGGTGGCCGTGGGCTTGCTTGTGCCGACAGATTGTGGTGGATGCCAGTCCTAATCGCCATGGTGCTAGTGACAAGCATCCTGCTGGAGCAATGTTATTGGCTGTGGTGAAGCCACCAGCTGGTCCATCCAATGGGCTCCATCTTCAGCTGGTTGGTCCATTTCCTTCCTACACATCTTTTTACATTCAAGTACCAGATACTTTGTTTTCTGCTCACAACAGGAAAGCATTTGCTTCATCCGTGAGGTTTATAGCAGCCACTCTTCTGTGGGTCCTTCCTCAACTGGTCGCTGTGACTGTCCTGATTCCCAAGGCAGCTCTCACAGCTGCAGCAGTCTCCGTTTGAGGGTGTTAAGTTGTGGCAGTAATAATGCTGGCCCTGGTGAGAATACAAATGTGTAGTTTGTTGATCCTGGACTGCAAAGCAGTACTACTGCCTGGCAACTACACCGCAAGAGCTGGCAGACAGACCTATTTCCAGCACACTTCTCTGAAAGGGGAAAGGGTGTTTTCAAATGTCTTCTTTCCCTCTCTCTCCTCCAAGTCAGAGCCTGCCAGGAAGTTTTGGAGAGAAGCTCTGGTGCTTGTCTGTGCCTCCCAAGCTGAATATGATGGCTGGGCTCTTTCTCCAGGACTTGGACACCCAGCAAACTTCACTGGGTCTCAGCAGTAAGTGTGGGTCACTGTAGGTTGAAAGTGAGCGAACCCCATAGCACCTGGGGTAGAGAAGGAGAAGAAATGGAGTCCTGCCAGTGTGTGTATTTCAAGGACTCCTCTTGCCAGAAGTTAGGGTCCCTTCTAATAATCTGTTGGACAAACAGGCTAATTCTAAAAGTAGAAGCCGGGGTGTCAGGTGCTCCCGTTGTCAGACATTGCAGGGGACAGCACACACTGATACTCATCACTGAAGAACCGAAGCACGTGCAAAATATGCTTGGCTGAATCAGGACCTGTGCTCAGTTGTCCCATGACTTACTGTGTATTCCCACTTCTGAAGGGCGGTAGGGACACAGTGAGAGCTGGGGACATGTCACACCTCTCTGCATCAGGCAGGAGTGTGAAGTAACTCATACAGATACCTCAGGAAGGAAAACTGCAGATTTCTGTCCTTTACCACTGATATTTCCTGAACCTACAGTAGCAGGTTACATGCAGTTCTTCTAAGGCTGCATTTTGTGTCTACCTTAGTGGTGATACCGAAAAGTCGGCAAAAAGACTCCTTAACACCGTTTTGAAAGTGCTAAAAGCAGCACTTTTATTGCAGCACCGGGCACTTGGAGGATCGTTCCTCTAATCGATCGTGCACGTGATTTGCATTTCTTGGTATTTATTACATGCACCTATTGCATATTCATTTGTTTCTACCACTTAGTTAATGCATTAAACATAAATTATTTAAATAACCCTGCCCTTTGCTGGAACTCCATCTTTGGTATTCGAGAGTCTTCATCAGGGGTCTCTAGTGGTCCCCGGTGGTCTTCACAGTGTTGGCTTCTTGACCTGATTTCTTGAGCATGCATATTGTCGTTTTGTGCTGCTACTCAGCAAAAGTCATGTAGCTCTTTTCTTCATTTAGTGGAGCATTCCACTTTCCCAGCTTGCAAGCCAAGGACATCCCGCTTTGCCTCATGTCCGGTCTCTTTAGAGCTATTGTTTCTCTGTGAGGTTTCTGTTACATTATGCCTAGTCTTGCTACATTATACCTAGGAGTTTCTAAAATATTTTTGTTCCTCTTATCAGTGGGACTGTCCTATCTGACAGAGGGAGAAATGGGGCTTATGAGCCATGACTGTTGCTGGCGCTTTGCCACCATCCCCTCTACAAGGAAACCTGCAACCCCTTTTTGGGAGCAGGATATTGTCGTAAGCACAATCATGTGTTCGGTGCAAAGAACAGTTAAATGGGTGTGTTAGAGGCCAACTTTTCACTGAAGCCTGGTCCCATTTCAGCCTCTCTCCTGAATGCTCAGTGTTCAGAGGTCTGAGCTAAATATGAGTGAAAATGTGCCAGGGGGGCTTCACTGGGGTTATTCGGCAGCAGAACAACTATGCCAGCAAATTAGGGAGAAAACAAGCACCACCTGATCTGTTCTTGCCCAAGGGCAACATTAGTTTATGCATCCTGTTTGCTCTATATAACATGCGTACCCATATGTTACTGTGTCCAAGCAGGTACAGAAATGCTGCAGACCCCTCGTGGCCCCTGGGAGGCCTGGCACTATGTTTTCTCGGATATAAGTGAAATGTTAGTATCATATTTATCTGTCAGAGCTTTTGTGAAGATGGAAAAGCCTCTGGGTGCAGAGGGGCTGTGGGGGCTTCACCCTTTATAGCGACAGCATGGCTTTGATTTGGAACTGAGCTGGGATGTCAGTGTTCCTGACTATCAGAGTTCGCATGAAATACACCCAGGAACACATCACCCCAAGGTACAGCCACCTCAGGGTGAAAGACAGCAGCTGTTTCATCATTCGCAGAAACAGCAATAGAAGAACATAACATATAGCTGAAACTTCAGAGGAGGATCTGTGTTGGCAAAAGTTAATTGCCCTGTTTGAAAATGGTCTAGAGAGAGAGGTTAATGCCCAGGGACTGTACAGGCACAACCTTGGTTTTCCATCTACCTTGATGTCTCAATTAGCAGAACTCAGAGGAAGGGCAAGGGGGAGCAGCTTCTTGGCTGTTTCCAGCTTTTTTGGGAGAAGAAAAAAAAGGGTTTATTTATTAAAATAGGCAGGTCGCAATTTAACTGAGAGATTGTTAAAGGAATTCAAAGCCTGTGGGATTTATGACAAGGTGATGAAAGAGGAACTCTGATAGTTACCCAATAAGCCTCTTTTTCCAAGAACATAAAGTTAAAAAAAATAAATTTTAAAACGAGGATTTTTTTTTTTTTTATGAATGGGTTCTTGTGGTGTGCAGGCTGCTAACACTATCAACATTGTTTCTGGGGAACTCCAGGCATCTAATCAATCTTCATTCCATAAGAAAATGTTCCAAATTATACGAAAACCACATGGTTTCTCCTATTTGTAGGGAAAAACCTGACCTGACCCCATCTGTGCTCCAGAATGGCTGAGTCCCCATCTTAGGACTAATTCCAGCAAGACTTGTGATCCATTTTCATTGTTCTAGCACTCAGAGGGTGGTACTTAGTGTAAGGATGCAACTTTACTTAGGAAAAGAGGGAGATGTTTCAGAGAACATGTGGAGGGAAGGATGGGGCTGGGATCGTCGCAGTGCACACCCAGGCCATTCGCAGGCTGTTTGTGTCCTGCAGCACGTAGAGGCCAGGGCAGATGCACTCCTGATCTTCACCTGGTGCAGCAAAAGCACGATTTGCCTCACATTGACCATATTCATTTACTCCATCCTCTGAGGGCTGAGTCCTGCTATTTGGTGGGGGGACAGTTTAGAGTTTTTTGGGTCAGGACAGTATCGGGCATTGTCTGAGAGACACCTCTGGGTGCCTCCAAGGCCAGGCTCATTGTCCATCGAGGCTGTGAACGGAAGCAGAGCTGTGGGACAGCCAGAGGCCGCCCTTCCGCATACGGCAATGCCCCAGCAAGTCCAGACCACACAAGGTTACAGGCTCTGCTGGGCAGCTCCAGCTTGCTTGGCAAGCAGTCTGCTGCGAGGAAAACCTTGCTATGGGAAGGAGGCAGACAGGTCAGGCTGGAGGCTGCGTCCATGGCCATTCCTCAGCCCTCTGTTTGACAGCAGGGGACAGCATTGAAGGGGTTTGTGAGGGCCAAATTAGGGTAATTCTGCTATTTTCCGTATAGCCCCAGTCACAGAAGGAGGGCAGTGAAATGAGTTGTCCAGGATCAGCGAGCACAGCAGAGCCGCGATTTTCCCAGGCCAGCACTACAGTCCTGCCTTTCTAATTATCTGCTTGAGCTCATTTTCCCTGGAGACTCTTTGCTGCCAGAGTCACCTCCACAGGTTCCATCCTTCTGTCAGATGCTGGCGTGTCTGCTCCTGCTGGAACGCTGGCCTGTGGAGGCCAGCCCTTGCTGGTTGCTTCCGTAGAACCTGTTACAATTCCCCTTTAAATTGCAAAGAGGTTTGGACATGTCATCTTCAGACATCTCTTCCAACACTCCGAGGGCAATTGCTTTCATTTTGCCTTCATACATAGATACATCATGGCACAGACATGGTGGGTGTAAAAATAAATATTTATTATATGTGTATATATATATATATATTAAAAAAAATGCAAGTTCACGAAGCAAAGGCAAATTTCCTTTGAAGAAAAGAGACTTCTGCTGAAAAGATGTTATCCTTTGAAGACTATTAGCTTGTCTCATAAATTACCCTGCTATTTCCTCAAGATCTTCTGCAGAAGTATAATGCATCCTGGTCACTAGTTTCAAAGCCCAGTTCAAACCAAAGCAAACTGCAACAAGTCATCTCTGGAAAGCAGTTGAACTGTGAATAGCTCTGGAGATCAAAAGAAAAGAGCTACAGACAAGACAAATCAGTAGGCTATTTAGAAATATGCTGCAGTGACAGGGCTTGCATCCAGTTTTCAAACTCCAGCAAACATAGGAGAGGATTTTGGGTCCCAGATCTTGACTTAGGAGAATGGGGAGCAGTGTGTAAGTAGAATTAAAGGCAACATGATGCAGCAGAGCACTGGACTGGGATCCCTCAGGTGGCTGGACTAGCTGGGTCACTGGAACTTCTCTGTATCTGGATGAGAAAGTTCATGGTATCTTTATCAGTGCCATCTCTTGGATTTTGGGGTCAGTAAAGGCTGCAACTGTAGGGCAGTCTGTAACTTGAAAGTAAAGCAAAGTGTTTTTCTCTTGAGCTTTCTAACACGGGCTGGTAACCGTGGAAAGATCACCTGTTGAACTGAAGGCACTCCGGGTCATCACTAACAGATCGCCTTGAAACTGCCCAGCGAGGAACTGCATGTAGTGGGGGGAAAGGCTGCAGGCAGCAGAAACCAGGCTTTGCTTAGGAGCTGGCATTAAACGGAGGTAAATGAACTCTTACTACTCAAGGTATCTCAAAGTGTTGACTAGCCTGGAATTTAAGTGCCCAAGGGCAGTGATGTGACTAAGAGCCACGACTGGGATTCAGAAAGATTTGGGATCTGTATCTATTGTTTTAGGGACAGGAGCAACCCAGTATCTGACAGATGCAATGGAAGATGCTGTTAGCAGTATCTTTTATTGAGATATTATGGCAAAACCAGTACTGAGTTTACTCACGTAACAAAATCCTGTTCAGTTTGTAGCATAAACTGCAATCATGAGGGCTGAAATCTGTCCTCATGTGTTTTCTCTCCTGCACAGCTGCATTAATGGGCCTTAATGGCCCTGACCAACTTCACATGCTTTCCTGGCCACATCTGCTTGCAGCTCTGTTTGTTTCAAGGCTGGCCCTTCCTTGCTGCTATTGAATGGAGCAGCAGGTTCCTGGAGGAGTCTGGCACAGCTTTTGCTTCATGGTATATACTGCTGAGTCTGTTCGACGGCTGCATTTGACATGGATTTAACTGCCCTCATTAGGAGACCAGAAGGATGAGGACCAATCTTGTAGCCCTGTGTCTGTGCCCTCCTTTCACAGCCCAGGTCTCGCCCCACGTGGTCTCACATACAGACAGCGTTAGCTGGTGAGTAGCTCCAGGGTCTGGTGCAAGGCTCTTTGTTCCTGTGAAAGAGGGAGAAATAAAATAAGTCTTCTGAGGTGAACCTGCCTGTACAAATGTTTTCCTACTCAATTAATGTTTTTCTAAATATAAAACACCTGCCATCTGGCTAAATATACCTCGAGGAGAAAGAGGTAGTGTCTGGGGCAGGTAAGCCTGCCTGGACCTTCTCAAACCTGTTTTGGAAAAACAGAGTCAACTGGAATATCCTAAATACTGGTGCCTCAGCACTGCTGCACTGGTCTTTGTTGCCCAGAAAGCTTGGTTACCAGCATGCATGTGGCCAAACTGGGTATATTTAGTGGTGTGTGCAGGCTCAAATGTCTCATCACCAACAAAAACAACTTCTGTCGAGGCAGTTATCTGAATGCCGTGCTGAAGGTAACATGGCCTAGGTGAGGGATGGAGAAAACTTCGCTATATCCTGACATCCCTCTGGCCATGGACCATGTTTACTCTTCTCTTGACAAACAGTTTTTATTTTTTTTTCCTGGAGTGCCAAGATCAGGTGTCATTGAAGGCTCTGGCATTCAGTGTGCTGCACAGCAACCCTCTCAAACCTCATGGGGCAAAGTAGGTCAGGGAGATGTTGAAGACATTCTGGTTTGGGTGACTACAAAAGCAGTGGCATGTGTCTCCTCATGACGGTTCCTGAGCCACTTGAGCAAGTGTCTTGTACTAGGTCAAAATTGGGGTAGGGTGAGGTCTAGATACCCTCTATTATTATTATTTTCCCAGGAAACCAAGGCTGCTCTGACAGCCAAACTGGTTCCCTGAATGAGGGGGGAAAAAGCATATTTTGGACCCTTTCTGTGGAACACACATGTGCTTGCTCTCTCCTTAAATAATGTCAAGGAAAACTGAGAAAACTTAGCAAGAAATCTGTTCTGCCCTTTCCTTGTCTACCTTCAGTGTGGTTTTGTTTCTTTCCAAAACAGACAGATTTCCGGACAAAGAGAATTGGGACTTTGCTTTGAGTTTCTTGGCTCCTCTCAGTTCACGTCTCCCTGGCTGTTCCTTTATTCGAACAGAGGCTTTTGTACGCAGTATATGAGGTTGAACCGAGGGCAAATATTATTACAGTCTCGTGTTCTGAATTGACACCAGCCAAGCCTCCCTCTGCACTGCTCTAGCAGGATTTTGTGTCAAGTTGTTCCTCTTCTCCAAAGATCTGACTATGCCCTTCAGCAGAGTCATCCAGGTACTGGACTGTGCAGGGCAGAACTACGACCAGTGCTGTCGAGAGAAAAACGTGGATTTGCAGGTGCTGCCTGCCCCGCTAGGACTGGGTTGCACTGCTGAAATCCACGTGCTTTGTCTAGGGAAGGCGAGTGCTGAGACGTTCAGTGGCCTTCTCAGTCACAAGAGAGAAAGCAACAGTTAGATCCGGGCCCTGTGTATGGACAGGGAGCAGCACAGAGTTCAAAAATTAAATAGGTTTGAAGGAAAGCCACTCCTCCAAGGACAAGGTGGGAAGAAATAACTGGAGGATAATACCCGAGACCAGCCTTGAAGCTGCTAATAGACTGTTCATTATCTTGCCCTTCTTCTGACTTTTACTGTTTTGCCTTCATCTTTCAGCTGTTCCACTATTTCCTTGCTTAACTTCGAAGACTTCAGTGGCTGTTATTTATTTTCCCTTTCAGCCAGTTAATTGTTTTCATCCTTTGCTCTCTTCTTTGGCAGGAGTAAAGAAAAGGAGACGGCAAGCAGGAGAAGAGGTGCAGATGGAGGAGGCTAAGCCAGTAAGGAAACTGGTCCCATCCCTTTGCGGAGAAATCCTGAAGAGATGCTTGCTCTAGTGACACATTCCTGCAATGGCGAGTGCATCTGAGGAAAATACGGCCTGTGACGTGCTGTCACTGTGATGGAGTGCCTTGCTGGGAGGAGCTCTTGGTGAGTGGGGTTTTTTCTTAGTTTTTCAGGAGTATTATCTCACCTTAGTCTTTGGTAGCATGTGCCCATCGGGCTCCATCGATGTTCCTGTTGACCCATGTCTTCCCCTGCTTTGCAGTTCATGGTTCAAATGCAGTCTTTACCTTGCCCCTCTGATGGAAGCCTGCATGCAGATGTAGCTCAGTGTGGGTTTAGCTCTCCCTGAGAGCTGGTCCTTCTTTGGTGTGACTGCTGTCTCCTGGGAGCTATTTGGCAGGGCTTCTTTAATCTCATACACTTTGGAAAGTCTTCAGAATCTTTTTCTGCCCCTTGCAGACTCGGAGGCTAATATGCACATTGCTTTAATTTGTTCTTCAGATGAAACCCATTATACCTGTAGGTGCCTGGTTGTTAAGTCAGTAATTTACTTCACGGTAGCTTAGCATGTTTTTTAAATGCCTGTTTTGCTATGGGGTTTCTGTTCATTGCAAGGCTGTGTAAGCCTGTAAAACAGCACTGGAAAGAATTTCTTTAGAAAAAAAAAAATAGGGGCCCAAGGTGAACTATACTTCTTTTTCTGTTCACCCATAGGGCCATAAAAGAACTAAAGGGTTGGTGCTGCTTTACAAGCATTCTGAACTTGTAGACTCTGCCATAGTTGGTTTGTGCATTGTGTAAGGAACTGGGGAGAATGGGACAGAGGATGTGACATGGGCCTTCTGTCTGTGTTCTCAAAGAGGTACCAGCATGGTTTGTATGAGGTGGGATGAGCTTTGAGTATTAAAGCATCTCTAATATGAAAACATCTCCCCATGTCCTGCGCCCCTGTCCTGCACCTGGTTTGGGCTGTTCCTGCCCACATAAAGCAAGTTCTCTGGTAGAGACTGGACATGCTTCCTCAGTAAGTTTCCTGAATGACCTAAAGAAAAGCAGAATCAAGTGGTTCAGGGCATACGTGTTGGCTGCTGACCTGAAGAAGGGGTGATATTCAGATGCCCTTTGGTTCTGCTTTGCACCGGTTTATTGTCACATCTCTGCTCCTCCAGAGATGAAGGCAGCAAAGATGGGCACTACAGCTGGAGGCCTGTTTTGCCAGGATTGTAGAAACTTGCTGCACAGATTGGATGCGCACTTGAAACTGGGGGAAACTGAGAGCAGCATCCCTGAAATCAGTGAGGTAGTGCTGGTTAATGCACTGGGAAAACAACGGAGATGGGGAAAGACTGAGAGCAGTGGGCCAGAGTAGGAGGGACTTGGGCTGAGAGGAGGCAGGAGACTGTGTTTCATCCTGCTCCGTGCCAGTGGTGCTGCAGAGAGTGAAAGCACTCAGAGGAATCAGAGCAGCAGCCACAGCAGCAGTTGTGCTGAGGTGGGGGCAGCAGCTCCGCACAGCCCATGAGGGCTGTGGGAGCAGTAGTAGGTTTATGCTGCAGCAGCCAAAACTTCAGTTTAAATAAACCAAAAGCTGTCTGACCTTAAAGCTGCAGGCGTTCATTGGCCTTCACAGAGGCAACGTGTCCTGGGGCCAACTGGGACCTTTGCCTGAGGATCTACTGCTGTGGGAGCCCTTGGTTCCCAACTGGGTTGAAATTCTAGGCAGCCTTCTTGCACAAAGCCTGGCTGATCTGAAGGGATCTGCTTCTGAGGCTGCTTGAAGCAGGACAAAGGGTTTGTGTGGAACAATTCTACATAGCCAGCATGGACACAGCAGCACCGGTACTTTTATAGTGGCTAAACTGGAGTCCTTTCCAACCCACGTGCTTTTACTTGGTCCTTGGATTTGTGGTCTCCACATGTAACAACCCTCCGTCTTTCAGCTCTGTTTTTGCGTACGTGTCTTTAAAACAGAAAAGCAAAGTATTTCAAAGCTTTCTCTGTCTTTTTGGTGGCATGGCTCCGACTGCATTGCTGTATTCCACATAACTGTTCAGTAATAAATGGTCTTTGCTCCATTGGCAATATTCCTCTCTCTGCCGGCTACCCACTTACAAAGTCATCAGCTGCACTTAGCTTTAGTGGAAGGCTCAAGCCATCTAACGGGAACTGACTTTTCTCAGCTGAGGCACTTTGAAATGAGAAGAGAATCAAAGCACACTGCTGCTTTGCTGGGAACAGGACTGAGTCACCTCTCTTGATAATGGGACTACTTTAGGACTTTCTAGGAAACAAACAAGGCTCCGTTTTCAGCTCTGAATTCTTGGTAGCCTGAGGCTTTTGGAAAGCTCTATTTCATTTCGATTCTGGCTTGTACATTTGTTTACTTGGACTATAAAGACTTTTTTTATTCTCATCCTCAAGAGCTGTTTACCATTGAGCACATGTGGTCTGCATCGCTCACACTAAAATCATTTGAGGACTAAAATCATTAGAGGACTTCTTAGTTCTCTGATCTGTGCTGGCTAAGGGACAGTGGCAAAAGCCCGCAGAAGTCTGTTGCCCAAAATGTGCTGCCCCTGTTCTGACTCACTGGCAGCCTTAGCTGAGGTAGGGGCTGCTTGCTTGATTTTTTTATTTTTTATTTTATTTTATTTTGTTTTCCAGCGGTGCTAGTGCAAATCTGGGGTCGCTATGTGGAACTGAGAGCAGGTGTGTCAGTGTAAAACCAGAGGACAACTTTGCAAGCCACTTAGGTGTCTGCACAGAATGTTAAGATCTGAGTTTTGCTTTCCACCCTGATTCCTTGCTCTGTAAAGATCCATAAAGCTGGCACCAAGGCCTGAATCCTGCAGGATCCAGCCTGGACATACTCGGCATTGAGCTTAACTGGAATCTTCTGTGCATGAAAAGCAAAGTTTGCGCCTTACAATAGCGAGAGCACTGAAGCACAGTCATAAAATAACTAGATGGCATTTAATTTCACTGGTGGTTTTGCGTGGTTCATAGAGGCCGTAGCTTAGCAAGGTACCTGCCTAAAATTAAACACACTACTACCCCTATGCCCTGCTTTGCGTTACTGGAGTAAAAAGAAGTCTGGTTCTCTTCCTATCAGTTTATTCAAGCAGCAAAATGAAATAACTATCCACTGTGCTAGCTTGCTTGCACCTCTTGGACTCTGTGCTTAAAGAAAAAAAAATAAAATAAAAACTAGAGGGCAAGAAGCATGGAGGGGGGGAAGTCAGTCACTTCCTCAGGAAACACCTATAACAACAGCGCTTGGAAAAAGTATTCAAGAAAACCTCTTCTGTTTTGATTTAAAAAAAAAAAAAAAGCAAACTTATTTGCTCTAACTCCACAGCATTCTCTTGTTATTTATTTTTCTTGAGACATGGTCCAATTTTTATTTTTTGCTGAGTTAAATGAGCAATAAGTAGTAATCAGATGTTGACCTAAAGTTATGTGTACACCTGCTGACTGCCTCATAAAGAACAAGAATGCTTTTAGTTAAGCAATGGCAAGTAAATTAAAATACAGAAATTAAGTTCACTAATAAGAAACTCAAGCAGTTAAATTACATACATTTATTAAATCACACAAGACTTCTGAATGACCTTTTTCATTTGATGGTGCTGGATGGAAGCAGTTCTGATTTCAGTTCTGACTCAAAAATCTGGTATTCTTCAAGATTTTGCAAGTCAAACTGTGTATTTAAAGGAGCTTTCAGATGAAAGGGAGAGGAGCTATGTTGCACATCAGTGTGACTTCTGGGTATGTGCAAGTTGGGCCTGTAACTGGATTATTGATACCTCCTTGAATTCTTAAAAGGTGTAAAATTATCACTTGATGCTCCAATCAGAAGCACTGGAGGTCCGTGAATGAGTGAACTGTGGAAACACGTGTGCGCTTGTGTCTCCCTTGGTGCTCAAGGCATTGAACTGAGGGCCTGCGGTGCGAAAACACGCAAGTTGCTGCAATTTAAAAAGCCAAGAGACCTGCTGGCTGAGAGGTGGGGTAGGTCTAGATCTGAGCACATTAGAACCTCTGGGGACTTCTCACAGTTTCCATAGTCCTGAGGCATCTGGGGATGCAGTGAGTGTGTCTTTGAGGTCCTGAGGGGACTTAGTGAGAGAATTTTGGTAATTTCTTTTTTAATCTCAGGAAGCAGAACAGGTACAGAAAGCAGCTAAAGTGTGAGACAGAAAAGGTTAAGGTTCTGGATGTAAGCATTAGTTCCATTCTAGTTATAGAGAGCTTTTGAAGGGTTCTTTAGATGGCTTTCGAGACAATGGTGTGTTAGAGAAAAGAAGCTATCAAGAAGGGCTTGGAGAATGCTGCCAGAATTTGACGGTGTTTCTTTGAAGGCTTAAGACCAAGGAAATGTGAACTTTGGGACAATAAACCCAGAGTATTTAGTGTAAAGGAGGAGAAGAGAGAGGAAGGGTGAGGTGGGGAAAAAAGGAGGCTTGGACTAATACACTCTTCCTAGTTTTGATATTATCTGATTTAGTATAATCAGTTTTGTCAAGCAGAATACTTCGGACTTGCACTGGGCAAAGTATTAGGCCTCTTTGCACCAAGACCAAGCTGAGTTCAGAGCTGTGACGTGTCTGTGAACAGCATGTCAGTCTTCAGTGGTTTTCCAGTCAAAAAAAAGTTAAGTCACAGCAAAGGGTGAATTTGAGCCACTCACCATGGGGTGGAGGGAAAACAGAGAGGTGGTCTTGAATTTCAAGCATGAGACTTGAGTGTCTTTGAACTGAACCTCTGGGCCAAGAACAATATCTCAGTAACAGGATATGTGATGTGAATTTTACAGCCTGTAACTGCTTCCTAGTTGAGACAGATACTGATAAGCTATACTCATGAGGTGTACTGTGAACTCCAAAGACGTTCTTGGTAATGTCTCAGTGGTCCCTTGCAATTCAGGGAATACCACCTGGCTCATTGCCAGGCTGTATTAATTAGCGCTTGGGGAGCCTGGGAATTCACTGCTGTTGGTTAACATGCATTAATCCAGAAAAGCCACACGGCTGTTTTGCTCACGGGGGTCGCATGGGCTGTCACGGTGCAGAATTGGGCTTTTGACATGCACCTGTCTCCCTGGTGGTGGATGACGTGTGATCTCGGGGGCTCTGTATGCACAAAATGCTACAAAAACTGCAAGGCGGGACTTTGAAGGGCAGCCACTCAGTCAGGGTCTGGTCTGCTGTCACATGGAGCAGTCGTCCCAAAGAGGACCTCGGGATGAGGGCAGGCTGGGCTCATAGATGGAACATGGACTCAAACAGCATTTTTGAGCTGAGCAAGCCTGGTCTATCAAAAGGCTATTTGACCAGCCTGCATTCCTGCTGCTCCTCTCCCCACCAGGCCGTTTGCTTGTACAGCAGTTAGTGGGGGTGCTGGGACAGAGCTTTGCTTGTTCATATTTCAAAGAGCATTGCAAGGAATGCAAGGAAGTTGTTGGACATGTTAATCAAAGAAAACTCATATTCAGGAGTCTGATTTATACCTGTGCACTAGACACAGCTCATGTAGGCTGGTAGATTGATGCTCAGGCTACAGGTTGTAAAACTTCTCACGCGGATTCTGCCCTCTGCCCCAGTCACATCAGCCTGGAAGCAGCTTGTATCTGTGTCCCAGATGCCTCCCATGAAAGATGATCACTCCAGCCTGTTGAGAGGCAGTTGAAAACTCAGAGCTGCTCTGTATCTCTTTCTTCTTTCTCCTCTTTTCCAGCCCGCATCGGTTCACTTAATAAGGACTAGGACACCAAACAGGATCTGACCCTGTAGCAGAACAGAGTGAAGTCCCTAAACCTAGAAGAGTCACGCCACTGAAAAAACGCAGGGGGTATTTATCCCTGTCTGCCACATCTGCAAGCTCCAGCTGGGATCTAAAAGCTGAACTAACATTTTTGTTGTCATTAGTGTCTCTTTGTTGAAGGTCTGGATTTCACATAGGAAATCCTGCGCTAGAATTGCTTGCAGAATATATCCTTCATACTAGAAAACAGAGCTAAGTAACACAATGTGTCACAGTGCCGTAGCGTGCCCTCCGTCTGCAGCTCACAGCACGTTAAGCAGACAGGGAAAGGCCACCACATTGCCCACAGAATGTATGCTCATGCTTATGACGCTGTTGGGGAGATTAGAAGACAATCCTGAATTCTGAGCTCCCATTACCAACCCAGCCCACTCATGAGGCCTCAAAAAATGCTGGCAGCTTTGATCCTTTCAAGTCCTAGCATATAACTGGGGATGCCAAGCTCTGAGTTCAAAGTCTGTCAGTCCCCAGATCCATAAACTGATCAACAAGCACTTGCATGTCATCATGCAGAAGGTCTGATGGAGGGGTGGGGTGGGAGCACATTCCTTCCTTTCCCCAAAACTCCTAGGTCATGCCTGGAGGAGTCTAGATGCTTTGGTGTGATTGCTTCTGGTCTTTTCTTTCCTTCTTCACGTTGTAAATTATTTAGGTGACAGCATCAAAGATCAGAGAAAAGCACAGGAAAAAAATCTCAAGTAAATGCTTTATACTCATTGGGATCATCTGTCCAAAGAGCTCTGCTCGCTGTGTGAGTATGGGGCTGTATTCAGCCACAAAACATCTCTGTAATAGTTTACAGCTGGGGAAACTGAGGCATGGGGCTGTTAAAACGTGACTTGGCTAGAGCATCTGCAAAGCCTCTGCCAGAACTGGGAGGAGCGTTCTGTCCCCTGACAGCTCCTCTGCATGTGCAGGAGCATGCTTCCTCCCTCCAGCCGCTTGCCAAAGGCTACACGAGAGACCCTGCTCCTGCCCATCTCGCCTGTGCTGCGTAACATGGCAATTCTGCTTCCATGGCAAGTCACGGAACAGCACAGCAGCCCTGCCCCACACCTCTACCCAACCCCCTGGCCTTTGCCCCACATCTCCAGTCCATTGCACACACCCCTACCTCTCTCTGTTCCCATCCTGAAACATCATCAGCCTTTTCTGCAAAACCTTGGCCCACATACAGATATTTTGAAGGAGTTCTGATCTATACAAGGCTCTCCAAATGGCTTTTATTTCACTTGTATTTCCTCGCTGGAAAGGGCAGGTGTTTAGAGATGCTCTTAGGGGAGGCCTTCCCCAAGCTCCGCTGGGTGTGATGCTGTGCTGTCTCTCTCCTGGGTCACCATACAGAACCGTCAAGCTCCCTGTGGATGCTTTCTGCTCTGCTTGATTTATCCAGCCACCTGAAGAGGAGAGGTGTCTTGTTTTGTTTCTCCATCTGCAGAGTAACACAGTAGGTTTAGCCAGCAGTGGAGTTCAAGGTTGCTATAAATAGTTTTCTGCCTTTTCATGGGAGTTACCCATTTATTATAGTTCTTTTCCTTGTCAACAGCCTTTCTCCAAGTTGTCTGTAGCGAAAGCTTTGGGAGGCTCTCACTGCACAGCTCCCTTTGAGAATGCCCAGAGCACCCGATCTAGCACAACTGCAGCTCCCTGACCGGGGCAGGGATGTCTGATGTCCTGAAGAACCGTGTTTGCTCCAGCCCTCTAGTGTTTTATCTTGATAACGTGGCTTTCAGCCAGTTCAGTGGGGCCCTTCTACTGGAATGGGTCGTCTTGTATCCTCGTTAGTTCTGCAACCTCCTTCTGCTTCCCCTAGGAAAGACTAATCAAAGTTCTCCAGATAAGGGGGGAATTATTTTCTAATTGTGAGAGCAGAACAAGAGGCTCTCTAATGTGAGTTAGGCTTCACAACACCCCTTCAGAAAACACATCATAGAAGGATTGCTTCCTTCCTGAGTCTCCATCCCCTACTCCCATTTTAAAGGGGTGAAGTCCAGGTACCTCTGGGGTGGAAAACAGAATCCACCTGCCTGGGTTAAACATGGAGCAGCAGCAGATTTCATCCCTCTTGGCAGGTTACAGAGAGTACAGGGAAGCTTTGTGGGTAGCCCAGAGGGAAGCGCCAGGCCATGGCTCTTGGCTCAGACAAAGATCGCTTGTGCTGGGAAAGGTGGTCAGAGGTGAACTGAGGCTTCTCACAGCCCCTGTCTGGAGTCTGGTTGTTCTTGGCTCACGGTACATTTTGGGGTGATGGAGGAAATAGGTGTTCAGTGAGCGGTGGTGAAGTTTGTGCCTTCAGCATGTGCATCTGCTAGAAGGGGTTTTGTATTGCTGAGTGGGGTATGAACCTTTCATGGGGAGCAGCGGAAGGCTTTCCTGCAGAAACAGCCTCACCAGCGCTAAAAGGGCAGAGATCTCAAAGCCACCCCTATAATTAGTAAAGTGGGAGAGGTATTTATTGCTTGCGTATCAAAATGAGGCTTTTGGGACCTGCCACTGGCTATTTTCTGATGTCGTCCAAATCAGATATTTGTCCTCGCATCATGTCTCAGGTTCCCCACCTCTAAAATAAGGACAAAGTTTTCCTCAGCCCTTCCCTACCACACCATACAGCTATGGAAGAAAACCTGGTGGATACTGATTTAGATCTTGCGTTATAACTCCCAGTACTGTGTGCCTTTAAGGGTAGTTCAGCCCAATAGAATAAACCAACTTATAGGAAAGCTTTACCATTTGTAACCACACCAAAAGGATGAAACAAAAATATCTGGTCTCTGAAAGAACACAGTGAGGAACTCTTCTTTTTCTAAAGCCTTTCAAAATCTTGAGTTTTTCCTCCTGGAAGTTTATATAGCATGGGAAGGTGAAGCCAGCGTTCCTCAGGTAAGCTTGTTAACCTTCAAGGGAATGTAGAACAGCAGACACTGGAGATGGAAATGGTTCACTGTGCTGTGGGGAATGGCGCAATCCAGGCCTAGGATGAAATGCTTCAGCCAGGCTGCTCCCAAATGCTCTGGCATTCAAACAGAAAACTTCTGTCTTTTCTTCCTTTGGCTCTGTCTCACCCCCATGTCCCAAAATGCCTAGTGCTTCTCAACTCCATTCTCTGCTTGGATCCTGCAGACTTCACATGCATGGAGACAGAGAAAAATAGCATTTATAAATTGGACTGATGAAGACAATTCATACAGAGCTTTCAGACTGGATGGAGATTCCTAATATCCTGCTGGTTATTTGAGAAACTTGCTCAGAAGGGCTTTTTAACATGTGTAGGAGCAGAATGAATCCAAAGGGAAACAGCGGGCTGTTGGAGAGAGAATGGAAACATCATGTTCCCCAATGGATGGATTTAGTACATGGTGGAACATCCCAACAACTGGCACCCCATCTGCCCTGGGGCTTCAGTCTCACTGTGTCCCTTCAATGCCTTAACCTTTGGATTCTTAAAATTGTCGAGTGCCTGGTTCTGCTGACCAGGTTATGGCCCCAGTGCTATTTTTATTTAACAAGCAATCTGAAGAGCTGTTGCAAGTCCCTCCAAAAATACGGAAGGATAACATTTAGGAGATGGATTTTTAATTGAGGCTTGAACAAACTGCTTTTAGCTTCCCTGAGTCTGCTCCTTCCCATCTCCTCTGCGATCCAGAGCTTCAGCAAAGATGAACTTGTCATGGTTGTAACCTTACGGGCCTGCGAGTCTGTGACTCTGCTTTCCACAAGCAGAAAAACTGAGGAAATTGCTTTTCTCCCTCTTTGGAGTATAAAATGTTCTTTTCTTTCAAGTTAATTTGTTCTGTGAAAGTTCCCTTGAAATCATTTTCCAACTACTTTAAAAGATCAAATAGATTATATTGAAAGCTACTGTAAGATGAAGTGCCCATTTGGATTTAATAAATGCTGGTTTATAGAGCTAGCCTCATTATTTCTTTGGGATAAACCTATAGAGAATGGAGCAGAGGAAAGATTTTAATGTTTCTGAAAAATTTATCCCAAGAACAGTAAAAACATACCATAGAAATATACCAGCCACAAAAATGACATCTTAAACACAGTATTTATGACTTTCTATATTTGTTTTGCATAAACTTTTCTGGTTTCTATTACACAGATTGATTTATGGAGTTTATTTGGAATAAATGTAGTGCATATTTAAAACAAACAGAGCCCAAATCTGTTAAGCGCCCAGGAGCTATAAAACTCTCTATGGTTCAAACTGGGAGCCTCCAAGTCCTTTGTATCAGAACATCTTTTTCCATTAAAAAATGCAGGAAAATAATAGGAAAGTAGATGAAGAAAAGCAAGTTGTGAAAATATATCTAGCCAGTGTTTCGACTAGGATTGGTCTGAACTTTTAATGTGGTGTCTCGTTCTGTTCCTTAATTAAACGTTCTTTACCCAAATGGAAATTTTACCACGAATTTCCTTTTTCACAGATTCGTTTGGGAGGTGTGGGGAGCTGACGGAGGCTGGAGGGGATTGAAAACTGCTCCGAAAACATTTTGGTTTTACTGAAATTCACGTAACTTTGGAAGACACACCAAACTAGAAACTTCTTAGTAATTTTTCTATTAACTTCAACCTTCGAAAGTGAAGAAAAGAGGAGCAATTTGCCTGTAAGCCGTCAGTGCTTGATTTGTAAATAAGCTAATTATGTATTTGAGCAGATTGGGGGTTAAAAATGGTAAAATAAGGATTGTATTTATTGATTTATTTTTAAAGCACGTAAGTTGCATTTATCTCTGCTTTGCTCCCGCTCCCCTGCCAGACTTGGCATCTGCCCTTTTCCTTCCTATAACTGGATTTACTCGTGTACTTTTAGTGCATTTCTAGATTGGCTGAAATAATAGCTTTTCTGTATGTTTTAGAGTGGGTTTGCAAGTCATCACAGCACGAAGATCCTCTCAGAAACCTGACCAATGTCCTTTACATGCCCACAGCAAAGCACCTGGGACTCGAGTACCCAAAATCAATGCAATTGCTTCTAAATGATCTGTAGTACAGACTGACCACTATTGGGTGGATGAAATTTAGGATTATGCTGAATTTGTGGTTCAAAAATTGCTGGCAGACGAAAACAGAGGCCTGTCAGCTTTTAAATAGCTTAAAATGATACATCAAGCTGCGTTTGCTGAAAAGCTGCCTGCTGCCACAGGGTCTGAGTGGCTGCGGCCGGGAAGGCTGTACGGTCGTGTTCTGATAACTGACCAGTGGGTCATTCTCCCAAGTGTGTCATCCTTCCAAAACCCATCTGCTATTTACTGTCATGAGTCTATTTTTCACAAGCTATCTGGAGTTCTCTCTATAAGAAAATCCGAGGCTATAGTCAGATGGCCGTCATCTGTGCTAAATAAAATGAGATTCCCAGCTATGTCCCACTTACTGGCCTGACCAGTATGACCTGTATTGCCCCTCCTTCCCCCAGTCTGATTGCGGGGGGGAAATCTGTTCCAAATTAGCTTCAAATCAACTAACTGCAGGTGTAAGTTGGACTGTCCAAGTGAAGTCCTACCCGTGTTCTGCCCCATCTGCCAAGACAGCAATACATGCCAGAAAAGAGGGATATTTTTAATCTAATTCAGCGTAGCACACTGGCCTGACAGCAGGGAAAGGGACTGGGACAAGTCTGTATGAAGCATTACCAGTAAAACTGATTGTTTTGAGGGTCGCTCTGCCAGCAGAGTGGGCAGGGTTCCCCAGGAAGGACTCACTGGGGCACAAGCTGTTGCTCTCGCTAGAGGGAAAACCCAGATCAGCCCCTGACTTCCTTCTCCAGCTGCTTGTTTTCCCTCAGAAACCTGTTTTGCTCCCCTGGATAGAAATAACTGTGATGCACTCTAGCACGTGTCTTGTTTGTGATGGCACCCATCCAAAGCCTACTGATACCAGAGGAATGTTTTGCAGGGAGTCAGAGGGATTTTTAGATCAGATCGCAACCTTTGCAGCTACTTTTGTGGTTTTTTCCTGCCAGGACTTACTGACCAGCCACTAAACTCCTGAGAAAATCAGCATGAAGTGTCAGTCAAGGTTCAGTTCAGGTGACAGCTAAATATGCCTCTCTGGATATGAATGAGAGCTGGTGGGCCTGGATTGCAAACAACCCCAAACAAAGCTAGCCAGTGTCCACGCCAGCTAGCTTTTAAATCATACAGTAGCCTTCGGCCATTAACACTTCAAACACCATCCAGCCCTTTGAAAAGTCAGTTCATTTATTAATGTTCCTTCCACGCTCTGTTTGCAGGATTGCCTCTGGGGTTGGTCAGACCATGGCTCCGCAGTTCTCTGCAAGCAAGGATGAGGAACAGCTCTGAAATGCTCCAGGAGAGACGGCGGATCTGGTGGTGGGATGCAGAGGTCTGGAGTCTCTCACCTGCCCTGCGAGGTGTGTGTTGTCCAGTTTGGGGTGAGTCACGGCACATTCCTCTCTCTGTCAAGGCTGGGAGGCTGCTCAGACACGTGCATGCCCCTCGTTTGCTGTAGATACAACTGGCATGGTGTGGTTCTGGGACTGACAGGGTTTGTAAATTCAGTGTTCCACAGTTCCTACTCTCTGGCAAGTAAAGGTCTTGGATCTGCCATGCTCTGGGGTGTTACGCTGTCTGACAAGAAGCATTCTGGGCTGTGAGCTTGAGGTGCAGAGCTGCACTCGGGTCTTTTTAAAAATATGTCTCTGGGTTTTCTGAACGTAAGGGGATGCAGGACCCGTGCCTTCAACTCAGATTGCATACACAGCAACCAACCTGCATGTCCTCTTGCTGGATTTGGAGATCTCCTCTGCTTTCTTGATTTAAAAGTGCTCTTTAGAGCAAAAGAACTCAACTATGTTGTCTTTTTTCCTGTTCCATGGGCACAGTGCAAGCAGAGTAAGCTTGAATTGTACCACACTTGCTGCTCACCAGCTGGCCAGGGGAGAACAGTGCTTGCTCCTGTCTGGGCTGCAGGGCTGGAAAGGTGAGGCTGTAGCAGCAGGAGTCAAGACAAACAGGAGCCTGTTTTTGATTTGCCATCTGACCCCTGCCAGCTCAGAGCACCCTGTCTGTAATCGTGACCTAAATTAAGCCCAAATGCCATCAGCAAGGCTGTTGCTTTCTCTCACAATGCAAGTGTTTCCAGGTACCTAGCCAGAGGTTTGTAATCCACTTCTAATTACATTTTTGTTTGTGTCTGCTGTCATGCTGGCTTGGTCTTTCTGTGGTTTGTTATGTACAAGAGTGTGCCTGGCCCTTTGTGCTGCCAGCCTGTCTGTACAGACAGCAAGAGGCATCCGTGGCTGACAGCTTGGGGGCCGGAGGAAACCCACTGTGCTGGGCTGTGTGACTTTGTAGCCCGAGTATCACGGGGCACATTTTGGCTTGTTAAATTCTTGACTGCACAGGTCTGCTGTCCACGGTAGGTTCGCTTCATAGCAGTAGCTCTGGCAGCAGCCCAAGGGCAGGAACACTGCTTTTCTCTGAAGTGTGCAAGGAGACAAAGGCTTGGTGTTCCCTGCCCAGCCCACTCGCACCTTTTGGATGGCGGATGACCAGCACCTTTCTCTAGCTTTGCTTAGGTGCAGTGGTTTTTTGATATGAAACTGAAGATTAGATCCTTGTAAACAAAGTCTGGAATTGATTACCAGTAATTAGCACAGATCCTTCGGTCAGGGTGCTGGAAGGACCAAGATGGAATAACACGCCTCGTGACACCACACATAGTTACGCAGTGTGAGCTACTAAAACCTTGTCCTGCTAGGGAGTGTGCTGGGTAAACCCTTTGTTGAGAAGTCAGCATCTTGTCCTACAGGGCTTACACACAGAAAATAAGCTTTTAATTGAATTATGAAGCCTCTCTCCAGAAATACAGGAGCAGTTTCTGAAGAAACCCAGCTGGGTGCATGCAAAACCATTGGCTTCTCTAAGGACAAAACTGAGTCTTCACTTGTATGCCCCGTGCTGATTCCCTTCTGTCACTTCATGCCAGGTGACACCACCATAGCAAGTGACTTAGAGTCCCCAAAATTCCAATGGAGGAGAACCCTAGTCCACATTACTGGAAAAGCAGTTCCAAACATAATCTGTCCTCTATCCCGTCCTTTGTTTGTCTGCTGTGTTTTCTCTGTGTGCCAGGAGCTCTTGAAGTCTGTGCTGTGATTGTGACATTGTGGCAGACAAGCCAGGCAAGTACTTTACACACACACGCTCCGAGCAAACCAGACATCCGGTATTTAGAAATAAACAGTGTAAAGAGCTTTGGGAAAGTCACTGTTCATGCCAAGACATTTAAGAGGCATCTTGGTTCAAGTAAAAGCCTCAGCTCATTTCCATTTTTTTTTTTTCCACTTTGAGTGAACTATTGAGTTAAAGTTACTTCAAACCAAAATGGATCATTTCTGGTTCCAGTTGATCAAAATGAAGGTAATTTGTCTTTCACTTACATTTCAAGGTGCTAATTTTTGCCTAAATATTTTCTCTGACAATGAACAAGCATTTTACTGATGGTAAAATGTTTTGTTAGATTTTCTACCCATCCCTAGTAATTCACAGAAATTAAACCTGACAACTCTTCATCTTAAACTATTAGGTTCAATTTCTGAGGAAGAACCCCCCCCCCTCCACTGCTGAATGCCTGTGTTAGCAGTGGTTGGAGGGAGACGGTGGCCATTCAAGAGAGGTGTCACTGCTGTCCCCTGTCTGTGTCACCAAGTGGCACTTGAAGGGATAAAATCTACAGACACCATCGTCTGTAGACTGGACACTATTGGTCTGCAGTCCAGCAAATTTTAATCCAATCCAGTCTTTGTTTGCTGGTTTGTGTTAGGATCAGCAGTCGTTAAGGTGATGAGAATCTCAGAGTGAGACCCAGTCAAGCTGTCATTAAACACAGGAGTACAAAACTGGTGAAATTATTTCTTTTTAGCAGTACAGTTGTATATTGCATCTGTCTTGAAATGTATGCTTAGTTGTGGGATTGTGGTTTGTCTTTGGTCATGCTGTATATTTTTGAAGAGGAATTGAGGCCAATGGTATATACTTTGTCTCGTGTGTATTCTAGATTTATGTGGAAAGGATTTGAGAAAACTTGACAGACGGGAAATAGATGGATGTTTTTTTCCATGCAGGTTGGCAGTTCTTTTACCTGCTAGCAGCTTAAATAATGGAGGCTGAGTGATGACCAGGCATTAACACTTTCTGCTGCTCTGAGCGCTTTTCAAGAAGGGAACAATTACCTCAAAATCTGCTTTCCTAGTAGCCAGGCTAGTATCTCACCCCTAGTTCAGATTAGTTTTGGTCCCCCATTTTCACCCTGCAGACCATTTGCAAACATGCTTGTGATTGAGACCCAGTTTCTGCCACATTTGTACGTACAAGCTCTTCTGCTCTGTTTGTAAATAGGACTGGGTTTTGATTTTTGGTCAACAACCTGAAAATAGCCAAGGAAGTTCAGGTTCTGAGTGTGTCTGGTGTTTGTCAGGGAGGATTAAGGCAATGGTTACTGTGTGTTATTGGCATAGCTGAACATCAGGAACAGGACCGGTTACTCTTGTAACTCCAGCGGATGGTATCTGGGAATAAGGAATGAGGAGAACCTCCGTGGCCCCAGCAGAGAGATGTCCCTGGAGACAGCAGTACTCTCGTATACTGTGTTTCATGGTCCTGTTTGCACAGCTGCAAATGGCACATGCAGGGCAGACAGCTTACTGCTTATGAGCAACATTAACTCTATTGATTAGGCACATGATAAGCTGGAAATGTCTCCAAAATAACAGCATTTTAGGAGAGAAGTGCAAAGTGGAGGTTGTACGAATCCTGGATTGGTACGTTTGTTGCGTGCAAGATGTTGTACTGTTGGAGATGATACTGACAGAAATGTCTGCAGTTCCCTGCATGCTTCCAGGGTATTTGAGTTGAGCTCTACCAAGGAGGGCTTTTCATCCTACAATCTTGCGCTCTTCTGTGGAGCTGTTGGCAGTTACTAAAACGCAAAACCCTTTTTGCCTACAAATCCTTGTGCTTGATCTTTCCAGCCCAAATCCTACAAGTAACATGCACTTGTCCCTAGGGCAACTTGCTCAAATAACCACAGCTCTGCCGGAAAAAGGGCCGTTTGAGCCTCAGGGAATTGGGAGGAGAGGTTGAATTATTCCCAGCGTCCAAAGACCAAGAGGTTCCTTCTTCTTCAGCAAATGTTTTCAGTTCCCACTTGGTGAATTATTGCTAGGGATTTTTTTTTCCTTCAGTGGTTGAGGCTCTGATCCAGGAAATGGGGGGAAAAAACCTCTGAAAAATGTATCGCACCATTTCAAAACTCAAGTGGAATTAATTAAATCCAAATTTCAACAGTGTATCCGAAGTTGAGCTGGGCTCGAGACACACTTCAGAAGGTTTGGTTTCAAAACAATCCCTTTGCGCACATGCACATAATTTAGGGAGGTTTCTGTGTATCCAGTACAAGGCAGGAGCAGGGAGCTGCTGGGTACCTGAGCTTACAGGGAAAAGGTAGTATTTGCAGGCCAGCTTGGAGAAAACCTTTTTCTGCCTGATTCAGTTTATCCTAATCCTCTGCTCAGCAAGCTGCAGACTGGAAAAAGAGTCAGGAAATAGTGTTGTGGAAAGGAGAGCCAAGCCATTTGAAATGGAGATGCTGTGGCTGGTACACTCACAGTTCTGCTCGCTGGAGAAGTAAAAAAGTAAAAAGAACTAAGGTACAGCAGAGAAAGCATTCACAGCACCAGGCTTGGGCTGAAGCAGAAGAGCTTGGCAATGGAAACTTTTCTGAATGGTGGGGGATGCAGGTCTTTTCCCAGCTCCACCACTGAAGTGGGGTTGTCTTGGCGCTCTAAGTGCTCCCATCCCTCCATCTGTTAAATTAAGATAATGTAAGTTACTGCCCCAGAGAAAACATGATGGATTTAAAAAAATAATGCTAGTAGGGTGGAGCTTTCTCAGATGTTTTTCAAAGCCCAAATGCCAAATTCTTTCTTCTTTTTCATGCGTGTGTCCCAGCTAGCTGTGAGTTACACATGGGTCAGTGAGGAGCAGAACTGGCTCTTTAATGCAGTATTTAACAAATTCTTTCTGTCATGCCTGTTCCCTGGTTTTCACTCCTTGCAGGGGAAACCAGCATCTGTCATTTGCTTTTGCCTTGCAGTGGTGACCTGGGTGAAAGTTGACGGGGAGGACTCCTTTACATGAAAGATCAGTTGTGCCTCTTTAGCCTTTGAAAATGCGGAGATTTCACATTTAGAACATGGGAACAGGGGTGGTTCTACCTCACTTCTGCCAAGCAGCAACACATGTTGCTAATATTTTTCCTGTGAATCTTCTGCCTGGATGGAGATGCTGTGGGTGAAAGTTCCGATGTGGCTACAGAGACCAAAATGTCTCTTTTTCTATGAAAGTTCAGGTGCACTGTGAGTTGATAAACTCTGTCACAGGAGATGAGAGCTGAAGCATTTCTACCAGACACTGTTTGAGAGAAAGAAAGCAGTAGATTTGTGCTGTACAATGAGGTTTACAGCTTGGAGTTCATCTCTGCATGAACAGTTTTATCTCTTAGTTGGACCGTGGGTGTCCTCCATCCCTTTGCCTACATACCCTGCACCCTGTTTTCTTGCAGGTTTTTAATCTATTTGAGAGATAAAAAGGAAAGGGAGGAAATTTTATCAGTATAAAAATACAATTGTTTCATCTTCTTGTTCGACTGCTCCTGGGGTGCAGGAGCATGTGGCAAACATACCCAGACAATTACACTTGTGCACCCACAGGGTGTAACTATAAAACAGCACATGACAGATAAAGATGTATCTTCCTTCTCTATTGTGCTGTCTTTTGGAGATTTTTTTGGAACTCCTGCTTTTGCTGTGTCAGGGCCAGTTCCTCTGCCCAAACCTCCAGGCATATTCTAGTGGATACAATAAAAGCAGATGCTATATGTCTTGTAAAAACTACACATTAGGTTCTTCTTTTTCTGTACTGTTCCTCTTTGGAGCAGGGAGGTAGCTGAAGTTGGCAGAAGCTCATCAACATGGCAGAAGGATGGGAGAGAAATGGCTCAGAGCACACTTGTTCCAGCAGGGCTAAGCCAAAGCGGTTCAGGCCACGTGTTGCAGGGCGCAGGTGGGGTGAGCAAGCAGGCGACAACCAGCCATTTGGGAGAGATCTCTAGAGCAAGAGTGTGAAACGGGTCCCACTTCCCACGAGTGTCCTTGTGCTGCGGTGGAGCGCTCTGGGAAACTCGTACAGCAAGCACGTGCTGCTGCTTCAAGTGCTGGGGGCAGGAAACCTCTAAGGGCAGGAGCAGAGACCACTCTTTTATGTGTGTCTCTTCAGACTGCTGTTCCCTACAGTTCCGGAATCTGGTTATCCAGCCCAGATCCTCCCTGTCCTCTCCGCCATTCTTTGTGCATCTCGCATCTTTCTGCATTCTTCCCAGTATCCTCTGTTTCTATGCGTTATAAGCACATATTCTTCTGTCCAGGCTTGCTGTTTACATGGGTGTGATTCAGCCTCTATGAAGAGGGCCCTATGGACATTAATCCTTAGGGGACTTTAAGAGGACATACTCGGCAGTCACTCCAAAATGAAACAAGCCTGCTGAACATGACAGCCCACTTTGGGTGAAGCTGCCTTATTCAGATTACAGACCTGTGTTTCATAGGGTGTACGAGCTGTGCAGCGGCTGTGGGCAAAGGGAGGGAGAAACATGATGGGCTGGGCTTTGTTTAACATGTTTGTCCATATCTTCGTAATTAGGTTGGTGCCCAGTGCAATCCGCATATGTGTGCTGTCCCCCAGCATCTGTATCTCTCTCGCACATGTGCACGTGGATCTGGGGTCTCCCAGACCCGCCTCCCTGTGCACGGCCAGCCTGAGGGAAAGGACCTCAGCAGGCAGCGAGGATCCAGGCAACAGGCACTTCTGCTTGTGCAATAGGCAAACATTGTAGTAAATAACATGTGTAGCTTTGTGATTAAGCTTGCTTTTGTTAGGGGGGCAATAAATGTTCTCTGTGATCATTTTTCTTGTAGACTATCAACACAGGATAAAATTGTGGCTCTGGCTTTGCTCTTCCTGCTCATTAGATCTCCATGCTGCTTCATGCCATGGCCTCAATCTGTTGCTGTTTGCTGTGACAGCTGCGTGTCCCCCATTTCCTTCAGACTAATTTTGCACATGATAGATGCTGGAAGTTCTTGGGTTTTTCTTGTCCCTCCCCCCCTACCCCTTCTCACTTTTACAAAACTAACTTTGCAGCAAATTGTGTTTAATTTAAAAGGGGTGGTTTGGGCAAGGTACCTGTTTGCTGGAAAGCAAAATCAGGGACATCTGGCATTCATTGTCTTTTAAAGGCAGAGAAATGACACAACTAAAATGCAGATACAGAGGATTTCCAGCTACTTTGAGGGGGATGTTATTTTAGTAAATTGAACTCAGATAGATTTGTTCTACTTGCTCCTAGCCATAGCTTTGCATATAGTCTGGACTGGACTGCTTGTTTAATTTTATACCACTAACAAACTAGCGTTGCTTCGTGAGGTGCATTTTCTCTTTTGTCTCTGTTCATCTGCCTTTTTCTCTGCACAGGGTGGCTGCTCTAAGGCCTGAAGACACGTTTCTGCTAGAAAAAGCTGTTGTGACACATCCAGAGCCAGGTAGGTACACTGTACCTGAGGGAACTTAAGCTAGGGACAGAACAAGCACTCACCTCACCCCCGGTTTCTAGGCTGATTTACAACAAGGTGTCCGCAGAATCGCTTGGTCTGGTTAGCTGGGCATACAGGTGGGAGGGTGAGAGATGCTCCCCTTGAGCTGGCCTGGCCATGTGGTGCAGAGGAGCTGAGTGATGCCCTGACAGCCTGGAGCTGTTAGGCAGCTCAAGCAACCCCATCTAATCCGTAGTTACAGAACAAAAGCCAGCCCCTTCTAACACTTCAAAACAGTAGAGCTTTATTTGAACTTGAAGAGAATGAGTCCTTGGCATTATGTGGGGAGAGGAGGCTTTGCTTCCAGCTGCCAGTAGTACGTACTTTCTAATTCAAGAGGCAGCAGCAAGGCAGATCCCATGGACAGCATCAGGCGCGATCCCAAAAAAATCCTGGCTTTGCCCACGGAGAGACTGAGAAGTTGGATCCTCTAGAACAGAGTCTTTTTTCGAGCAGTCAGAAATGGGGCCACACACAAGCTGGGTATGTGAGGGCAGCAGGGCGCTGCTTGTTGCTTTTGCTGAGGGATCTGCAGGCAGGTCAGCCTGGGCCATACAAGCCTCTGCCCAGCGAGGGATGGATCACTCTACGTCGACCTCATCTGTACACAACAGGTTTCATGTCAGCTGCCTCCAACTCCCGACATTCCCACTGCTGGCAGTGGTGGGGTCCGTATGAGTATGGAACCAGAGTTTTATGCAGGGCAGAAGTAAAATCCTCTCTATGTTTCTCTCACTCCTGTATTTGCCATTTCTGGCTGAATCCTCCGCCAGTCTGGGAGATGTGCCAGCCCCTTCCAGTGCCTTTCCCCAGCGAGCTGAATAACTTCCTTCAACCTGCTTTGAATTCTCAAAATAGCATCCTCAGGTATGACATGACATATTCTGTTGCCCCGCTGTCTGCTGCAGACAGTCTTCTCTTTCTTTCCACTTGTCCCTTGGGACTGGTGTCCTATGTCATATTAGAGATGCCACAGGGACCTGGGGATAAGAGGAGGCAACTCTGGCTGAGAGCACCTGAGTCTGTAGCAGAGTGCTAATTCCCACAGCACTAGGATGCATCTTGGAGGGTTCCTAGGCACATCCTGGACTGGTTTCGTTTCGTTTAGCGACCAAACTTGCCTTAGCAATGGAGCACAACACACCCCCTACCTGGGTTTTAGCTGAAGTGGGAGACCCCGTCCTTTTAGTGCCCCTGAAAATGGTTAATTTGTGCAGACTGTGAAGCAGATGTGATCACAAGCCTTCCTTCTCTGTTTAACTGCTGCTTCTTAGCAAAGCCAACCCCCGAGCGTGAGTGCGTTAACCTGTTGGAACGGTGGTTCCTTGGCTCCTGACTCCAAGGCTCCAGCAGCCAGATGCCACCTCTGTTGCCAAGCTGAGCTTTGCCATGCTCTGTGATGGGACAAGCTGCTCAGCACACAGCCAGAGGTCGGCCTGTTCTCACTCAGCTATCGAGCATCTCTGCAGGCACATCGGTTACGCCAGCCTCCATCCTACACAGCCTTCCATACAGGCTCATATCACCCCTCTCCCTGTAAGAAGATGCAAACTCATATTTGCCTCATCCTTCTGCTCCAAAGAGCTGTGTCTGGTCTGCTGATGCCCTACAGAGAAAGCTGAGTGACCCCTTGAAGAGACTGGTTAACAACCTGGCCCAGCCCACCGTAGAGCTCTTGTGGCTGGTTTGGCCTCTTGCAGACTCTCTAAAAGACATCTCCCCCTCCCTCCTTGTGTTCCTGCCAAGTGAGCTCTGCTGCACTGCGTCCCTGATCTTTTCTGACATTAATTACCCTTTCCTGGCTCGGACTGCCCTGTTTGTGGCCAGGAAACCAAACTCGCGCCTGGAATCAAAGCAAGCTCTGGAGCTAGGAGGGAAGAGAGAGCGTCTGCTTCCTTGGATGGCTGACTGGAATAAGCAGGTGTTTCTGAGCCCTTCCTACCCCAGGGAGGGCTCCTAGAAAGCTTTGCCCATTGCAGCCTATGCTGGGTCTGGCCAACTGCTGAGCACCTGCTATGCCTGCTGGCATGGCTGAGAGTGAGGGTAATCGGCCAGCTTTGGATCTGTGCCCAGCATATTCAGAAACGCACCACACAGACCCAGCACAAGCGCAAGTAGAAACAGCAGTAGGAGTAAACCCTGGAGGCAGCCCATCTCCTTTCCCATGTGACTTCTTAGGCTACTAATGTCCAAGGTTTCTGCCTTCATTTCACCCAGGTGCCCATGACCTCACACCTTTGTCACCTCTGAAGAGCCAGCAAGTGATATTGCTTCCACCTCACTTCATGCAGCCTGTGGCAGTGTGGCAACCCGAAGATGGATGCTGCTCTAAAAGCACCACTGAAGATGTTCCTGGCACATGCCCAGTGCCACCCGCTTTCCCAGAGTGACAATGTTCCTGTGCAGGCCAGAGCTTTGCTGGCAGAGTTGAACGCTCTGAGGCTTTGTTGAGGGAGTCGAGTTTTGCTGCTGGGCTTTTGGAGACTGCCACCAGCCTAAATCAGGAGGAAGAGGGTAAGAGAAGGGTACACGTGGGCACACCATTGTTCCTGGCGCACTTTCTACAGTGCCCTGAAGTTCCCATCACACACCCAAAGGAAACCAGCATGACTTGGAGACTGTAATTGACACCTCACCAGTTACAAAGTCAAAATCCATATTAACTCCTATGCTATAAAAAGACAGAAAGGAAAATCTATACTTTCCTTGGAGAGACAGCGATGTGTCTTAAAAGGAGCATCTGTGTGTGTTTGCCACATCCATGAGTCTGCATCCAATATAAAGGGACCCACAAGGCAAAGTTATTTCTAAAATACAGCACCATCTAGTGCTGCATTGCAGCACCTCAGGGCGGGCAGCCGCATGTCCCCACCTCGTCACCCCACAGCACCGGGGCTCCGCCGCTCGCTTTCCCTCCCCAGTGTACGACCGTCTGCCTCTGGAGTGGGCTTTGATTTGGTTCGTGTGTCAGATGGCAGCGTGTTGTCTGAGGGCTGCCTCAACAAGTCTCTTTGTGCCACTGTGTACTTGCAGCGTTCCAGCAGCCTCTTGCATAATTCATGGAGAAATTCTGTCAAAACTTCATCCAAACCCCAAATCATATGTGAAACGCAGCTGGAAACCATCTTTGCAGATTAGAGCCATTGCAAACATCCTTTCCCCCTGCTTCACCACACCTTGTATCCCTCCCTGTGTGTTAAAGGCAGGCAAAATCTCTAGTTATACAGAAATCCTGGTGATCTGACACAAAAATAGCCAGTTATCTGAGCAGTGGCTGTGTCCCTGTGCGCTGTAGAAGCAGAGAAGTTGATGGACTGTTGCTGAAGATCCATGAGGGGTGAGAAAGATAGTATCAGCAGGTTTAAGTTCACAATTTAAAGCCTTGCATTTGCACTGGAAAATAAACTTCAGGAGGGTTGAAAACTGCTGATCTGAAGTATCTCTGAAACGGGGGTTAAAAGTGCTGCAAACACCATTTACTGCGTGTAGAAATTGTGTGGCTGAGAGCAGAACCGGCTGATTATTGTGAAGTTAATTTCACCTTCCTTCCCACCATCCCATCATAAAAACAAACTGAAAATGCTTGGCTTTTTCCCATGTACAAAATTCGAGGTTTCGGATTAAAAACAAATTCTCTTCAAGTTATATCCAGGACTCATGTACCTGGTTAAGCGGTGTAACATGGTACTAAGGGCTCCTGTAAATCAGAGCAATTTTTAAATTAAAGCAACCTTACAGTCCTTTCCCCTTCCAAACCCGGGCGCTGTGAGGGGAAACCCTTGAGTTGTAGGAGTGTGGAAGGAGAAACTAGTAGGGCAGGAACTGCTTGTATTGGTGCTGTGTGATTGACTCTTGCTGTACAGGCAGGTTTCCTCCTGCTTTTCCAGGTGGAAGGAATGTTGTATGAAGACAACATAGTCTGGTGGTAGCTTTGTCTGATATAACTATGAGTAGTATTTGGGATAGAAAAAGTTTGTTCCGTGGGAAACAATACCACAATGGGGGGTCATGCCTGACAAAACTTACTCTCACAAGTAAGCGCATGATACCTTTTTCCACATCTGTTTGACCATTTGATCCAAAGGAAAGCATGTTTCTTTGCACCAGGCTTTGTTATTTCCCTGTTCTAAGAAGATAGGCCAACAACAGCATGAAGGTGTGTGAATTTGGAAGCAGAACTGCTTACTGTGTGCAAAAGCGGATGGTTTCCTTGTGACACCAACAAAACCAAAACTACGAATTTTATAGTCTGGAGCTAGCCCCGATGGCAGTAAAAATTAAATCGTCCATTTAGATTCTTTTGTTTATTGAAACACAAAAGCCAGAAGCGTAGGAACTTGCTTTCCGTGCCTTGCAGCAAAAGCAGGGCTGAAGGGTTGGTATGACCTAGTTCTCGGACACAGCTGCGCCTAAGGCCCCAGGCCACAGTCACGAATGGTGCAGCCTTGTAAATCCAGCTAGCCAAAGTATTTTGCTACTCGGCCATCAGGAAACACATTTTGTAGGTGCTGTGGCACGTGCACATCTCCGGTCTTACCTCCACACGTCAAATGAGCCTCTCTTGCTGATTTTTTGCACAAACAGGAGTTGCCGCCTCACACTGGAGCAGGCTCGACTCTGGTCTCGTAAATGCAGCATCTGCCCAGCAGTATCCTGCCCTGGTGGAGAGACGTTCCTAGGTTCTGCCAAGTATCAAACACCAAGAACGTGTCCTGTGGAGACAAGGCCATGCAGCAGCTTCCATGTGTGGGTGCTCCCACTGAGACCTTCCTACGGGCAGTCCGAATTCAGCTGTTCACACGCAGAGAGCTGTGGTAAGCTAATATTCAAATAAAACGTGGTAGACATACCTCTACGTACTGTCCCTTAGCACCATCTTGGCCTTTCCTGGGTCGATGTGGAATTGTTCCCAATGTTTGTTCCTAGAGCTTTTATTTCTACCTCTGCCAGCCTAATTATGAATGTCCTAGCCTAGAACTCTTTCCATTTCCTTCATTTGCTAGGCAACCAAACGTCCATGCATTTCCATAGGGGTCTGTAAACATCCCATGGTACGTTCTCCTAATTAGAAAACAATGTCTGTAGTTGTGTTTACATTGCTATGCTTATTAGGAAGTAAAATGCTGGGTCGGTTTTGTGTTATGCGCAACCTGATATTGTACATTTGTGTGCTGTTTGGAGGAGGTTTTAATTGTTTTTTAAGAAATGTATCTTGGGGGTTTCTTGGTTTCTGAATCAACACACACAGAGGGTTTACAGCTAGCTCTTGTATGAAATTACAGATCACATGTTCCCTGTGAACTTTCTCTAAGTTTATTCAATTCTAAAAATGCGAGTTGAGTTAAAGAGGAAAAAATTGCATACGTTCAGCAATGGAGCCACCTCCTTGGGAGGCATTACCTGTGATCAAATGGTAAGTTTCAGGTCAGTCAGGCAGAGCTAGTAACATGTATTTTAAAGTCAATTAATATCTGTAAAAAGGGGAATCAGAAGTTTCCCACATTTCTAGGAAGATTCTTAGTATTCTAGAAGCATAAAGAGGAAATCCATGAGTTCATCAGTTCTGGTCTTCCATATAATGCAGACTGCAGTAGTCAAAATCAATTCCAGATCAATGTCTTTTGAACTGAGTATATGGTTGAAAAAGGAATCCAGTCTTGCTTCGGAGGTTGCCAGTAGTGAAGACTTGGTTGCTATGTTAATAAATTGTTCCAGTTGTTAGAAATTTTCAGTTTGCTGCTACTCTAAATTCTCACTACAACCCCTGGCCACCAAATCTCATGATACCTTTTGTCTGACAGAATGAAAAGCCTATGGCCAGCTTTGTTCCCCAGACTGCTGCTTCAACAGAACACAAGATCACACCCTAACAAGAAGAATAAATTGCAGTATTGGATGTTTTCTGCTCAAAACCTGTTTTGTAACCTTTTAATTCAACCCATGGCTCTTGTCTGAGCCTTTTCCAGTCTATCAGCATAGTGTGAATGGTGGACCTAGGCCCAGGCACTGTATACTGCCAAACACATCAGTACCAACTGCAAAGCTTTTGTTCCTGATGATGTTACACCACAGAACCACACAAATGTCAATTGAAAGGACCATTTTTGGAGACACTCTCACCATCTGTTGCCTTACAGAGTAAGGCAGATCTTAGCTCCCTTTGACAATCTGGACGTGGCTCCTTTCTTTTGTAGCCACCTTCACGACCAGCGGAAGGCTGCAGGACCAGCAGAACCACAAGGTCTCTAGGTCCTCGCTGTGTTGGTCACTAAGGGCGCAGACACGCAGTGGCATTCCTCTGCCCAGCTGCAGCAGAAAGAGCCCAATTCAATGCTAACCCTTAAACAAACACTGCGCTGACCTCCCAGCTAATAGAGCAGACCTTCTTGCTTATTTTATTCCTGGTATTTGTACTGCAGCGCATTCCAGTTGGGTAAAAAGCCTGTGCTGTTTGGAGCATGCTGGAGTCAGGTGGTGAGCGTACCGCCAGCCAGACAGGATACTGGGCTTCCTGCGAGAGTAAACACTGAAAGTCAGGCAAAGCATCTTTCATTCTGGCTTGGCCGCAACAGCCAGTACAGCCGCTGGAAAGGAAAGGACTTCCCAGACACAGAGAGATTATTCTCTTCTGGCTTAAAGACTACCTGGCCTTTTAATCATATTTGAAAGTCTGTATTTTTAAAGGCTGCTCGCTCTGTTGGCACCCGCAAAGCCCCGTCTGCTGGGAGCTTGCAGTCTCGCTGAGGGATCTGCTGTGCGAGAATACAGTCAGTGTGGGGATGCTCTGCACCTCTTGGGTTTGTGTCTGAGACTACAGCCTGAGATGACTTAAAGAGCTCTTGGACTTATCCCAAGTCTGGGTTCAAACATAAACTGAGAGAAACATGAAATAAGAGTCAGTCCAGATTCGCCTTGAGTAATTGCACCTCTGGACAGTCTCTCCTAAGGGCTCTAAGCACTGTTACCACCAGGAGAGTGGCATTGGGTTTGTGTTGAGGTTTGTTGTCTGTTTTTTTAGAAGACAGTTCAGAAAGTCATCAAGGGAATGTCTAAAAGTTTCATCAATCTTCATACAGAGCAGAGGCAGAGCTCCTTTGGCAGAAACTCCCTGATCTAATAAGTAATCTTCAGAGTTCACAGGGACTAACCTGAAAAGCTAGGCTCCTCCAAAAACTACACAGAAACCGTTTGCTAGGGATTCAGGACACCTTCCCATGTGGTATGGTTGTTGACATGTGAATGGACTGGAACAGATGTCGATGGCGTCCTTACTGTCGCATTTTACAAGCTGCATCATTCGCAGTCTTGAGGCCAGAGTGAACTGCAGCCAGTCCATGTGGTTTGCTGATGACTCCAAGGTCATCGTGAGGATGAGCACAGGGAGCCATTGGGATCACAGTAGCCAGCAGATTCTGCAACAGATGACTCTGACCTTTCATCACAACATTCAGGTGTCGTATTTTATACTACTTGGGAACCTCCCATTTGAGTTGGCTGGAAGGAAATCAAGCCCTGTCTAGGCATGTTTGAGCTGTTTTCAGCAAATCCTTTCATTTCCATGAACAAGTGCAGTTAGAAATCTGGCCCTTTACTCCTGTTTGCCTTTGTTCCCCATCTTTAAAATATAAATGGCAGCACAGTCTGGCTCACAGGGGCATCTGAGGAGAGAAATACCAGCACCGTGCAGGAGTAGCTCAGTTACAACAAGTCACAAGAGCGAATCAATCCCAGTATCCACAGCCAGGTCCCAATAGGATTCTCCCGTCAACTTGTGGAAGGAACTTCTCAGTTTTTTGACAATCAGTAAAAATGAAATCATATTCTAAAAAAAGCTTGCCTTTTATACTGATATCCACAAAGTTCATGGTATCCAAACAGACTTTCCCAAGCTGGTTTATTGTATGTGTTTTCCTAATGGAGAACTCAATATTTTCATTTTTACTTGCAAAACTGTATTGAGATCAAACTTTGTTTTGATTTTATAGACTCTAACACTATTTTTAGGTTTATGTTATTCGTTGAGGCTTAAAGCCAGTGGAGTCATCTTGGTAAGTCAGACTTTGTGGCTGTTTTCATGAGATCAGATGTAACATCAGTCCAGGCTTTTGGAAGGAAATGGCTTTCAGGGCTGACAGTTAATTTGTGAAAAGATACTGCAAGGATATTCTCTCCCCATTGTGCGTTTCTTCCCTAATAAAACTACAGCATGTTGTAATACTTTAATGTCTGGAAGGGTTTTAATACCTCGTCCCTCTGGTCTAGCAACATTTTAGGTAACGAACCAGATATGATGCCTTTTTAACAGAAAAGACAATAGCTTAAAAGCACTGTGATATTTTTGGAGTGTTTCCAGCTGATCTGTTGGTCTGCATTTGGACGATTGGTTTTATTTATTGTCCATGCAGTCTTTTTAAAGTATTTTATTGCTTCTACAGCATAAGCAGAGATCACTGGAGAAAAGGAGGCTTGATGGGGATGTTCTGAGGGTTGTGTCCTGCAACATGCTTTGCCTACTGAGGTTTTCATCGTAAATCCTGGTGATATAATCCCATTCCCTAGAAACGTTCTGCAGATTCCGAAGTTTTTTACCAACATCAGTTGTCCTCTGTATCCCAATGAGAAGTGTGTTAGTGTGGCAGTTTCAGCATAGGAAAATGAGGTGCTGGAGTGAGTCTGACCTGCACACAGTCTGTAAGGCACCAGTAATGAACATGAATTTCCCTGAAGTGATTCCTCCAGGAAGAGGCAATCACAAATAGGTTGGCTCTAGCATCTTAGATGCTCTTTTTTCTTTGCCAGCATACTCTGTTTTCCAGGACCTTCCACCTTTTTTCCTCCAGACACTAGACTCGCAGTGATGGTCCCAACCTCCTCTACAATACACTTGGAAGTCAGGAGGTTTAGCACAAACCCCTGTGAAACACCAACGGCTGTAGCACACCTCTGCTCCCTGATCTCTCCTCTTGGCAAGCCTCTCACTTTACAGATCTGACCATTCCTTGTAGGTTGTTTCGTTCTCCAACTTTGCACTGATGTTCTTTCTATGGTGTCTAAGCTGAGCTCAGGATCTGGAGAAATTCATAGTCCTGTGTGATTAGCTGTGCCAATAGCAATTGTTACTGTCTGAGCTGGTTTTTGACATCTATTCCAAAATGCAAAGCTGTTTTCCCTTCAGAATCTATCACATTACTCCAAATAGCCACATCCTTTCAAAACATGCTCCTGTACTGTTCATAACCTCCTCTGGAAACCACTGCATTCAACTGCTGTTTTTCATAGTCATATGCGTTTATCCACTTCCCAATTTCTACTTCTTGCTCACAGCTGCTGTCCTCTTCCACAGCAGGAAAACAGCAGCTTCATACTTCATAGACATCCCCAGCAAGCCATCCACGGAACCGTACAGGGAAGGATAGCTGCTGTCCTGTCAGGAACATCTGCACAGAACAACCACTCTTCCTCCAAGGAGACCCATCTCTGTCATTCTTGTGCAACAGATGACATGTTTAAGGATGTGGATCAAGGCTGACAGGATTCCAAGGTTCTATTCCACTCTTTACAAAAGGTACCCATGGGATCTGGGTTAAAGCATTGAACATCCCCATCACACTTCACCTTGAAATGCGAAGGAGTGCTTCTGCCTTTAGTCCTTTTGTCTGTAGGGACAGTAAACTCGTCAGTACAAGCACTCTGTGGAGAGGCACAGACAAGCTGTAGTTGTGTTTGAGTTTGCTGTTACGCTCACATTTATTGAAAACATCATTAGAAATGAGAGTCTTAAAAAGTCAAAACATATACCTTTGAACTCCATTCTTCTCCTGTTAAGGGACAAACCAAGGAATGTAATCAAGTAGTTGGTAAAAACAGTAATAAATGCATGCTCAACAACTTCTGAACCTTATCCGCTTGATACCGTATTGAAAAAAAACTTCTAAATATTGCAAAACCTCATGGACTGGAAGCTTTAAAACTGTCTTATAAATTACAGTGCTATTATAACACAGATTTATATTAATGTTTCTTTAGTGCTTCAAAAAACTACCTGTCCTGAAATGAAACATGTGAAATTAATCTATTCCAATTCCTTTTGCATTATTCTCTTTACAAGCTGGAAACCTAACTTATCTGTATCTGATCAAGTGCCAATAATGATAGTCTTTAAGCAAAAACTTACCCAAATTCCTGGCGTGTTTTAGCTTCAAGATAACCAAGTACAGATTTCCAGGGTGTTCCTCTAACTAATTTTGTATTTGGTGTATATAAGAGATTTCTGTTGTATGAGAGAAGACAGGGTCATTCAGAGTTTGGCTTTGCACCTGAATTACTGGTGTTGGTATTTAATTCCTCATCATGTTCTTTCAGCTATGGGGAGATTATTGGCAGTCTATTGGCAAGGACTGGGATGTGACATTATACCTGGATACAAGGACATTCCTGTCTCTTGCTTCTGGTAGAGAGGGAGGATCTGGAATTAAACTGCGTGTAGTGTACATTAGGGTGCGTGTTAGTGTCTGACAGTGTTATCTACGGCTACGTTTGGGCCTCCAGCTAAACCAGCAGGAAAACAGCTGTTTACACTTTTATCTTGCTGTTTTCTTTGGGGTCAATCTTAAAATGAAACTTGTCTTGACAAGCAGAGGGTAATGTGGGAACCTTTCTGGTTCTGCCTTTACTAGAATGGGTACAATCAGTTGTATTTTGCCCAAAACTCAGTGAAATAGCTGAATATTTTCTAGACAGCTGCCATGTCTAATCACACTTTTTTGCATTTAAATTTTGACACGTGGTTCTCATTTCTGGCAAGCCTTCGTGCCATCTAATGGACACAACATTATTCTAAAATTGTGGACACAGGCAGAAACACTCACTGTTTGACATTAGACTGATTCTGAAACAAGGTAACCCTATTTAGAGTTAATTATGACCCCTTGAGGGGAGCTGGCATAAGAAGCCCTGAGAATATTTACAAAATTGGGATGTTAATCCAAGAAACATTTATTTGGCTTGAAATATGCCCACAACTTTTTTTCTTTTTTCTTTTCTCTCTTTCTTTTTTTTCCCATTTGAGAGGAACAAGTATAATCGAATTGGCAAAGCGTTCTCTCTGACATTGATTTTTACAACAACTTTACCTTTTAGACAAAGTCTCACATGTTATTGATTTGAAAATTCATTGTGAATGTTTTAAGATCTGGTTTCTGTCCGCTCTGGGGAAGAGAAAGAACAACACGCAAAATAGTACGGTGTAAAGTACAGGTCAGAGCAGAACAGTGCATGTGAGGTTTTCCTGCCTTTAAACCCAACATTTGGTTGTATGTGTTTCCAGAGTTTGTTCTTCCCTTGTTGGCTTATTTCTCTCTGCAACTATGACAGTTGTGACAGGGGCACAAGCTACCTCTGGACTAATTTAGGTATGTACCCATGCCTACCCCCTCACCAAGCTCCATTCTTCAGATGTCAGACAACTCTCTTAAGGGGGGAAAAATAGCAAGTCATCTTTGGAAAATATTTCTTACTTTTGGTTTTAATTAGTGGTGCTCAATTATACAAAGACATTACCATTGTATCAACAGAAAGACCCCCACAGACTCTTTTGAGGTCTGGAGTATCACCTTGCACCGGAGGAAACCACATCTATATGGCAGCGATCTTCCCCTAGGGACTGAGAGAACTCAGCTGTGAGCAATGAGTTTACGCTTTGTCTCTATTGAGTACTGGTTGTCTGTTTTGCCTTATTTCCCCTCTATGTTTTTCTTTGTTATTTCCAGGCAATGATAAAATGGCACAAAACTGGAGATAGAGCTGGTGTGTACGTTGAACAGGTACTGCTTAGGTAGGCACTAGGATATGGCTTGCCTCAGTGCTATTCCTGAATTTGAATCATTCATTTTCTAAAATAACAGTTCCCTATGCAGTGAATCACTTATGACCCTACCCTGGTGATTGAGACCTCAGGATGGACCAACTCAGAGACTCTGCAGCCTACTCAGGCCTTCCTAAGTAACACAGCCTAGTCTCATGTTCTCATTACCTCTCTATTCATGGTATTTGTGGTATTTCACGGCCATTTTATCTTGAAGTGGCAATGAAGGAACAATGCAATTGGAAATGAGGTTTTGTGCTTTGGAGAGGTATGACGTTACGAGATAATTTCTGCAATATAGAGCAAAAATGGATCAGCACGTGTGGATACTGGGCTTGGAGAAATCCCCTCAGGCTGTATGTGCACAAAGGCAATGCCATGCAATCTCCAGGCTTCTCAGGGCCTACAGTGTACGGTATTTTATACATACATCCCGATTTCATTCACATTCTGGAAAGCTGCCCCAGGAATGTCTACAATCTGGCGTGTAGCATATTACAGCCGCGTTGCTTAAAGCGCCCTTCAGCCAGCAAATCCCAGCCCACTCCTGGACAAAGACCCTCTCTGTAGCTGCAGGCTCAGGTGGGGCACAGCCTCCACAGCACACGTTTGCTCGCCCCGTGGCTTCATCCCAGCGAGAGCCGCATACGGGCAGGCTCTGCAGGTTGCGAGGCTGCGGAGGTGTGGAGCCCACCTGCATCACCTGCAGCATCCTTTGTAGTGGAGGAAAGACCCAGCAGACGGAGGACTCGTCACAGTCCTTAGGCTCACTTGGGAAACGGGTGATCTGGAGACCTGGTAGCTGGTATGCAAAGCCAAGATGAAGCCAGGCCATGTTTCCTAGGTGAGTCTCTGCGAAGAGGAGTTGGTGCGTGGACCTGCCTCAGGTGGCAGAGTCCATAAGAAATACAGTGGAAAACAACAGAATGTGGTCTCAGAAGAAACAGAGGAAAACTGAGCAATACAGCCTCCCTCATTCACACAACTACCCAGATGCCCAGAAGCTAACGTAACCGCAAAGGGCTGCAGCGGGTTTTTAGGCAGAATAGTTCTTCTCATTAGGGCCCAAGGTAATTAATTGCCTCAGCAAAGAATGACATGTACTGTACCACATTGCTTGCAGAAGTTGCTGATGCCCAGAAGCAAAGATAATACTACGTTCTCTCTCTTTTCCAGCCTCTCCCCTGAGAATTCACATCAGTAACAACCCATTAGATCTCAACAGTACTTCCAAGAAATGTGGCTAAAACAGCATTTCTTTGGAGGTAACAAAAATAAATGGGACTCAGAAGAAAAACAATTTACCTAGGAGACTCTGAGAGCTCCAAGCATCAGAATATCTCAGCTTTCTTGGGATTTTTTATTTTTATTCTGCATTTTCTAAATGGCATGGATTCAGTCCCTGTAGATGGGCCGTGACAGCGCACATCTGGTTTTATGGTTAAAGAAATAGCTGATTGAATTGATACACTCAGCACAGCTGACTGGAGTAAATAAAAGAGGATTTGAAGGAAGCCTTGTTTTCTCCCAGATGGATGCATCCACCGTCAGTGCTGCTGCAGTTGCCCTGGAGTCGGTGGAGTGACACAAGGTGGGAAGAGCAGTCAGTGTATTTCTTCATGAACTGAACTTGCTTGTTCTCTGTCCATCATAACTTTGGTTTTGTGAGAACAGAGCTCTTAAAAAGTGGCAACCTTTTTCTGCCTGAGTGGCAACAGTCAGTAACAGAAAAAGCTGGCAGGCTGGGCAATCTGCAGAGAAGTGGGTAAATCGTTTCCGTCACTAGACTCCACGATCGCACCTAATGATTCCACATGGAGCAACTGTCAAACATAAGCTGCTTTGTTCTCACAAGCCCACGGGAAAGGATGGGGGAAGTGGTAAGAGAATGCTGCGTGTCCACAGTGGGAGGTGTTGGGGGCTCAAACCTGGCGACAAATCCTGCCTCAGTGTAGATGAACCACAAAACTCTCGTGCGGCCCTGGGGTTTTGGAGGTTGCAGCTTGTGTTTCTCTGCTTCGGCCTTTTGGGCACAATAAAAAATCGTCTGTGGGGACATGTGACCAGAAGTCCCCATCACCTTTTGCAGTGATGAGGCAGCCAGACAGCAGCTGCGGAAGAGTTTGTGGGAATGCACGATGGACGTGACCTGTCAGGGTGACTCCCTGGGTGGGCAATAGGCTCCAAGCACCAGTTTAGTGCTCCCTGTGTTTACCAGGCGTGTATGGGATTCCCACAGAGGCTGGCTGCAACCATTCCAGCAACTTATCTTTAAGCTGATAATTGAAGGTAAGACACAGACCTTTAAAAAATACCTCTGTTTTATTTGTTGTCTTTGTTCTCCATGTTCAGACCATACACAGAGTCTTTAAGCCCCTTTTTTCTTTCAAAGCCTGTATCGATCACAGCTGTGAAGTTATTGTCCTAGGAGTGGTTTTTCCCAGGCAGTGGGGAAGTTATTTTCTTAGGCACCTCATTGTCACTTCATATTCTTGGCAACTGCTTAAGAGTGGGATCTGTTAGCTTTATGACAAATCCCTTTATTTACATGGAGGGATGGCAGTTTTCAGTTTATCCCACTAAAACATTTCAGGAACAGCCTGCAAACATAAATGCTGATGTAAGGTTTGCTCTGAACCATCCCCAGGGCTCTTTTTCTCACTGCTGTAGCCTGGATCACTTCCTATAGATGCAACCTGCACCTTGGGTTTTATCTTCAGTCCTTGCTGCAGCCAGGTCACTATCTCACTATAAAACCCAAGCAAAGACAAGGTAGGTGGATTTATTTAATAATGCTTAGCAGCTGTTGGTGTTCTGTGGCCCTAAACCAGCACAGCTGGGCCTCATTTAGCTAATTTGACCTCTCCGGAGAGGACTCTAGAAGAGTCTCTCATGAGTAATTCTCGTGCAAAGCTGTAGGTGCTCTCCACACCCAGGGAGGGCAGAGGCTTCTCTGTGTGTGATTACACTCTACTTACAGAGAGCCCATGAAGAAACACAGGTACAACTTGGCTTAGACATGCAGCAATGTCTCTAGTCTCTGCCAAAAAGAGCTTTTGGCTCGTCCTTTCTTTAAAGTCTGTGTCCCTAGGTGAGCGTCACCTGCTGTGCCTGAGCCAGCTGTGCTGCAGCCCGAGGGCTCTTGTCTGGGTTCCTGCATGGAAGGTACGTGGCTGTGTGTTGTTTGTTCAAAAACTTAGGTTTGAAGGAGAGTCTCTTCTTAGCTATTGCTTTTAAAGCCTACGTTTAATAGCTGAAGTGCTCCTGAGTGTTTAGGGGGTGACAGAGACTACCTGGGAGCCCAGTAGTAGAGGAGCTGGTGCTCTGTGGCTGGTTCTGGTGAGAGTTTCTTGGGACTAATCAGACTGGGCTGCTTTCTCTCGACTCCACCAGCCCTAAAGACTGAACCAGGCACCACCACTGCACTCTGAGAGGGGCGAATCATATTATGAAACAGCATTAAAAAGTCCAGAAGTAACAGACCTAACAATTTAAAAAAAAGAAAATATGAGCCTGAGCAATAGGTTGCTGGTCCTTCTGAAGGATCGTATGCAAGTGTGCAGTTTGTATGATGTCTGAGAAAAGATGAGACTGAGCTGGTGTCATTGAGTAATACCTTTTTCTCCCCTAGAAGATACTCAGCTTTGGGAAGAGGCATGGAGGAAATCTCTGACAGATTCACACAATAGAGAGCAGCGCTTGCTTGGTAAGTGAATTTAGCAAAGAAAGAGTAATGAGTCTCCCCATGGTGGCTGGTTCCAGGGAAAGTTAGTCTCTGCTTGTTTCCTATGGCCTGTTCACTACTGAGTTTGCATGTCTGTTCAGAGCATTTGGCCCAGCATTAAGAGAATGTATCTGCTGTTAATGGAAATTCTGTTTCTGAGTGACTACCAAGGAGGGACAAGGAAGGAGTTTTCCCAACTCTGCTAGTATTTCAGTGCGTGATCTGGAGCAGAACAGGCTGCCTCTCTGCACTTCGATTGATTACTCTTGAATAAAGTGGACTCTTAATGCTTGCCCACAGGGGCGTTAAAAAATGTAAAAAGTATTTGTAAATCAAAATGATTGAATGAAAGGCTCTGGTATGTGTAATCGTAGAGTATCACGTTGAGTAGGAAGGCAAACTGTCAGGGGAGTTCCTGGCATTACATGGAGCCTAGCATGTCTCACTTAAATAGATTTAATAAGCTCTGCTAGAATTGAAGAAAGGTTGCATTTAAACGTATTTATTTGAATTTACATAAGCATCCATCAAAGAGAAAATAATCCAGGCTCTTGGTTACTTCAGTCTAGTTTTTCATAGTTAATACTTCACCCCTTCCATAAAGTTGCTTTTCATGGTCTCAGAAGAACACAAGGAATCGAGTGAAAGGAGCTGAGCTTGTTACTTTGAGTGACTCTCGTTAGGTGCAAGGTAGAGCTCTGTCTGTGTTTCATTGGTTTTTCCATGTTCGCGTTATGTCTGACACTCCAGTAGCCCTAGTGAGACAAACGACAAAGCGTAACAGATCAGTGAAACATTACTTGGCCTCACCTTTCAGGACTGAGCAGTGACCTTGATGAAGATAAACTGCCCCTTTGGGAATAGGTGCTCATTCAGTGGTCAGTGCAGGGCTGAGCACCCATCCTGCCCCTTTGAGCTGCATTTTATGCTCTTGTTATGAACGAGAGCAGAAAATGTGCTATGTACTCGGGGAGCTGGGAGTTATTAATGAGCAGGAGATGATGTGGGCTTCCTAGTGTCCCTGGGAAGCTGGGTGCCAAAGTGACCCTGGATCTGTATGATCCACATCCCCAATAGCAGGATGTTCAGTCCAGCAGCCTTGTCCTGGGTGGACTTACCCTGCTGATGAGTAGTGTGTGGCTAGGACTTGAGTGTTGGCCTGCCTTAATTAGGGTGTTTCCCTTGGAAAGGAATATCTGGGTCTCTTTCCCTTGCTGGGAAATGACCAGAGGTCAATAATTTAATCTTCCTGTGTCTCCGTTTCCCAGCTAATAAAATGGGGCTGCTCATCCTGCTCCCTTCCGCTTACAGAAAGCTTTATTCCTCCTATCAGCACACGGAATGCTCCAAGAACCAACCCGTAACACAGCCAGCTTGTACATCTTGGGTGACACGGTCTCCTCTGAAAAGTCCAGAAGAGCCCTTTGGCAGTTGCGGTCAGAACTTAAAGGCCAGTCTGTGTTCAGAAACAAGAGCGTGTTTTGTTAATACAAGCTACAGCCAACTCTGCCAGCTGTTTCCACGCTTTTGCAAGTGTTTCCTACTCAAATAGAGAAAATGGTTGATGGGAACTGAAGCAGATACAGCCATTCGAGCTAATAGTGAAGACTTACACCCACGGAGAAGTTGAAAAAGACGCTAGATGTCTCCAATGCAGTATGTACCAAACTGCCAGATGTTTAGCATCCCTTAAGTCATCTAACAGGCCTTTTCAAGGCAATGTTACTCTTGAGTGTCATGGCTCTCCTGAAAAAGCATTAAAGTGAACTAATTTTAGCTTTGAATTATGAGATTTTTCCCCAACAGTAGGTGTCCCTGAGGAGACAAGGGTAGATTTTTATTTCCAAAACGTGGCCTTTGTATATTTTTAACGGATCATCTGTATGAAGTTCTAATGGCTAGTTAAGACTGTCTGATTTATAGCAACAGCTGTTCACCTTTGTAAATGGGGAGATTCTTGGAGATACAAAACACATTTATGAACTGGATATTCCACACCAAGGGTCAGGTTTTCTTGCCTCATTTTTACGCAGGTGTAAATCCAGATAGGCTCCTGTGAAGTCAATGAAATTGCTCCATGAAAGCCATGGAAATCGGAGTTGCAGGAAATGGCAGATCAGTTATTTCTTTCTCCGGTAGACTGAATTTTAGAACCCACAGCAATTGGAAGTGATTAGGGTTGCGAAATGTACCTAAGTAGTGATAGGGTGTTCCTGCTGAGTGATGGGGGAAAATGCCGATTCTTGCACGATGCCTGGGGAGCCATTTCTTCATATGGTTATAAAAGATGGCAATCAGAGAGCCCAAAATTAGGAAGCAGAAAAATGAAAGAATGAGAGGGGAGATGCATTGGGTGTCTTATTGTAGATCTTTATTATTTTAATCTCTATATTTCAAAAGGTAGGGTTCCTACTGCTCAAACTTCCTGAAAAAAAATCTTTAATTTTCGGTATTGAAGTCTGGAAAAATAGTTGACCACTCTAGGTTTAAAAGAAAAAACAGTTGAAACTGCTTTTGGGCAGTTGGTTCAGTATGGTTTTTTCGTCTTCAGATCTTTTTATTTTTTGTTTACATTTTGCCAAAAAGAGCGAGCTTCAGAATTCTCCATGGCATAATGGCATATTCTTGTTTTGGTTCAGTAGATACTTTTTTTTTTCTTTAAAGATAATGAATGTTTTACAAAAAGAAGTGCCTCCAGATCCTACACAAGCTCCAACCCAAGCTTAGCTTTGGGGACTTGCTTATGCTTTCTTAAGACAAAGTGTTGCTGGTGCAGTAGTATCGAAATGAACAATCAAGGCCATGTAACTTTATTGTTACCAAATCTGCTGTATTTCACACATTCACACTCTCTTCACTTCCAGCTACTCAGTCCACCTCTATGTTGTACATAAAATACTCTTAGAGCTGAGCTGTTGATGCCAGCTTTGATCTAAAATGCTGTAGTGATTAAGTGTCCTCCATACTCCGCTAAATGGAATAAATAACATTATTAATTCAGTATGCATTTGTCTGGCTTACTACACTGAGCTTAATATTTAATATAATGTAATGGAGCTTTATTTCCAGCTACTGGATGCCTTCCCTTAATTTACCTCTCCAGCCATCAGGCTGCAATAGCTTTGCTTAAAATATTGTTCCACCTAAAGTGCAGAGGAAATTCCCCACTAAACCTGAGGCAGAGATTAGATATGAGCAACTGTTTTGGGTTCCCAAGGGAGGCTCACGGGGCTCCAGATCGTGTTAGGAGTCCAGGTGTGGACCATGTCACATCGTAACTGGGGTAACTCAGGCTTGCTCCCGAGTGCAAGTCAAGTTTTGTGGCTCGTTTGGCTTCTGGTGGCCACGTGGCCGTGAGTTTCTTTAGGAAACAAGGACAGAAGGTGCCTGAGCTGCACTGACATTAATGTGAACTCCCAGAGGATCTGCTAGAGGTAATGGATGGATATTTGTCTGGCATAGTCATAATGTGCAATCGAAAACAGGAGTTAAATCAGAGACCTGGGATTCTTCCAAAATGAAAATCAATGGGATGAATTCACCCTGGTATCTTAAGTAGTCTGGATAGATACAAAGCAAATTGTTCAGAGCTGGCTACTGCATGCCAAAACCTGAAGCTTTATTATCTAAACTATTTCAGCATAGGAAAAGGCAATTCAGGACTATTCTCTGCTTTGTCTGGTTTAGACCTCAAACTCCTGAGGACAGGGGCTGCCTTGCAGTGCCCAACACTAGGGCCTTAATGCTGATCCAACCTGGTCAGTGCAGTATCATGAAATGAGCTCTTTGCAGTAGTTTTGTCTTGTTCTGTAGGTCCGGGCAATAGGCAATCCTCTTGGGTAAGATTTCAGGGATTTGGATCACAAATCACCTGATGATGGAGTTTTATAGCAGATTTTACTGCTGGTGAGTTTCTGTTAGCAGAGAACTAATCTGAATGCGTGTACATGTTGAAAACACAGTTTACATCACCTGGCAAATTTATGCTCGAATTTCTTATCCAGTCCAGGGGTAGAAACAGGATGATTTGTATAATCTCCCCAGCTAATCACAAGCATTTAATTGAAAAGGTTCAAAATTCTATCTAAGATCACAGACTGAAAGATTTTATTTTTTTTAGATGCCAGGAGCAACTACTCGCCTTATGTTTGTCACAGAAGAGATTAGAAAGCTGGCAGTTTGGCAACGAGAATCTGAGTAAACCTGAACTCATAAAAAAAATCTATCGCTTCAGTAGGATTGTTTATGGAGGATTTCTGATCAGAATATGTAAGGCTGCTTCAGTCTAGTCCTTGATTGGGGTTCAGATACACAACAAAGTTGCAAGGAAAACCAAAGTGTCACTTCCTTGAAAAGCCTCTTTCCTTTCTGCCTTAGGAGAGGGGTGCAACGTCTTTCCCTCGGGTTACAAGCTATTGGGTCACACAAACACTTGCCCTGGATGTGTTAGGAGATGGTGTTGGGTTATTTTCCCCCACCGTCATAACAAAGTGCATGTTCACAGCTGCACCCTTTCTACAAAGTGAAATAGTTTTTGGAAAACCGTGACATTTCTAGTTGTGCTAGAGACTCTTTTCTGCTCCTGTATCACACTATATCTTAACAGCATCATTCTCTCAAAAGCAACTTCGTGTTGCTGGTCTCTGAAAGTCCAAGAAAACTTCCTCTGCAGCCAGCCCTAAGGGGCACAGAAATCCACCAGGATTTCAATCCAGGGTGTACCTGGGAAGTATGAGCGTGGTGCTGCATTCTTTGTGCATGGCTTGTTCCTTGTAGCAGCTACATTGGACTCTGGAAAAAATAGCATCCATCATTACTGCCAGCTTCCCAGTACTCTTCTCTTGTGCCCCCCTCCACTGCTGTCTGCATTTATAGCCCAAAAATGCAGCCACGGCCAGAATTGTCCCAGAAGTACAATGTGCTCGTGTATTACTTTGGATGGGAGATGGCAGGATGGTGCCACGTTTTTCCCAAGTGTCGAGGGCTTTCCAGCAAGTTCTGGCCGGTCGCTGTGGCGAGGTCAAAGCGTTGGCAGAGACAAACTCGGAGATGTCTGGTGCTGTTTCTCAGAGAGTGCGGTTGGTTGGTTGGTTGTCTTCAAAGCATCAGCACTTCCTGCAGAATGGAAACAACAAGATTTTGTCTAGGAAACATCCAAATGCCTTTTCATTTTGGCCTTTGTGAAACCTTTTGAAGTCTTCCAGCTGAAAAACAGAAAGCTCCCCAGGCTTGAGTGTGTGTATTTATTGGTACTTCACAACTGCTGAGGGCTAAAAAGTACAAGAAAATCCCGGGATGTGTGCTAGGAGGGGGCAATGGCAGATGAACGGGATGTTGCTTTGAGCCCTCCCCTACTGTTCTTCAGAAGAAGCTTGATGGAAAATTTGTCTTCCCAGCCACAAAAGAGAAAACGCACTGCTTCGTGTTGCCTGTACTTTATAGTAACTTTACTGTAGTTGGTCAGGTTAATTCATCTTGGTCCTGGCTTTTTTGATGCTCCCTGTTGCAGATTCTTCTCAGAAGAAAAAACACCTGTTTTTCTAATCTGCTGCTATGTCTGTATTTAAAAAGAGGAACACTGTATGAAATCCTGCTCCTGTTCTGAATTGCCTCCCTCTACCAGGATGCCAGTTTTGCTGTGTCCCAGTCAGCTCGTGTCTTTTGTAGGTGATGAAACTATAAGAAAGTCTCTGGAGTGGCACTTTGGTGAGAGCTCATCTGCCATTAGGGTTGTATTATAAAGCATTTGTATGTTGCTTTTGTCAGCAGTCATTGCAATCTCCACTCAAAGTTCAGCAAGGGAAAACCCCACACTGGGCTGAAGGAGCTTTTTGTACCTGCAAAGGTAAATTGTAAGGAAGGGAGCACTGGGTGAACTTGGGCTGATCTTGTAATTTAAAGACTCTCACATAATAAAAGCTTTCAGGCCAACTTGGAGAGTAGGACATGGTATCACTAGACTTGCTCCTAGAACGTTCTGGCTTGGTCCTTTTGAAGGACAGCAAGAGCAAGTTACTTTCAATCTCTCTCAGACCATCTCTAGGACATGTGTGGCTCTAACAGAAATGGCTTTTTAAAATTTTTCTGCTAAACAGTCTGTGCATTAGCAAGCCAAGTACGTTGGCCCATGGCGCTACTGGGTTCCTAGGTCATCTTAGGAGCTGCAGGAATGAAAAGCTCTGTGCCACACAGGTCACTGGAGTCCGGTTGGTTGTGTCAGCTACCTGTCTGAAACAGCAGCAAGAACAGGTGACATTCCAGTGGAAGTTTCTGCGCAAGAAAATACTTCAGATTCCAGATGTGTTGGATTTTTCTGCATATTTGTGAAGTTAAAATGTTCCTTTAGCGCATGGTCAACATAATTAGCAGTTCTAGGGTTTTGCTTTTAAACCATCCACAGCATTCACAGAAGTTCAAGAATTTCTCTTCCCCATGCCCTCCGTCTGAATCACAGCTTATAACAGTGAAAACAGGATTGTTTTGTCCCTGAGCTGGCTGTGGGAAAAGGGTTTGTGTGTATGTTGGCTAAATGAGAGAAGGTGTTTCATGTGGCTCCCTGCACTTGCTGTCTGTATTACATGGATTATTCCTCTCTAGATTTGAGAGCATCCTCTGAGCAATGAGTCATAACGCTAACGAGACTTCCCTGGGGGCTCAGATACAGCCAGCCTTATCTAGAGCATCAGCTCTGCCTTTCTTTTTCCACAGACAAAGCAAAGGCCCAAGGGGCCATCCTGCCTTCTAAGATCAGCTACCTAAAGACATATCTGGTTTTCAGTTTATTCTGATGAGAAGTTCTAATTTCTTTCAGCAGACTCTGCCCCATTTCTGCTTTAAAACCATCACTGGTACTCTACTGCATGACCTAAAGGTTTACTGTCCATTTCAGAAGGTACTGCTCTCTGTCCTTGGCATGTTTAAGGTACCAACATCCAACTTTTACATTTGTTTGCTTTGGTAGATGCTGTGAATCTGGCCTGGTGGTCTTTCAAGTGATGCATAGTGCAGAATCTGAGGGGCTGGAGAAATATGAGCGGCATCAGAACTCGGATATCCTTTCTTTTGGTTTAGCACACTTGCCAGCGTCCAGCAGCCAGACATGGTTCCTCCCTGCAGACAGACCCAGAGCGTTAGCGCAAACACGCCAGCAAATCTCATTCCTCTCACGGCATTTCAAAAGTGTCCTTAATCCTATGAGAAATTGGCCTTGCGTGTGTCCGGAAGGGGATGGTTCATGCCTGCTCACCCATCCAGCCCTTAGCTTTGCTCATTTGTGCTGGCTCCTGCATGCACTCCCCCAGTGCCCTTCTCTTGGGCTGGGGGGACAGCTGGATCAGGAGAAACTAATTCCTTTGCATGGGGTGCAAAATGAACAGCCCACAAGCCCCCGACCAGCAGTACTGTATTCAGGAAGACATTCTCCACAGGAGCTGGTCTGCTTTCTTTATCCACCCTCTGACATGATCCTATATCCAGACACTTAACAAGAAGAAAAAAAGAAAGAAAACTGAAAGCTGCTATTTTTAAACTCTGCCTTTGGCTCTCTTTGCAGCACTCAGCTTTCCTCCCTGTGATTCAAACAGTGTTCTTTTGAGAACTAGGCACCAGGGCCCTGTGGTTTCCTGGTACTTGGAACACAAAATCTCCTAATTCTTCTCTCACAGCAAGCTTCAGAGGCGGGGGAGTGATTGATATTTTCTATCGCTTCATTAATAGTCACAGCACAGTAGTTTCCTAATCTGTTTTTGCACTGCTTTTTATCTTGAATAATTTCTCTTCCAAGTTTTCTCAGCCCTCCATGTCACACAAAGCAAATGCTGTTTGCTCCCCTCCTGCTTTTGAACTGGTGCGTTGAGACTTTCAGGAGCTTGTGAGGCAGAGCCGGGGGAGCTGCCTCAAGGAGCTCACTCATGTTTGGTTTAACAAGCTTGGCAGATATACTAGGGATACATCCTGAGCGATCTATTGCTGGGGTAAACTGGGAATAACTGCTGCCAGGGAAAGTTTTCTCCTATCGCTCTGCTGGCTGATACTGGCATGCAATGATGTCTGCGGGTGCAGGAGATGAAAGATAAGCCGTGCCCCAGAGAACCTGCAATCCGTGCAGGGAAGGGGGAGGAGAAGCAAAGGCAGAAGATACTTGAGACTCAGGCATTAACCACCAGTAGAGACCACCTCTACCTGCCCCTGGATAGTGCTACCCCAGCCCCACCGCTAGATGAGGGATGCTGAGTGTGTGTGGAGGTGATGGGTGGGTCTGGAGGATGCCCTGGATCCTGAGGGGAGAGTGGGGCATTAAAGTCTGGTTCTCTTCTGCAAGGAAGGTCCATGGAGAGAACCGCCAGTGGCCATGCTCAGAGCTACTCAGCAATTTGGAGCACGTAACAGACGTCTCTGCACTGCTGCTGCTTGTTCCTTTTGGTTCATGTGGTCCTTAAGCAGCATTTTCCCCTCTCACAAGTAATATGAATTTGTCTCAGCACTTGAGGTGGGGGAGAAGCCGGGACAAGGACGAGCTGTTGTGAGCCAGCTCCTCGCTACCGCACTGTTCGAGCTGCATCTCCGCGTTGCCTTGTAAACACCTGGAACCTTTACCTGTGAATGAACTGCCTTTCCTAGGTTAAACAATTTGCTGTGCTGCTGGGACTCTCTGGCATGTCTGCAATAATCCTGAAATGGCTGTAAATTGCTTTTTCATTCAACCCAACCTGGAAAAAGGCAGACAGGCTGTAGTCTAAACACCCCAAGAGTTTATATTTGCTTTGTTCCTTCTGTGTTCCAGCACACTCTGCTCCCCTCTGATTTAAAACAATGTGTCTTTGTGCTTATCTTCTGGGCTTGGCAAGGCAGTTTTTACCTCTTAGTTTTTGTCTCAACAGGAGAAATTGCTGTCTAACTGATCCTTTGTGGACTTCCGACCAAAACCATCCAGTGCAACATATGGTAAGTCATTCAACATTTTATAAACTCAGAGCCTCAACTGTAGCTATTTATGGGTGGAAACTGGCATATCAATAGGTTTCTTTTTGGTTACAAGGGTAATGAATTCTGGCTTATGTTATTATGACATCTCAGTTTGGGTTTCTCCAGCCCTTCCTTACATTATATTGCCTTTGACTTTTTACATTTGCTGCTTCTGGTGCTTGCCACAGCAGCTTAGCACTGTGGTGTGTCAGCAAGGGAAAAACCTCAGCCACACTCCCCTTGCTCCAGAAAACACAGGCCCCTATTACTTGTGTTGAAGGAGAAGGTTTGTGCCCTGATGTTACACATGTCATCGGGGTGTGAGGATGTGGCTTTGGATGACCCTATATGTTCCTGCACTGATGTGTCCATTCTTAGTCATGTCATCCTCTGAATTCAACAAAGGGTGAGACAGTAGATAGATGAGTATGACCTGTGGGTTGGCTTTGTTTGAATTCTCCTGACTTCAGCCATCAGCAGTTGACTGATGCCTGCAGGAGAGAATAGTGGGGACTTACTGCAACCTCAGCAAGTGTGAGGGACACACAGGAACTGCGAGGTTGCTGTACCACCACTTAGGGCACTTGTGTGCCCTGATTCCAGCACAGGTTCAGGAGGTAAAACTTTTAATAGTTGTTTAGATTGTATGGATTTCCTCTGCGTATCTACTTCCGGTATCTCAGAAATGGTTGTCATGCATTGCAGGGGTCACCTGGAAACTGGGTTGACTCTCTGGAAGGTGAAACGGTACCTGTGCTTCAGGGACTGACCCACCCTCTTCCCTGAGGAAGTGCTCCCAGGCCACTTTTGGGACAGAGTTTCTGGGCTTGCACTCCCGTTGACAAAGAAGGTCCCCAGCCTGTAGGGCTCTTCATCCAGCACCTCCTGCTAGCACTGAATGCACCATGCACGTTAGGCAAATGGTTTGTTATTACTTCCAGACCTTAGCTCTTTCGGAGTTTCCTTTGTGGTTAATGCAGCCCATCTGTAGTTTAAAAAAGCAATGTTCAACTCTCTTGCTTCTTGTATCTTGTGTAGTGCTGCACTCAGGTGACCATTGTAAATGCGTTGATCTCGCTTTGCGCCCGATTTTTCTGAAGTCTGGAGCTTTGGGGTCTCTTGGTTGTTCCAAGGTGTGCCTGCTTTATAAGGATCTTTATTTTGGGTGTGGGGAGAAAGAGTGGATGTAAGAGGTTCAAGGGGAATGAGTAAGATGGAGCAGAACAGTCCATACACATAGCAGCATGGCTTGGAGCTCTCCTGACTTCAAGGGCCACCTGCTGCAAGGAGACCCAAGGAGCCCTGGAGCAGGGGGAGTGAGGAGGGCTCGCTGCCAAGGGGACCTGGTGTGTTACGCTGCACTAAAATCCATCCAAATGTCAGTCTGACCGCCATCTCTCCAAATTCTTCCTTACCACAGCCAAGAACACATCTAAAGAGAGATGTTCAAATGCAGCTGTTCTGCCAGATAGTTTTCCTTGTATTGACACAGCTTCTTGCAGGAATAACTCTAAGGATTGCTCTTCACCCCAAGCTTTCATATACAGTGAGAAGCTATGAGGAACTAATTCGCTTCTGACATTAGCATGACACCATGCAACGGGCTGGAGAACTCAGAGCAAGCCTGGCAGCCTAGAGAAGGAGTAAAAGGCCAAAAGTAAGAAAGATGGACCCTTGCTACTAGTCTAGCTTTCAAACTTTGTTTTCACCATAGCATTCTGAGGGCATCTCTGTGAAGTGTGATGCCAAAAGTCACATGGCTTAAAGCATGCAGCCCAAACTCAAGAATTATTATCTTCAATAAATCTGCCAGTAAAAAAAAATAAAATCTAACCCCCTCCTTTTTTTTATTAGAAGGTCAGAATATGCCCGGACAGCATTTAGCTTTATATGTTGACACACTAACATCAAACATGAGCTGTCTCTTAAAAGCAGAATGTGGAATTATCCGAGACAAAACAAGACTCGGACGTTGGCAAGGAAGCGCTTTCCATGCCTGACTGAGCTAAGGTTTCCTAATTGCAACCAGAGAGCTTACTCTGTGTAAGAGTTTTTAAAAACGTTACCTTTTTCCCAAATCGTAGTGGTTTGCCTCTGTGAAAGCTATTTCCCTCATTGTTCATTCTTTGCAATAATTACCGGCTAGCAGCATTTAAAATTTCTCTTCACTTTTTTTTCTTTTTTCCATTTTTGATGTGTGTCTCCATTTCAGCTCTGTAACCATCTTGGTTTTGGTTTAAGCAAGCAGAGGTGGTCAGAACTCTGCCATGTTCAGAGCTGGGCCAGGGAAAGGGGGTTACCTTGGCCTGGAGTTGTCTCTAACCCATGGCCTTCATTTTTTTCAGTTGGTTTCTGGGCTTTGACTCCCACAGCCAAGGAAATGTGCGCTGCAGTCCAGATTTAGTGTTTTGCACTTGGGACAAAACCCTCCCCTCTAATTTCACATTCCTGCATTTCTGAGTTCTGCCTAGTAGCAAAATTAGAATGAGCAAAATACCACAGGAAAGATGATGCTGAAAGAAGTATTTATTAACTGTCTTACCAGATGCAGAATGGTAGAAAGCATATCCAGCCCAGATATATCTAGCCAAATTTAACTGAAGGTCATGAATCTGCGGTTCCAGCAGAGCTTTTCTGACTACGTGCCCAGCAGACGCGCTCTTGCTTGAGCATATCCCATCTCTAATGTAGATGTCGCCGTACTGAGCTCAGCATTTTTTCCCTTCTCATCACCCTAACTGAATTGCAGCAAGGTGCTAAGAGCTCATGCTTTCAAAGGGGGTTAGTAGTTTTAAAAGTTTCCATTTAGGAAAACCTGAATCTTGAGAGACCAACCTTTTCAGCAAGTACCTTCCACCTGTAGGTTGGGTGCCTCTTGCAGCGCCTGGGGATGGCTCTGCCAAGTCGCGGGCCGCGTTGGGCCGCGCAGCAGTGAGATCTTTAGTCCAAAGTCAGGCTCTCGGTTTGCCCAAGATCAGGGATGGGCAGTTTCTCAGGCCTTGATTTCCAAAGGTAGCAAAACCAACATGACCCGTTTAAGAATATGTCACGTCCCACTGGTCTGTGTGTGTGCGCTTATCTTTAACGATGGGCTTTCAGAGGATCTTGGATAAGAACCAAAAGGAGAGCTTTGAAAATGCATTCATACGGAATATTTGTGTTTAACCTGTGCTGTCAGTTCGCACCATATCATCTTAAAGAATAATAAATAAGCAGTCGACATTCTTAGAGTAACCTTTCGCTATTCAGTACCAGGGGGTGAGGGGACATCAGGTACGCCTTGCTGGTGGTGGGAGTGTTTAGTTTTGTTTGGAAACTTGACGGTAGCAGTGGGGGGATGAAGTTAAAATGCAATCATTCTGAGTCAGATGGTAATGCCTAGGAAAACAGATGTGGGGTGTGTGCCATGAGCCAAGATCAACCTCACAAAACTCAAAAGATTAGTTCTACAAAAACTGGAGCGGGGGGTGGGAAATTATCCATCAGTGTCGTGATGGATGGGAGCAGGGAAATAGCTCAGAAAAGTCAAACAACAACAGAATCTGCAGCACAAAAATGTAATCTTTCTGCTGTCGTTATTTTGCCATAGGTAGGAAATTCTCTTAATAGTATCTGAAGGGTATTAATTACTGTCTTCCTCTGACATAAAATGGGGGGACAGAGGCTTTTATTTCTCTGAACTGCTTCTGCACTCATCTCCAGAGGAAAATTACCCTCCTGTTTAAAATCCTGAGCATATGGGGCTAATCTTTGCCTCTCCTTTCCCTGGGTCTTTTGTTGTTGTAGCAACTTTTTTTATTTTTCTGTCAAGAAAACACAAATAAAATATTTCCCTTCAGTCAATATTGACAGAGTATAGCACTTTGGGGCCATTGAGCTAGTCCCAAATATTGCAAACCAGTTCAGCACCAGAATTCGTTTACCTGGTTTGCTTCTGGCCTAGCTTCTGCATCCAGGTTGTGTTTCCTGTGGTGCTGCTCTGCATCATGTGTGTCACTGTATTGGGGGCACATCATCAAAAATCAGGGCTAGTCAAGGAGCTCAGAGCTTTTTGCCTAAAGTAACTATGGATTTTGAGGCATCTAAATTGCTTTTCCGTGCCAGAAAAGCAGCAGCTCCAGCCTATGCAAAGCTCATTTGCCATGCTTGTGCTGTGGGCTTATTTTCCTCCACAGTAGCACTTGGCATCTGGCTGGAAAGCATGGCAGATGAGGCCCGGTGGGCTCAGTAAAACCCCTCTGTCCCTCACCGGAATGCAAGACAAAAGATCTGCATCTCTAATGGACGGCTCAGGCTCGTATCGCCCTCTGAGGGGAACCATTACAAAAATATTTCCCAGATATTTGGCCGGGCATCTTGCAAAACTATCCAGTTTCATGATGCTAATTTTCCCATTGTCTAGACAGTTGCAAATCCAGACAGCATTATCAGTGTCAACCTACTGCACACACACGTACATACAAAAGCCCATTTTTCTGCCCATGGTGTTTCCAGGTATGTTCTTACCCATGAGCTGCCTAGTGGTAAACCACTGAATTGCTCCAAAATGCCTGTATAAATCTCTTGGGGTCCCCATTCCTCTGGCAGGGCCGGCATTTGATTCAAGCAACACTGAACTGCATAGATGCTCCGGAGGTCGAACAGTAGGATCTGGCCCCTCGCTGCCTGCCTTCTGCACCCAGAAGAAAAACAAACTGTGCTCAGTTTTGGGCAGTGCTGTAAGCCCAGCCTGGACATCCCTCCTTGGGACAGATTCTCCTGCTGCAGTGGTGTTCCAAGGATGAAAATGTTCTTTTGCGGTTTGCATACTGGAAATGTTCATGGAAAGACATTCTGGGCCTGCAGGCATGTAGATGAGGTCCTGCTTGTCTCTCCTGATGATAAAATGGTCTGTGGGCACTTGTTCCCTCTGTCTGGCTTGAAATGTTAAGACCTGTGTAGAGGAACAGCACATTCTTGTTCTGCACATCGCGAGTGCCAGCCCACATTTTAAGGCACGCTGCAGCACCTTCCCCAGACTTTGGCATAGTTGGTAGCTATATTTATAGCTCTCTGTGATGCCAAGGGGCAAAAATATAGTAGGAGCAGGAGCTGTATTTACAAAGTAATAACTTCTGAATGAAGATACTTAGCCAGCAGCAGCATTTTCCCTCCTTTTTCTTCTCTAACTTGCAGTTCTTTGCTTTCTTCCCAGGGCCTCTTCCCATATGCTCATGGCTTTCCTGGCCCATGGCAGTGGGCCAGCCCCTGGCTTGCTGGGCTGTACCAGCCCAGGCTCTGTTCCTAGTCCTTTGCAGAGCAAAGAGTGAACCAGGTGGAATACAAAGGGCTCAAACACTGCTCCTTTACAGCTCTTTTGGAGGGCACAGGGAGTGGGGGAGGATCTGCCCCTGTGCTCATGGGCCGTGAGTGCTGCCAAGCAGCTCACCTGTATGTGGGATTACCAGGGTGAATCCTTGTGATTGGGGCAGCAATATTGTTCTGCTAATGAGAGTCCAGGACCTGTAGTGTCTGAAGAGCAATGACTCAGGTCTTTCGCTGGTGAGGACCCCAGCCAGGCCGAGTGAGCTGTTTCCAGGGGCTCCTGCTGGCTCCCAAAGGTGGACAAAGGGAAGGAGCTGAAATAACCACAGTGTGGTGAGTTCATCTTCTGCCTCAGAGATATTTGTTAAAAGAGCCTGGGAGCTGTGGGCAGAGAGAATCTAGTGGGACCTGAGCAGAGCTGAGATAATGTCCCGTACAGCCAGACCACGCGGGAGCGGAGGAGGACAGTTCTAGTTCAAGATCTGTGAGGCTTTGCGGAGAAAGTGCTGGGAAGGGAGGGCTGGAAATGTTCTCTCGTCCTCCAGGATCGCTGTGGTCTGTTCCCCAGCTGGACTCCTGCTCTGTGTCTGTTCTAATCTACATATTCCCTCTACCAGCTGCATCTGTTTTGCAAACTCAAATCTTGTCTCCTTAGTTTGTCCTGTGTGACTTGCTCAGTTTTCAGGACTCCATGTTTCCATCATACAAACTTTACAGCAAAGCATCCTGCCTGCTCTTCTGTAACTGAAAAGGAGAGTTACTGTGGCTCTAATAATAGCAGACAGTCCCACAAAGTCTCCTAGCCTAAGATATTTTGCAGAAGGCTGGCCACATCTGCAACTCTACTGCTGCAACTCTCATTGTGAGATGTGACTTAAATGGGCTGAATCTTTCAATTTTCATTAAGTTTTATGCCCATGAAACATGCCCAGCTCTAGGGAGGTGCCCATGTCTGCCAGAACATTGTGTAACGTGAAGGGAGAAGATGCTTCTGAAGCTCTACACCGGAGCAAAAGCCAAGAACGTGGTTAGATTTGATATGCCCTTCCATATTTTCCTTAAATGTTAACTCTGGGTCGATCCTCACAAACTGAATCGCACAGCCAGAGAGTAGTGGGACTGGAGATAAGAAAATACAGCCCCATGGAAACTGGAGGCATGAGGTTCTTCACACTGAGAAATGTTGAACCCTTCTAGCATAAGACAAAGTTCAAAGGATGCAGACACAGGCAAAGTGAATTTGAATCATGCATGTGCTCAGGTATTCGGTCTTTCTGATCACACAAGGCAGATGTGCAGAAAGTTGTCTGAGATTGGTTATGATAAATTTACTTAACTTAATCCTTAACTCTGTGATGCTGAGCAGAGCTCCTCAGAAATGCATGTACTTAGTTATTCTGTGCTCTTCTGATAGAAGGAGCGAGAGCCGATACATCCTTAAACTTTCTTGCAACAGGTCTCTGCAGATGGGTCTCTGCTGGGCTTTGCAGTTCTGTGTTGAGGGTTTGTCAGCAGGTACTTGCTCCAGTCCGTATGCTGGGTAGCACTACCACCTGCTGACGGACGCATACATCCGAGCACAGATGTGCTGTGACCTGTGCAAAGTCGTTCCCAAGCAGGTCTCCCTGCCTTCGGGCACCCTTACAAGACAAAGAACTCTTTGTGCACAGAGCAGCTAAGAAAGAAATAGTGCACTTCAACCCCATGCTTGAATCTGTCTGAAACCACATGAACATCGCTCCGAGGGCCAGAAACACAACATCAGGCCTTGAGATTTGAGCGGGCTGTCCCGTTCCGGCCCAGCCCTCCTGTGTGCTCCCGGAAAGCCGGGCCTTTGGCTTCAGTGGAGTGGGAAGGAGTTATTTACCCCAGACTGGTTGTGTTAGAAGGATGTGAACCTGGAAGGTGACTAACAGATACCCAACAAAGGTCGTCAGAAAGACAGGTCCAATGAAAGCAGAGGCAAGGCTTTTCTGACAGGTGTGTAGAGCCATGGTTGAAAGACACTGTAATAACCATTTCTAAGACTATGAATATCCCTGAGGAAAACCCGTTTTGGCAGCAGCCTGGCCTTCTGTTTCCCATCAATTGTAGCTTTGTCTCTTTTGAAGCCCCCTGCTGCAAACGAGCAAACACCTGGCTGAGAAAAGATGAATGGAAAACATTGCCTGTGCTAGAGAGGTAATGGCAAATCCCATGCAGCAGGAATAATAAACAGGAGATTATTGATATAACTGTGCTAGTCTCCAACAGGTTTTCCACCAGGCATGTAGAAGCACCTACAAAAGAGGCATTGTCTCTACTGTCACTGCAGGGGAAACGGGAGAAATGAGTTGTGCTGTGCTTGGAGCCCGGGGCAGGATGGATGGGTTTGCATCTGGTGAACAAAATTGATCAGTATCAGCAGAATGGGGAAGGAGGGGGTGAGAAATCACTGGGCTGTGCGTTCTGAGGATCAAAAGGATCTGAGGATCATATTGTAGCTAAGTGTCCAACAGGCCAGACCCCTGCTCTAAATCATACGTGATAGGCTGGGAATTGAACTGCAGGTTTGAGTCTGGCTTAAGTGCGTCTTGCCCAGAGCCCCAGCACACAGCTGCTGAGTGTCCATTTTGCAACTGCAACAAGGTGCAGATTTATCGACGTGCAGGCATCGGTGTCAACGCTGGCACAGCCCAGGCATGTGGAGATTTCAAGAGCACTGCACTGAGTGTATTTGTTTGTAACAGGAACGCAAAGTTACGCCTGTATTTGAGTACTGTTGCAAATGACCAACAATATGAATATCCTGTCTCTCTGGGCTTCGCAGAAACCTGTTCTGAGATCCTGATTACAATCTCAACATGATCAAAAGGAATGTGGAAGGTTTTGAGCATTTGCAGACAGGAGCACCTCTTCTCCAGCGTCTCTCCCTTTGCTTCCCTGGCTGCAGATAACAAGCACTTTGGTTCCAGTTTGCCTGATCCTTGGAAACCCGAGGCAGACAGCACACGGCTCTTCCCATGTGCTGTAGAAAAAAAGCTGGGTGGGAGGAGGAGGAGAACTATTTCCTGCAGTGAAACTCGATCCTTTTCAACTTAAAAATAGGAGGAAAACAAATTCCTGTGGGACCTGCTATAAAATGGTTTGACAGTTGCCTACGCTCTGCCCCACCTCCCAGAGCTCCCGGTTTGTCTGATGTCTTGGTAAGAGCTCTCTTGAACACAAACGCAGATCTGTCGACTGCGCTCCTGCTGCTGGGGAAAGCGGCTCTGCTCCACGCTGGGGGGCAGCGGCAGGGGAGGGTAATGCACTGTGACAGGTAGAAAAGCCCAGGATTAACTGTTCTTTGTGTGGAGCTACTATGCAACCAGGTTTTCCTGGGCCTTTTTTCCTTGCTGGAAATGTTGGCCAGTCCATTATAAAGGTGTTCAGAATTTCTGAGCATTTTTTGCAGGCTGTATCAAGCCAGAAGCCCCACAGGAGAGATCACACAAATAGCCAGAGCCCCCATCAGTGCTTGCAGCCCCTCGTGGTGGTCCTCCAAGCTGTAAACCACAGCCTGTGTGCATAGCACTAGGAGGAGGGGGAACTCTGGGCACAACTTAATCAGGCTTGATTGCCTGAGCAGGCTTAATTGCCTTGTAGGCACAGTGATCTCCCTCTTCATCCCTGCTGCTGGCCTTCTGCTCTCTTCCTATCCGTTCTCTCCTTTCTTCATCACTGCCTGATTTCAGTGATGAGTGGCAGTGCTGCAGACCCCAACGCAGCAGCTTGACCCCTGACAGGTTCATCTCTCCCCTGTAAGTCTTGTTCCTTCCTTTGCTTCGCTTTCTCACTCCTGTTCTTTGCTTCCCTCTTCCTTCCACATCCTCCCTCTTATCTGCATTGACCAGGTAGGGCTGAAGGCAGCTAGGGAGGCAAATTTTGTTGAAGCTCCTGTTCCTCTCTAGGGAAGAGAAAATAAAGCTTTAGGATAGAGATCCAGAAATACTAAGTAATGAGCCAACAACGTTGGCAATGGTAGCCCCAGCAAAAATGCTGCTGCCTGCAGTTCTCCGGCCCTGGGGGTGCTGTCGGACCTGATGTGGCCTGGCCCCATGACAGGCATTGATTAGGGCTGTGCCATCTTCTGTCTGGCTCCCACCGTCAGCTGATGCTGCTGTCTTGAGTCACTCCAGCTCTTGGCTGCAGTCACTGCTGGAAGAGGGAACGGCTCCCAACAGGAGTGATTCACCAGCTGTCTTTAATCTGCTTCCAGTCCCATCACCTCAGGGCTGGAGCAGCCCAGTGCTTTCCCATGGCGTAGCTGCAGAGCTGCTGTCCTCCTCGCTGACCTCCTGGAGACCTCCCAGGTTTGCGCTGTTAACGATTCGCTGCATTCTTACGATTCTTCCCTCCTGAGTCGGTAACAAATTGTTTCTTGTGCAGATCTAGGGACTGCGCTGTCGATATGGGTTCAGAGCTTGGCTGGAACAGGACGGCGTGTCTCTAAGTTAGGAACCACCCTCTCTGCTCCTGTGAGCTTGGGATCAATCATTGTGCTCTGGATCCAGATAAGCTGTTAAAGCCACCCTGCTGGAGTGATTTAACACAATAAGGTACTTTTCCAAAAACAAAGGGGTTTTAGCCGATGGGTTCAAGCCAGCTTCTGCTCTGAGTAACCACATTATGCCTCACTGTGCTTGAAATTAGCCTCAAGCTAACGCATTGTACTTTGTGTGTCCAACATGCAGAGTCAGTTACCGCAGCTCAGCTGACGAGCAGTAATTCATTAAGCCTCTGTAACTCAATCACTGCAATCATCTTTCCAGTCTTAAGAGGGCCAAATATATTCCCACTGTGATGTCAAAAGGGTACAAAATTCCTCTTTAAAAAAACCTGTCTGTTGTTGCTCAGCCCTGATGAAGCCTCAGCTCTTTGTCACCTATCCAGGCCAGCAACCTGTCTTTCCAAAAGCTGATTCCACCTGCATTAGCCCCAAGTTGTGACTACTTAAGGAAAACAGGTGACTTAGATGAATGCAAACCGCTCTCTTGTACAGACATGTGATCAAATGCAACTGAATTATGGTGCTCAACAAGTGATTGCCCTTCAGCTGAAGCAGCATCACGGTTGTGTACGTTCTCCTAACTTGCCCAGCTCCTTCACTTAACTTACGCAATGTGGTAGCCTTGCTAAGAAGCTGCTGCCTGCTGAACTAATCTAAACCAGCCAGGGCTCCTGAGCATCTGCTCGGACAATCGCTGCTGGGCAGTTTGATGTGTTGTACTGCAGCTTCCTTCCTCCTCTGTATCCAAAAAGCCTGTTTAATTCCCCTGTTGCAGACTGTTTAGCTGCAGTCATCTGGCATGCAAAGACTCAAAGCATCGTTATGCTTTGCCCTGGCATGGCCAGAGAGCATACACTTGACCCTTTAATCCAGCTCTTTCTCATCCCAAGAAAACAGTCTTTTCTGTGGCAAATATATACCTACACCCCTAGCATCAGCTTTGTATGCTAGTTGAGCTGACCAACCAGTGGCTTTCAAACTAACTCGACGTACATTTGCATGTAGAATGACCTATGTGGATGTACTGCGAGAAACCCTGCAGAAGGTGAGCAGTCCATACCTTGACAGGGTAAGCATGCATGCTTTTGTGGTAGGCTGTGGTCCAGCTGCATGGAAGGCTTTATAGAGAAACGTGTTGGTTTTGTTGGATTTTTTATTTGCTTTTTAGCTGGCGTGGAAGAAAAGAGAGGATAGTTTCCAACAGGGAGGATAAAACAGTACAAATTAAATCCATTCTCTGGCCAGTGTAACAATTGCAATTTCCTGCTATTCCTTGGAAGCCGTACAACCCAAGAGGGAGATATTTCAGGACCGGTGTGTCAGGGATAGAAGCGCATGCATCTGGTTATTTTTAATGGCAGCTCTGTCCCTAATTTCCAGTGCTGGCCTTGATGAAATGCCAGCTCTGTTTCATTAACCTTTTGTCAGTATGGTAAAGAATAAAAGGTGGCTCACAACATTAGCACCTGAGATAAAGCTCTTTTTCTCAACAAGCTGTTGGAGGTCCCCAGCTATACCAGGCACAGTTTTGGGTAGAGAAGGGAAAGAAGGAGGAAAAAATTCTCTCTGAAGGTTTGTGTAACAGAACCTATGCAAGTCTCATATCTGTGGTCTTTGTAACTGTCTGAAATGCATGTTAGAACCGAGTTTCAGTCAAGGTAACCGTTTTCCTGTACAAGCCAAGAAAAATACTGGGTTTATTTTCAGACCATTAGGAATAGTCTCTCAGAACAGCCCGCTTTCCATGCTTCATATGGGCTGCTTAGAAAAAGAAGAAAAGAAAAAGCACAATTTCACAACCATGGCAGCTGTGAGCTGCACATGGGTTAGACTCCAACAAACAAAATCTTCACTGTGCCTTGGAGGAGCTTTCTCAGGGCCCGAGACTTAATCCACCACCACAGCCCAAGGATTAGTGCTGCAGCGGTAGAGCTGGGCAAAAGACGGGATTTTTGTTCTGTGAGAAATGCGTTGGGTTGAGAGTGGGGAAGGGGGAGAACACACAGTCAAATTTCTTCCAAAGCTCTGGCTTTTTGGGGTGTCAGCCCTAACGAAGTGGCACAATGCAGCTCTAGCCCCCTCCTCCCTCCATCTCCTGCTTTGCAGCCACGACCAGTTCCTACCAACCACAGACACCGTCACGGTTGCTACCTCCTCCCGCAGCTTTTTACAGAAACATAATCCATCACTGTAAGCCCTGCTTGGGAGACAGTGGTCTGAACAATGTCTTCATTCCGGCTGGTGGCTGCTGGTTGTGGGAAGGCTCTTGGTTGCACTGTGGCTGTTGCATAGTTCAGAACAGCTCTGGTGCACCCAGAAGGCGGCTTTTATAGCCCCAGCGTACAAGTGGTGAAAGACAGAGCTGTTTGCTCTCCAGGCTGCAGCCTCAGGAGGTTTGGATTTAGTTTATCATGCAAGATCAGGATCACTTAAAAAGTCAGGAGTGAGCTGTGGAGCAGGAGAGGGGGGAGAAAAAAACCCTTGCCCAAAATTCAGGCTATGCTACTAAATGTCAGGTATTTGCACAGAAGAAAGTCTTGGGGCTGGGAGGTTTGCTGAGGGGTGGCCTTTCTCTGAAAGCATCTCGGTTCTCTGCCAGGTCCCTGTCATCTTGTACCATGAACCCCGAGGCCTCCTCACAAAAGGATGCAATCCAAGGCAGGGGGAAAGGGAATTACACTAAGAATTAAGACTGGAGATGCTAGAAATATTGATTCTCTAAGCAGTGGTACAATCCTAGCTTCAGCTTCTGGCATGTTTCACATCTAATCTCTCCCACACTAACTGCAAAAAGCAGCAGGGGCTCTGCTGCACAGCCAGGTCAGGGTAGACTGAAAGAAATGGCTTCCGTTTAAATGCTGTCACCCCCAGAACAGGCCCTTGGCTGCACAGTGCTTTGCATAGAAATAAGTAAGGAGCCTGGTGTCTGGTGTGCCGGGTCTGGCAAGGAGCCTGGTGAAATCCTTGGAGTCCCACCTGCTGCCCCACAGCTCAGCGCATCCAGGTCCTGGGACTCGTCGCCCTGAAATGGGGACAAGTGCAGAGATGGGTACTGATTCATGAGAAAGTCCATCAAGTAAAAGCGATTGGCTGGAAGCCTGCTTTCTTGCAAACCAGAACATTTCTTGCTCACAACGTTTAGCACGCTCAGAGGCAATGCCAGCACGCAAAAGCCAGGAGCTAGAGCCCTGTAATTTGCTTTTGCCATCTCTGGGTTACTGGAGTTGAGCGAACGTTTCATAAGTTTCATTATGGTCTCAAACTGCAAGCCAGGTTCTCCAGGACATCCGCTGCAGGCAGGGATTCGGGCAGAGAGAGGAGAGAAGCTCTTGTTTGTAGAGCCTGGGCCAGGTCTTGGGTTGAGGTTTGAGTGAACCTGGGCCATCTGGGTGGGACCCACTGAAGCTAACGGGCTGTGTGTGGTTTGGATTCCAATCCTGGCAAAACTAAGCTCTGGCCTTGAAGAGCGCGTCCTGTTTCAGGAGCCTGGGAGACCCTTCCTGAGGCCACGCTAAGGAATACGGCGAAGGGATGGGTGCTGAGAGCAGCAGCTCCTGGGCTCGGTCAGTGAGGGAAAGCCAGGGCTGCTGTCCTGAGCTCTCTTCTCCCTCTGCTTCTGCCTTGGTGGCAGATCTCAGCTCTTCCCAGGTCCAGGGAGTTGTACACGGAGATGTGGGATTATTATCAGTCCTCAGAAATAAGGGGCTACTTCCCAGCCCCTAGAGAGGGAATAATTTATTTCTACTTGTTGTACAGCAAGGCAGCAAATTTGGGTTTCTGTATGGGACGGGATTTAGTCATCAGGGTGGAGTGTGGTGCTACCTTGAAGCAAAATCCCAAAACTGCAGCAACACGGTCTCATCAGAACTGGCAGGTAAGGGCAGACAGCGACTTAACAGTAAATGTGGGGTTATCCAAACCATGGCAAGCTCCCATCAGAGCATTCTTCAGGCTGAAATGACCAGCTGCAAAAAGCATCCATCTAGCAAGGGATGTGTTTGTGAAGATGTGCACAACATCTTGGTTTTGGGTAGGCTGGAAGGATGTTTTTCTCATAGGCTGAAACTAACAAAGAGGATTCATCTCTGGAAAAAAAAAAAAAATGGGTCACTTTGTTGAAGTGGGTTTTCGTCAGCCTTGTGCTATTGTGTGTATATCTCGAGTTTACTAATGATTCAAATGAAAAGTAATCAGGAGAAATGCTTGGAGAAGGAGATTTTCCTGTATTTATTTTGGATGCATGTCCAGTGGAAAAATATCTTCCCAGGCATTTTGCTTGGCGACGCGGCCTGTTTCGTTTGGAGAACAATTGATGGTGATGATGAGTGGTGTTAGATGTGATCGCTGTTCGACAGCTTTTTGACTTGCCTGCAAGTCGGAGCAGCAAATTCCATGCAACTGCACACGTGTGCCGAGGAGAGGGTGGGGAGACGGGGCCCACGGACGAGCTGCTTGACGTGTTTGATCAGGTCCTCGCCAAACGCTTACCAGGCACAGCACGGTTGTTAATGCATCGTCTGGGTTTGCAGCAGTGTCTTGCTGTGCTAGTCCTGAGTGGTTTGTTGGCTGTGCACTCTGCGGTTTGGTGAGATACCACTGGACAAACGCTGCCCTGGTGTTGCGGGTGTGCTGCTGCAGAGGTAGGTTTAACCTGTTAGTGGAGAATTTGCTGGTAGCTCTGTGCGGGGTGCACTGCGTGTTTAGAGGAGCAGACTGCTCCCACGGACTTTCCGTTTCCCAAATGCAATGGGGTATCTCCTCAGCTGACGCTGTCCTGGCACCACGTTCACCCCTTCCCAGAACAGCTGTAGCTCTCCATCCCTCCCTCGCTCCCGGTGCAGGAAGGGTGAAGGGAGCGATATGCACAAAACCGTCCTGGCCCTGAGCTCTCTGCCCTGGCACCTCTCAGCAGAGGCCATGAGGAAGGTTAAATCAGTGAATACCACTTGTCTGTCTTCACTTCTGGAAAAGGAACGGCCATCTGCCACATCCATTCCCTCCCTCGCTGGGGGCTTCTCCAAGGAATGGCCTCTGGTCTCAGTGGCACAAGGGATAAATCTAAAGCAACTTTGCTGAAGTCTTCAGAATTGCTCCCAGGGTAACTGAGAGCAGAGCAGGGGCCCCGAGAGCTTCCTAAGCTTCACAGCCATAGCCGCAAGGCAAATAAAATGAGATTAACCAATTACAATTAAAATGAGAGAGAACTGCTTTTGACAGTAATTTAGAATTTCCCCTAAAACCACTTCCAGCTGTGACCTCTGACTCACGCAGCGTTTGCCTGAGATCTGCCCCTGGTTGTTTGTTATAACTGGTGCTTTCAAGGACGTTCAGTCCTGTCTAACAAAGGGTTTTCCTAAGGGGGAGAAAAAGAAAAAAGTGAAAAATGGAAGAGAAACTACCACAGGGCATCCCTGCAGCGAGGCCCAGACACGAGAGCCCTTCAGCCAGCAGACAAGAACAGCCGGGCAATCTCCAGTGAATTAAGCAGGGTGGTGCTTGTATCAAATCCCCCCAGCTCTGTACTGCTGTGTTGCTATCATGCAATTGTGAACCCCATCCTGGGAGTATTCTAATTCACATTGTGTAGAACAGATCTCTCACAGAGAAGCTGGTTGCACACAGACCTTGCCATTTCTTTGGGATGAAAGCAAGGCTGTGTCTACAAGATTGGAATTATTATCATGATTCTTATCTAGGGATAGCAGAAGGTTTGTTATGCAGCAGTGCCACACAACCAGCTCTCATCTTAAGAGCATCCAGCTCTTTCAGGCTACTTAAAATGAGTAGGTTATTTGACTTATTCTTTGGCCTGTGCTACCATTCTTCAGCAGAATTCCTCCAGGTGCTGATCAAAAAACTCTGGAGGAGGAGATTTTGGAGGACTAGTGAGGGAGCAATAATATAACTGGGTGTGGGTTTTCACCCAAATCTCATCACCCACCTGCAGTCTTCTCCCAGGCAATATGCTGCTGCTTCTTCCCATCAGGCGACTGGAACTTCCCTTTGGACGGGGTCAGAGAGCAGCACTTCCAGCACACCCTCTTCTCGCTTCAGAACAACTGTCCTGACAGCACTCACACAATTGAAGGCTCGGGTCTTTGGGCAAGGCTGTCTGGCATTTATTTAGTGAGAGACCAGGCGTTGCTGAAGGAGGAGCTGGGACTGGGGTGTTTGTCAGGACATACCTGCAGATTTCTGCATGGACCGATATGCGAACGGCCCCCATTGCCTGCACCGTGCGTGTGTCTGCAGGCACCTTCACTGGCCGTGAGGCGTCTTCACGCTGCATTTCTGCCATTCCAGCCTTTCCATCTTCGGTCTGGGAGGAGGCCATGCCAGGCAGGGGAGCACACGGGGACGTGAGGTGACACACTTGAACTTTCTCCATCATGCAGTGCAGCTGGATCCATATTCCATGCTGCAAGGAGACAGGGCTGTGAGAACGGCGTGAGCCAGTGATTAGGAGTGTAAAAACGTACATCATGTTGCTATTTTTACTCTTCAGGCACGGAAGGTGAGAGGAAGAATAGCCAGAGATGAAGTTGCATCCTCTGAAGGCTGCATTACCTGAGCCAGACAATGGATTAGATGATTTATACTGTGATCTGCCAGCTTTGAAAGTGTTCCAGGTGCTGTAGCACTCTGCTGTTGAGGTCAGTACCATAGTCTCCTTTCTCTGTAATTTCCTTTGTCATTAGTGCTTTTTAAGGAATGCATTATCCTTTTAGAGATGAGGTCTGAAAGCAATTTTGGAGACAGAAATGTTGTTTGTTACCTCCACACCAGTTATATTTATTTAATTTGGAATGAATCAACTGCTATTTAGTGCTGTCACACCTGGGTGACTTTCAAAATAGTTTTGTGTGAGCATGTCTGCCCACCACTCTCAATGCAGTCTAGTATTTTTGCACCTGCAAATGCATTGTTTGTTTTGTAAAGTACCTGAGTTTGCATCTGAATTGCTACAGTCGGTTCTTAAAAACTTCCCATGATGGACATTTCCCTAGGTAGCCCATCCCAGAGCTTTCTCTTTACTTGTATGCTTTTCTTACAGTCCTGTCTAAAACTTCCTTGCTGTAAAATAAGCTGATTTCTTGTCCTTCCCCAGGTTCTGGAGAACAGTCACTATCCCTTTTGCAAATATTGGAAAATCATTATCATGTTCCCCTCATTCTTCTCTCTTCCAGACTAAACAAATCCACTTCCTTCCACCTTTCCTTACAGGTCACGTTTTCAAAACCTCTTTATCATCCATTTTATTCTCTTTGCACACACTCCAGTTAGTGTATTATCTTCCTTAAAATGCGCTGCCCCAAACCGAGCAGATGGAGTCTCCCCACTCCAGGGCAAATCTTTTCTGAACCTTTATCAACTTCATCCTATCCTGTTTGGAGTCGCAGCCTATGCAGCCAGACAAAGCATGCCCAAAAGGATTCGGTTTTCGGCTATGTCTTCTTTAGCAATATCCAGGCCAAATCTTAGGGCACCATGAGATGTGTTCTTTGTCTTCAGTTCAGAGTCTCTCTAAGTCTCAGCGAGGGGCAGTGCAGGTGCTCTTGGTTTGGTTCTTGCAAGCAAATTAACTTGGCCGAAACGAAAACAAAAAAGGACACGTGGCTTAGTCCCTCTCTGTTTGAGTTCTCCCATTTGTGGAAAAAAATAAAAGGAGGGAGAAAAATATATCCTGGACATACTAAACAGCCCCATACCTTGCCTCATAAGATCTTACAGCCCTTCAAAATATTTGCTTAATCTCCTGGTATCTTGGCAGGGTACATAGCTATTAGTGCTCACAGGTGTTCTTATCCATTGATCTCAAAATATTCTCCTCCTTGTTTTAAACATGGGGAGACCGAAGTGTTTTGAGGCTCACTTTTCACAGGCAACAAAGATCCCCTGCCCCATTTAAAGTCAGTGGAAAATGCAGGTTGCATGCCAACCAGAGAATTGGGCTTTAAGTGACATGCTGAGGTCCCCTCAAAAGCTAACAGCCCAGCCAGGAGTTAGAGCTCAGGTTTCCTGGCTCTGTCCAGAGCCCGATGAGCAGAACCAGGCTCCTCTAAACCCAGCCCTGAATTCCCCAGGTCAAACCTCCACCGCTGCGTTCTGCAGAAGAGTCGGGTTGATCACAACTTGCTCACGAACTGGAAATCTTGTTCATCTGGTATTTGGGCGCAAGTTGCACCACTGAAAAGTCTGTTAAAGAAAACAAATAGCACCTGTGCCAAGCCCTGCCATACTCCAGCAATAAAAGATATTAATAGTTTCCAGCTCGGTATTTCACGTGTTGGCTTGCCAAAGCTCACCTGCTCTGTGTGGAAAGGGAGGCTGCTCAACACTGGTTGCTGAACAAAAGGCTGGTCTGTAAAAGACAAATTTGGGGGAATTTTTTAAATTCCAAAAATAGACAGGGGAAAAAAATGTGCCAGCAAGATGGATCTCATTTCGTTTCCCAAATCCCTCTGGTCTCCAGAGTTCATTCTTTGCTCTTAATGTTTCATGCTATGTCTTATTTTAGTCTCCTTAGTGGAAAGTTTAAAACATTTACTTAAAGGCAAAGCTTCAGCTGGCATAAACTGTCACAGCTCCCTTGGCTTCAGTTGCCTTCAGCAGAGGAGCTGCCCTTTAGCGTTTAAATTGCTTATTAGAAAGTGGAAAACTGCATTGTTTGAAATCATCTGCAAAGGCTAAGGAGAAAGGAATATAAAGGAGGGGGCCACAGTGTGGATTTCAGCTGAGAAACAGTCTCTCCACAGGGACAGGTGCAAATACGGAGCACTCCTGGCAGGCACTGCTCTTCAAGTCTTTCCTCAGATCCCCCTCCAAAGCGGCCGCCAGTGCCCCCCCAGCAGCCCTGAGGGGCCGGTGGTGCCGTATCGGCTGGGCAGAGGGGATGGAGGCTGCAAGCAGCTCTCGCAGGGTGGGACAGGCTGCTGAGCACCCTAGAGCCATGTTAAGTAGCTACAGTGCCGCTTTGTGCCAGGGACATGTGTCCAGTGGCATCAAGGGGGTTCTAACAAATCTTTTCCAAACTGCTGGTTGCTTGGCAAGAGGTCTGACTTGCAGCACATGAACCTGTTCGCTGCAGCCTCCAGAGCAGCCTGGAAAGTTTTAGCCAAATGGCTGGTATAGAGACTCCCTCTTCGACCTGGCCAGTGCCCCATGCAGTAGTCATCTCACCCCCGATCTCCATCCACGCCGGTCGGCTTTGCAGCAGCACGGCGCTGCCATCGCTGTCCAGCTCCCCACTCACTTTCCTGCCTCGATGCATTGTTTACTTTGCCTTCAGAGAAACTTCTCATTAGTGCATGGCAGAGTGGTCCAGGCACAAAAGCCTGGCTCAGAAGTGTCAGTGGTCCCTAATGATCGAGTCCCTCTTCCTCCTCTTGCTTTCAGCATCAGATTCAGCTCTCTCAGGCTGCAGACCTCCTGCTCAAGCGCAGCTCAGCTCCTCAATCCTGCGTTGTCTCTCCCTGCTCTAGCACAGCTCTGGTGATCATGGAGAGGTAAAAAATACCGTCACAGTTGCCGTTCAGCTTGGTGCTCTTACAGGGCACATCTGCAAGCTCTTCTTTTTGTTCAGCACATCCTAAAGGAAAAAAAAAAATAAATCGGCAAAGGTGGAATATGTTTTTCTTTACTGTCAAGTTTAACACACAACAGCCACCTGAGCTTCCACCATTCTATGATGTTGGGTTCTTGCACTGGTCCTTGTGTCGTGTGTGCCCTGACTTAAACTGAACCAACCTCAGTGACTCTGGTAAGTCACATCAGCAGGACTATTCCAGATCGACACCAGCCTGACTAAAACTGGAGGAGGCTGCCAAAGCCCAAAGGATGGGAACACTTATTTTGCCAGCACTCTGGCTGGATTTGTGTTTCCATAGGAATGCGTACACTTCCCTTTGCTTTTGCAATGGCACCAGCGTGTTGATGAACTGCAGTACTGCTATTTATCCCTTAATTACTCCCATGACTCACATTAAAGTAACAATTTTCCATAGAAACAAACACAAGCAGAGCTGACACCACTCGAATTGCCTTTATTCTGAAACACATTCTGTACTTTGGGTTTTGGGGGTGGCAAATCTTGGAGGCTGCTTCACGTTTTGGGTGCTGAAGTTTGTGGGAGTTAGAGAAGCGAGACTCGCTGGTCACTTGCTCGGAGATGGGCAGGAAGGGCTACAGCCCTGGGGATACAGCTCAGCACCTTGCAATTTTGGGGAAGAGGGACACTAAGCATAGCTCTGGACAGCGTGGTTCCTGGGTGTTCTGAGGACATGTTCGTCTGCTAATGTTCTTGCTGGGACACTCCCTCTGTTTGATTTACCTGTAGGCATCTCAGCCTGGGCTGCTGCTCTGTGTTTTTACTTGTTCTGAGAGGCTCGATCAGGGAGAGCGGCAGGAGTGCTGTCCCTGGATCCAAGCTGGGGATGTGTTCATCCTGTTCCGTGTATCATTTTAATGACAGGTGCTGCCATTGGGTGGAATCATCCCTGAGTCAGTCGTACCAAATAACTAATGAAATAATTAGCTGGCAGATCTCCCCTGCGTCCTTTGGGCCAACCTGGCATCAGTTCTTATGTGGGGTCCTCACGGACGTCAAACCCTCTGAAGCTCTTTCCCTGTGCTTGACCTTGGAAAGCAGTACGTACACTGGAGACTGGATGGTCAAGAGGGCTCTTTTTCTTTTATAAACCTGCTTGACTTGCCTTGGCACTAGATATGTCAAAAATCACCCTAGTTTTGTTCATCTATGGAGCCAAGAGAAACAGGACAGCGCCAAAGCTGTTTGATCTCTCTGCTTGCCGCTGCCATTATTTACAGCAATTAGAAGTCCACGGTGATGGTGTCCCAGTGCCTCCCCCTCCTGTGGGGCAGGAGCAGCATCTCCTCATTCCTCAGACCTGTTTGTCTACCCTAAAATCATCCAACGGGGGAGGTTGCCGGAGGCACCTGCTTTTCCTTCCTCTGGGTTTTCTTCGCACGCTGGGGGCAGCAGAGCAGGATGGAGCTGAGGGAGCAGAGCCCTGGAAAGCCTGAGCCAGGCTGGCTCCAGACAAGCAATGTGATGCTTTTGCCATTGCATGTTAAGAGATTGTATGATTTGATGTAGAGTCTGTTAGAGTTGGCTGGTAACTTGCTTACACTTTGCTCAGATGAGGTTTTGTCTGTATTCTGCCTCTGTGCTCCCCACAAACATACCCTTTACCTTTGCAAAGTGCGGTTTCCAAAAAAAATAACTTTTAAAATGCAGCTTTGGCTACGCAGCCTTCCCAGGAAATGCCTATAGAAACTGTCTGTGCGGGAAACACCGACAAAGGGAAGATGGGGGAGGGAGGTGAAGCCCAACAGACCTGGATTCTTCTCTGCAGATCGAGAGACCATGTGCAGCTTCTTCCCCTCCGCTTCCGCGGGACCGTTGGCTGTCTCTTCATGTTATTTCCTGGGCCCCATGCGTTACAAACGTCTTTCATGAGGGCTTGCCAGCCTCCCACCGTGCCGGAGTCCCGTCAAGTCCCTTTTCCTCTGAAGAAGAAACTTGTAAGGGCTCAGTAGCCACGACTGAAGCCAGATTTTCAAATGGGGCCAGCACGAGAAACCACTGGGCTTTTCTGAAAGCCTGGCTCTGAGGAAAGCCTTTATTTTATTTTTTCCTTACACGTTGAAGTTGAACTAGGACTGAATCGGTAATACAAACATGAGGCTGAATAGGCTGTGTATCTCTTCCCTGTCTGTTTTCACAGGTAGGGGCTCCAGTTTTGTTCCAGAAAAAGAGCTTAATTGCCTCTTGCATTTCTCCTGAATCAGGGACATCTCTTGAGCCCAGCACCTTCAAAGACACATCCCCCACATTTGATCATAACAACATTTAGAAAGCAGTTTGAATTTCTTCCAGCTGGCCTCATGTTACAGAGATCCCTATCAGCACCCGGGAGGAAAGAATTAGCAAGAAAAACAAGCGTCTCTTTAAACTTCAGAAACAGAAAGAAAATGGAAAGAAAAAGGCCATGTAAAAAGCATAGATTTAGCCCAGTGACTTCCAAACAATGTGCTCTTTTCCTAGGGTTGTTTGAGGTTGGAAGGAGCCTAATGATTGGATTTTCTTGTGTCAGCTGTGGACTTTGAACGCTAATGGCAGGATTTTATCGAAGCCAGATGCATTTGCACAGGTACCACCTATATGACCTCCCTCCTGGCCATTGGAAATGAGCATCTAATGTGAGTATTAACGCAGGCAGGAGCTTTGCCCGTGGGCGCAGGGAGTCACCAGAGCAGACAAGCCAATACACATGGTGTTTCAAAGGCATCTGCTTGGCTTTTCATGCCTCAACCCAAGGGACTTTCTGTGACTCTCTCTTCCCCCCGAAAAGCATCACAGTCGCAGACTTTTCCTATTTACCAGGAGATGAAGCAGCCAGGCTCAGGGTAAGCAGTGGGAAAGCCTGGAACAGGCAGCTCCCTTGGTAGCAGAGAGCTTCCCACACCCAAGGCGCTCCTCAAACCTCCGCCGCTCGCTTTTGTTGTGGTTGCTGCTGAGCCGCCTCCTCTTGTGTAGCTGTCCTGCAGCCCAGCCCCAGCCCTGCAGCCATCCTCGGCATCTTTCCTTTGGTACGCAGACTGACTTGCTGACATGTGAACAACTCCTTTTAAAGAACAGATACCCTCCGTTTCAAAGAGCAAAGTCCCTCGGGCAGCTGGGGAGAACTGGCGAAAGACACAGACTGAATTTGGTTTTGCTTTGCGCTCCCTGTGGTTCTTCACATGAAGAAGCCAGTGGCATGAGATGGGGCTTGGGGACCAGAAGTTGGTGCCTTCGCATGTTAGAAACCATTTCCATTAGCAAGCCTGACAAACACTGTCTCTGTTGCTGTATTTGTGATCCCCACAGCGCTATTTTTCTCCATTTCCCAGTACTTTCTCTTCTTCCCTATTCAGTCTGCCAGTGGGCCCAGCCTCTTAGCTGGCTCTCTCCAAAGGAGGACATTATGTTAGGCCATCGCTTCTCATACTGTTCCTTTCTCCAGCAAATTTCCATTATGATTGGAAAAGAGCCTGGCAGCCATCTCCTTTGCTCTTTGATGACCTTTGGTTGGTTATCGAGCTATTACTCATAATGTAATTGTCTTTGCTTGTTCTGTCTAAGTACATCTATCTGTTTAAGATGGATAGATGGATAGATAGATGGATAGATAGATAGAAGGATGAAGGGGCAGGAGGGTAATTTGTGGTGATTACTGGCCCAAGCTGAGTTGGAAGGGGTGGGAAATTGCGTTGAGCTGTGCCAGTTTACACCTTCCAAGACACCGACTTGCTCTGACAGTGAAACATTTCTCACTACCAGAACTCAATCTGTTGTCTGCTTGGGTTTAGTGTGCAGTTAAAGGAAAATTCACAAGATGTAATTAAAGCAAAACACAGATTGATGTTTCAGCTTCTACGAGTCAAAAAAAAGTGAACTTGAACATATGTAACTTCAGAGACAAACCTAATCTTCCTCTTTTGCTGAGAAGATTCACATAGCAACAGTGAATGGGACTTTCTTCAATGTACTTTATCCTGTGTGTATTTAAGATAACCCTTTTTTTCTAGAATTTCATAGCTACTCATACTACAAACACAAGGACAGATGGTCACCAGATCAACCTTAATCAGCATTCTGTATGCTGGATTTTGAGCTTAGAAATTCATCTGGTTCCAGTAAAACGTAGTCTGAAACCTGCCTGATGTTTAACTCAACCACTGAATTGTATTACATGTCTAAGCCTCCCTATCTTCACAAGAGACTGAGTAGGGAACCATCAGGCATTTTTAAAAAGGGGTTGATTAGGAGTTTAATTATCAGAGATCAAAATCTGCTCTGGTACTGGTGTCTCAATGGAGAATGGCATTTTTAACATAGGACTGCAACCCAGTCTTACCCATTTGTTTCTTCTTGAAGTTCACCACTGGGCTAAATCCAGCCCTGGAGTAAGAGGACGCAGTTTTGTTCCCATCCCCTTACACCACACTGAATTCAATGTCCAGACCTTGGCAGTGCACCCTCAGTCAAGGCAATCTGAACTATTTTCTCATGGCTTCTTCTCATTCCTCTTCTCACCAGGCTCTTCCCTTCTCTGCCTCTTGTTGCTGTTAGCCTGGTAGGGCTGGATTCCACGCGAGTGCCTGCATCCTGAGGAGCTGATGTTACACGGACAGGACAAGAAACCAGCTCCCCCAGGGCTGAGGACCACAGAGGTGAGCTGCCAGGCTTTATCAGCTTTTAACAAGCACACAGTTCCCCAGGTGCATCAAAAGCCACAGCAAAGCCTCCTTTTCCTTCAGTGAAGACAAGGTTTCCCTCTGTGTCCTTAAATCCTCTGTCTTTTTGCCCTCTTCAAAAACACTCAGCTATTTCATCCCTCATGCCACAGTCTGTTAGAGATGTGTACACCGCCGCATCGAACTTTTGCTGCCTTTATTTGCATAACTGTGGCATGGGGCTGACTGGCTAGAAACCAAAAACCACTCTGAATGGCACAGAGGCGACAGCCATCTGTGTCTTTTTCACATTTCGTTTCATTGTTTTAGGATCAAATCCAACCACTGAAACCTACAGTAACTCTAGACTTTTTAAGGCTCAGAGCTTTCCATATAGCACGGTCTGTGGTTTCACTATGGAGAAGCAAACCTGGAAAAAAACTTGCTGGACTGGATCAGAAGTATTTTAGTTAATGTAGCGGGAGCTGCCAGTGGTGAAAAGAGCACTCCCGGAGCATGAATGAACGGAGTGGTGTTTCATTCTGTGCATGTTGGACAACTTAATCTTAACTCGGCATTATGGTTGTGCTGGGCAGTTTGCTCTTGAGATGTATTTCCATTGCCACATAATAAATATAAATGCTCTTTATGAGATACTCATGGATGGAGGGCATCTAGTGGTTGCTAAGGTTATTCTGGTGATGTATATTCAAAGCCCTCCTGTTTGGCATTAATTAGCACAATGTACTATTTTGCAATTTCCCAGCACAGACACATCCAGATTCCTGCTAGGAATTGGACGTGGCATCACCCGCCACCCTCTCCTCCACCCGAACCAGACAGCACTGAGACAATCCCCCCTCCCGTGAAGCCTCCCCTTAGCTGGGGGCAATCAGAAGCTCTTGATTTTGCATGTGAGCTGGTGTCCAGGTTGGGGATTGCTGGTTGCAAGAAGCTGATGCCCACAAGAGCTCAAACTGCAAAGAGAGCGATAGGAGCTCATGACCCACACACTGATTTGAACTCTTCATGTCACAGCACTGGAAGGAACTGGTGTAAATCATTCCTGATGTGTTTCTCATTTCTCTGGACTTGATTACTCCAAGCCTACTACACCTGCTCTCTAATGCAATACTAAGTGCATATGAGGTACTATGGTGGCTGGACCCTGCCCTTGCTAAAGGCCAAGAGAGGAGGCAATACTTACACTTCACCTGCCTATTTTATCCCTGTTAGGTGTTAAGCTGCAGAGAGAATTAAATGCTGTACCAACCAAACTGCCAAAAGAGGAAAACTTGTGTAATGCAGTGATATTTCATGGAACATAATGTAGCTAAGCAGATCCTGTAATTAGGACAGTGCCAACTTACACTCATATCCTCCTGAGGCATCCCACCATGCGTAGGTTGCCCTGCTGCTCATGGCTTCCGAGTTCCTTGCACTAGGCTGGGAGTGCTTTTTCCACTGACTTTGGTGTGCCAGGCTTTTTATCCTCAATGCAAAGACTCTTTTTTGCTTCTTTTTTATTAGCAGTTGTATCTCACCTCACGTAACAACCATTGGCCCCTGAGCTCTAATGCTAGAGCTGTTTCTTCTGCTTTAAAGTCTTCCACAATAGCCATTCTCTCAAGCAGGCTGTGTGGCGTGAAGTAGGTTGTTTCCCGTGACTAATGAACAGCTGGGACAGCGTGAAGCTCTGCCGGACACGGTGACAGTCCTGCAGCTGTAACCCATTGCACCCACCATGGGGGACAGCCACCTGCCTCCAGTGTCACCAGCCCCATGGCACCGAAGCTCCACGGCAGCCCAGCCCTTCGCAGCACCGTGGTTTCTGCGCATTTTCTCTGTGGTTTCTGGTTTCTTTCTCTCCCCAGTGCTATAACATGCAGGCTCGTACGCACCAGTTAATTTTCCTTTTTACACCTCCAGCCAAATTTATTTTTTAACTCAGAAATATATTTGTTACAAGTCTGATGCCAACAGCACCCAGTGCCAAGAAGATGCAACGCTCCTTCTGCTTGCTCTGTTTTTCTGTGAACTTTATCAGTTTTCGCTTGTTTCTCTGTGACCTCTGGAGCCCATTCAAAGTCATCTGCCTTTTGCTTTGATTTAATTTCAGTCCAGTGCAGGTTGCCAGCTGATTTGTTGCCTGTTTTTACACATCGCCAGTGTATCACCACCTCTTCATATTGTTTAGACAGTCATCAACTCTAGGCTTGCCAGCTCTTTTTGTTAATGAGCTAAGAGGGATTGTTACATCTGTCCAACGTGACCAGAAAGCTGTTTAATTCCAGCTGACAAATCTTTAAAGCCTCATGTGGGACTTTTATGGCTGGAGCAGGCTCTGGCCCTGGTTTTGGACCCAAGGTCCACCTGTATGCCTGCTATAGCTCATTTTTCCACTGGTGAGCAGGGGACTTCAGCTGTGCTGGAAATGTATCCCTCAAGTTGTTGCGCCAGAGATTTGGCTGCTGCTGGTTCTGGGATGGAGATGGTTTTTATTGTAGAGCTGGGTGGAACCTCTTGGGTCCTCTCCTGCAGTCCCATGCAGCCTGGGATGGGTGGGAGGTGAAGGAGCCTGGTGGTTTACAGCAACGTTAGGAAGAGCTGGGGTGGGAGCCCCAGTTGAGGTGCAGAGTCCACAGGCCATGTTGGGGCTCAGCTCCAGCACCACACAGCCCACAAGTGCTGCTTCCATGCCTGGAAAGCTCCACATCTTTCCTGTATTCCTCAGGAGAGCTATATTGAGGCCCATTTGTGGTGAAGGGCAGGAGCACTTTTCTCCACAGCTTCTGTGTGTTTTCCTGCATGCTTGTCTATGTTGCCTTTACAGCTGTAAGTATCGTGCTCAATGGCTCATTTAACACCAAGGTTTCTTTTGTGGGCCAGGAGTAAAATCCATATTTCCCTCCAGTACAGATGACAGTCAGAAGGGGAAGGCATAGCAGAGCTGACCAAAACCCAGACCCGTCTGAGCACCATGGGCATCTCCCACTGCGTCATTCAGAACCTGAGGTACGTATTTATTTCTTGAAGCACAGACATGGTCTACATAGCTTTAAACTATTCTGACTCCATTTTCTCTGTATGGGTTCCCAAGTCCCTAAAGAAGATGATTTAAAGAGATGAGTGCTTACTGGTTAGATGTAACTGTGACTATTTTACATAGCGCAGTGGGTGCAGCATTTTCAAAGGCGACCTACACACTTCTTGGCCTCCCCACACAGGTTTAACTTTTTTCTCCTTGTATTGGTTCCCTTCCCATAAATCCTCAGAAGGAAAACATATGGATGCTCCCACATGAGGTGGGGAAAGCCAGTAGCAACCCTTAAATGAAAAGTAACTCATGATTAAAAAAAGTGAGTGTAAATATAACCAGCCTTTTCAAGTGCCCTTCTCCCCAGAGGTGTGCCCTGCAAATGCTCACAAACAGGGCTGCCCTGAAAAAGAAAAGCAGGAGCAGCAAGTTTACAGGTAAACGCTCAGGTCATTGCAAAAAGTAGTAAAACCAGATCTTAACCTGCAAATATCCCCGGCCTTGCTTAACAGAAGGGGCAAGTCCAGCCCCTGGAAGAAGTGGGGCAGTTTATAGTCTTAGCCATTTGCAGGGTAAGGGCCTTATTTTGCTGTTCTGCATTTAAGGCTTGCAATAGAAAGACTGGCACAGGGTTGTGAGCCACGTGTGGCAGAGAAGCTCCCTCGAAGATGGCTGAGCTGCACTGGGCTCCTGAGAGCCCAGGGTGCCAATCCACGGCCACAAAGGTGCTCACAACTTATTTGTTAGCAGCAGTGGGGCTGTGGGCTCCAGCCCTGGCTGATTTTGCGTGGCTCAGCCCTCCCCGGGCTGCACAGCCAAATACTGGGGGAACTTTAGTGTTCCTCTGGGCCACCAGAGCAGCCAAACAGGCTGCAGAGGTCAGAGATTAGTCCTGGCTTGGCTTCAATATGCTCTCTTGAGTGCTATCTGAATCTCAAATGCACCACGTCTGCAGTTACGTATCTGATCCAGTCGAAGCTCATTTGCTTGCACAGTCTTGCAACAGAGAGCTCAGTTCAAGCTCAGTAACTTAATGTTTGCCAAGGTTTTGCATCTTGCAGGGAGATCTCTGCTGCCATCGCCCACGGTGCCAAGTCAGCCCACACATCCTCCTGCCACCCACGGAGTCACGAGCTCCAAAACAAAGCCTGGTGACCCCACATCTGGGGGTACAAATGCAGAGCGGACAGTCACTTACACGTCCCAGGGACCCCTGCACAGCCAGCCTGCATGGTTTACAGTGTGTTGCAGGCACATCTCGAACTTCTCGTGAAAGACTAAGGAAAAAGGCACCACTGGGGCTAGAAAGCGGCCTGGGACAGGCCCTTCTCTTGCTGTTCCAGTGCCCACGTGTGGCCAAGCGCTGAATCTTTTCCTCTTTTGCTTTGTTGCATCCAAGTGCAGGGCAACCTCTTTGCAAAGAAAGCAAGTGTCCTCTGCTGGCTGCGAGCAAAAAATGCATGTGATGATACCCTGGCTAGGGACGGCATAGGAGCAGGGATGTGTTCTGTGGAGTTTGTGACCTGACTTGGTTTTAAAGATGGATGATAAACCAACGGTGAAATGCAGCTACAAGCTGGCTGCTTGCAGGGTGGACAAAGGAACAGGGTCAGGGTGCCCAAGGCACAGGAGCAGAGGAACTCTTCACCAGCACATTTTGTGCAGTGCCTGCAGAAAGGATGTAAGAGCAGGGGCCAGAATCCAGCATGCATTTGTCCTCTTGTGTTTCTGAAATAACCCCTTGGAGATCAACGGGGTTTCACATCTTTCCACATCTGTTCTTAATCTGTTCACTTGACAGATGCCAAACCACCATACCCTGTATGGAAAAACACAAAACAAAATACAAAACCCTATATCTCCTCTGGTTTTATTCAGGAACATTCCCCAGAGCCTGGGTGCGTTCGTGCCCCAGACGGGGGTGGAGGTCCAGGGAGGAACCTGCCCCAGTTCAGACCTGCTGTCAGGAGGGTTTCCACAGCAAGGCCCAGAGAAGGGGTGGCCGGGGAGCAGGCTGTGTCTGACGGAGCAGCTTTGTGTTGATGCAAACCCGATGACTCGGGTTGGTGATTATCTGCTGCCGGCATCCCTCGACTGACAGCTCGGCCCTGTTGTTCCAGGTGCTGCAGACCTGTACAGCCAAAGCAGACAGGCCCAGAAGGAAAACCAGTACCTAGAACCCCCCAAAGGCTCCAGTCAAGTGGTCAAGCAGCCTCTCATCCCAGTGTTATCTCACAGTTCATCTCTGCAAAATCTGTTGAGAACGTGAGCAACAGCATTTTAATGGAACCCATCAATACTTTATTTAAGGCTGAGACTCGGTGACTACAGCAGTCATTATCAGTGCACGGTCTGAACCATCTCTGATAATAAATAATACAGGATAACTCCCAACATCTAAAATTATTCTATCCTAAGCTGTTCCCATCCTCATCCTATCGATCAGAAGGTCTGAATGTTTGCAATAGTTCATACAGTAAATGGACTTTAACTTTCTTCTTTCCAAATACTGAAACTGGCTCTTTTCAGGACACTGCCATGTAATTTACAGCTCTATCACCAACTCCTTAATAGTTGCCAGGTTCTTTGGAGTCCTTTGAAAATGAACACAATAAAAAGATATGAGCTGAGACTGACCACAGGTTTCATGTCTGCAGATTCTTACGTGCCTTTTTTGGTCTTTTCAGCAAGCTAATGGAAACCAATTCTGTATCTTCAAGGCAAGGTGATGAAGTTTTAGAGTTCCCCAACCAGTAACAATGGAGAATTGATACAGCTCTACAGCATCCAAATGCCAGCGCAGCTCTACGTCTCAACTTTACCGTTAGCCTCAGGTAAGAGAAGGAAGGGAGAGATTTCCTCTTTGGATATCATTTGCTTAATCAATCTGAAACACAATCCTGCCAGTCTGAAACCAGGTTTGACACAGTGACAGTTAAACACCTGTGCAATTTTTCCATTACCCCAAGAATGCAGTATTTATGTAAGGTTTGGATGAGCAAAAAGAAAGGCTGGGAAAAGATTCAGTAGCTCTGATGCGAGGGGTAAAAATGGCACTGTCTTGGGCTGTTAACATCACAGCATGCCCTGCTGTGTTCAGACACTGCTTCACACCAGCCCATGCCTATGTGAATTCAATAAATGAAAACATCCTGTGCCTCCCCAGTTTGGCAAAGGTAGGATTTGGGTTGAAGGAGATCTCCTTTGCTTACTCTGCATGTTTTCCCAGTATCCCCCAACTCCCTGAAATGTCAAGAGAAAGATCAACACAGTGAAACGTAATCTCAAAGAGAAACACAATATTTTTTAAAATGTCCTCACAGCAGCAATCATAATAAAAATACAAACCTGAGGTTTGTAAAAATCTAGCAATAAAACCACAGACATCTTTACAAGTCCCAGATACACAGTGTTCCCCAGCAGCAAGAACAAAACCCTCCCAGATGCAAGAAGCCAAATTATAACTGGGGAACAGGCCTAATTGTTTTACACCCTGAAAAAAAAAAAAAAAGCCACACATGACACCAATTCACAGGTCATTACCAGTCACCATCAGGGAAGATAAAACAAACTCCGTTTTTCCTCACATAGAGACCACAGAGCAGCTCTGTTGTATGGAGGTGGAATGCTACACTTACAGGCAAGTATGTGTTTTAGGTTCATAAAGCAAGCTCAGATCTTTGTGCTGTTTCCTGGTTATTTAAAGCCCTTTTCTTTGCAAGCCAGATTAGAGGCATCTGTACCTCCCTAGCTGACAGTGAGCGTGTTCTGTTCCTCAGGAACAGAGATCATCTCTCTTAAAATATGAAGCAGGCCCTCAGGCAATGTAGCTCAGCTTCCCAGTGCACTCTGGCAGGTCAGTTAATGTTTCCATGTCTTGAATCTCCCATCAGCAAAAGGAATCCTGTATTTCCCTCTTTCCAGCAAGGCTTAAAGCTCTTCACGTGGGCACTGCTCATGCTGAAGAGGCAACGGGGGACTGTGGCAGCCAAGGGCTGGCTGTGTGCGAGGTGATCGGCTGCCCCTGAGTATTGAGCAGGATTATGAAGCACAGGGTGCAGTTGGTGGAGGATTTTCTGGACCCTCTGCAATCATTTAGTCTGGTACTTTCTAATGTGCTTGACTTCACACCTTGGTACAGGCAGGATTTTGAATTGCCCCCCTGTTTGTATTGCTGGGGGCGGCAGGCTCAGCTTGAGGAGATGATGCTACTGATTCAGTTACTGACAACTGCAATGACTTGTCTTTTCTTCTGTCTGCCATGTGGTAGCAAGGATGGGAAATTACTCAGAGGAAAAAAAAAAAAGTTCAGCGTAGGCCAGGCCAAAAAGTCCAGAGCAAACACAGCCTCGGCCTAGTGCCGTACAACTGTCAAGTCACATTGTAGTAGGTTTCTTGATGCTGATAACTTAATGGTTCTTTGGCCCAAGGGTACATCTCCCATTGCAAATGCGCTTCTCCAAAGCTGCTTTATTGCTGACCTGAAAGGCAGCAATCATGACTTGTGTGTAAATGTATGTGACGAGAGCTAAAGCATGGTAGTGGCCGCAGCACATCTGGAGGGTCTGATAAACGGACAAGGTTCTGTATGTGTGTTTTGCTCCCTGAACACAGAGGTTGCTGGCCTTTTTCCTGATGATCTTTGAGACAATACAGTAGGCAGAGGCTGGGCATCAATCTATAAACCTGTCAGTGATTACTTATGTGCTTAGACTACATTTTTATTTTATTTTTTTTTATAAAAGCCTTAGAAAACAAACAAACAAAAAAGCAAATGTCAGAGGTTGTCTTTTGCACTAGAAAAAAAATGTTTGTTTTCCTCTTATTCCTAGGCTACTCACAACTTGTCCTTTTTTTTTCTGTGGGGTCTGATTGTCTAAGTTTAGCTGCCTAGTTGAAGAGCTTTTTGAAAGCTGTTCTGGGCCTTAATCACATTCTTCCTGATTGTAATAGGAACCCTTACTCCCCAGGTTCCTGGGAAAGGCCCATGATATAATTGAAAGCTGGGAATTGCTTTTGCCCTTGTTAGTATATGTACAATCACAGAATTCTGGCTAACATCCATCTCATGAATTAATGCTGAAAAATAATGGATTTGCTAAGAGTCTGGTTGGTAAAGTGGAGATAAGGGAGCAAGGGGCTGGTGCCTACTCCCCGCCAGCAACCGTAGCAATGTTTTGCAGTCAGGGAGTAGGTCATTTCACTTGCACACTTAATGGATGAGATAAGGGCAGCTTGCACTAAATTAGCTTTCTGGGCAGTGTACGATATCAGGGATACAAAATCCTCCTGGCTGCCTGCTGCTGTGGTGAGCTCCCTGCATGCACTTCCAGAGCAAGACCTGGCAGATCTATTTGCAGATGATGCTCTCTTCTAAAAACAAACGCTGATGCTCCTGAGCATCCTGCTATAAAGCAAATGATGGCTAAAGCAATGCAGGATGATGTGCTGCCTTTGGGAGGCGGCTGACCACGCTCGGCTCAGCACTGTTTCATTTGCAATAAGCCACGCTGCAGTGGATTTGCAAGAAGGAATTCTGTGTTGCGCTTCCCTCCATGTGCAGAGGCTCATGTGCAGCTCCGAGCAGCCTGCTCCCACCTTCTGCCCCCAATGTTGGGCTGAATTAGGTGTCTCCTGGATCCTGACCCACTTACTCCAGTTCTGTTCCTCCATAGATGTCTGAGCCTCAGTTTCAGCACTTGTCATCAGATGTTACTTGTTTTGCAGCAGGAGGTTCCTCTTGCACAAGGAACCCCACTGGCCTAAGTGTTGTGCAAACAAAGGAAAAACAATAACTAAAACCAGTCTCTGCCTTAAGGAGCTGACAGCATCTCCCTTATTTCTCCCAGATTCTGTAAATAAATCTTTAGTAATGTCACTGTTCTTCAGAGGATGATAAAAGGAACTGTCGTCACCCCCTGACACTGACTTTTCCTGACATTCACTAAGTCTTCCTCTACCATGCAGGGAGAAGTTTGTTAAAAATTAGATCTCATCTGATGACTGCTAATTATCTTAGGGGCTGTTGGCAAGATGCAGCCAAGGGACCAGAGACAGCCCTCAAGAACAGCCCAGCGGGAGGAATGCTGGCTTGGATGGTGTCGCTGAGCAGAATTAGGCCTTGGGTATTTTAACTTTTGCTTCTTCAATAGGGTGTCTGATAGGAAAGGTCCTAAATCACCATTAGTGTAGAAATGTCTCTATATACACACACACTTATGTACATTTGGTTCTGATTTTTTTAAATCTTCCCTTTTTGCAACGGGGAGGGATCACATCACCCTTCAGATTTTAACATTTTGGTTGAATTTCATCTTGGCTCTTGTTCTGTACTCTGCCCCAAGCTCTGGGAAAGGCTCTGCACAATAACCTTCCCCTTGTCCTACCCCCAGCAAAATGCTGTCGAGAGCAGAGGACTCGCGTGACAACCTGCGGGCTGCCTGCTTGCAAGGAGAGCTGGCCCCGCCAGCACCATCTCCTTCCCAACGGGGTGAATGCAAAGCTAATCCCAGCTTCTCATCTCGGCCACACTGATCTAATTAATAGTAACTCTTTTGGCTTTATAGGGTGGAGAGTGTCTGGATTTAGATCTGCATTGCCGGAAACAAAACCTGGCCAGCTGTGCGTGTTGATATTACAGATGCACGGCAAAGGGAAACAGCATCTGTGTGCAGTGACACAGGAGAGGTGATGAACCTTTTCTGCTTCCAGCTCTGCAGCCTGTTGCTGTCTCCCGACCCTGTAATCTGTGCTCTTTAGAAAACAAAGCAAGCAAAAGAAAATAAGGAGAGGCACTGTAAAAGCCAAGAGCCAGCAGAACTGGGAAGATGCACTGCCGCTAATGTCCTGGAACATCTGTCTCTGCTCCTAGTAGAGCCTGGAGAGCAAACCCAAGACTACAGAAAGTGTGAGATAGGAGACAGATCACCTGAGACAAAACACAGGACAGGATCAGCCTTGCCCTGACCTCTCCCTAACAGCTTCCTGCACTCGTCTCCCATTAACTAATTAGCACGGGCCTTTTAAAGTACGCATGTCCACCACGTACACACCGATTTCCACTCATCCTCTTACCTGGTCCCTCTCTCTGTCCCCTGACAGCACGGAAAGGAGGAGAAAAGCCCAGAGCTGGCGCTGGCAGGCGGGTGCTGCTGCTGTCGGCGCTGCTGGGAGCCCTCCTGCCTCCGCAACGCTGCACCGTCTGCCTAGGCTTTGCAGCCACTTGATTTATTTCCATATAAAAACTTTGGAGATGCTTCGTGCAAGCAATGTGGCTCATTTCCAACACCCGCCGAGGGCATGTGGGGCTACTCAGCAGGGGATCGGAGCAATTCTTCAGCTCCTCCGGAGACAGACCGGCCAACCTGCGGCTCTCTGCTTAGCAACAAGGTCCTGGCAATCCGTACAGATGATTGCATCTCCTCAAATCCGGGCAAATCCACCCGTGCAAGGAGTTCCCTGCTCTGCAGAGCCTGACCATATGGCTGAAGAATAAGCCATGAAGGGACAGAGAGGTCTTTGAATTGAAGTCCAGGACTCAGAGGTCCTCAGATCTGGAGGCTGCTTGCTAATCTTGGGAGTCAAGAAATCTGGATTTTATCTCAGTTTCCCCATGGATTTTCTGTTTGACCCTGGAATGGTTGCTTAGAGGCTGTCTTTGAAAGGATGCCTGCAGTTTTAACAGAAAGTTGTAACTGCAGGAAGCACTGATAATTGCAGTAGAGATACAACCCACAGGGCTGGAAGGACTGCTACACATCGTATCACAGCTTTTTCTGATCTCTGATTTTGGTGGAGCATAAACAATGTGAGATTTTACTGTAAGATGCTCCTATTTCAGGGCCCTGCATTTGCACTTTGATGGATTGGGGATTTGAATTTATGGGGAAAAAAACCCTCGGCTGTCTCCAAAGTTCAGGAGTTGTGCCCAGGCCTAGAGCTTCCTCCAGCCCAGCTCTCTGCACAGAGGAGTCACTGAGCTATAATTAACAGTATTACACAGCACCTTCCTTTTCAGGACTTTTAAAGAGCTTTGCAGATATTAATGGCACATAATTACCATGCTTGCAGCACCCTGCAAGACAAAGATATTCCCATTTTGAACATGAAGAAACTGGAGCAGCTCAGCGGGCTGCTCACCTGGCGAGGGGCCGCAGAGGCTGCTGCTCAAACAGAGCAGCCTTTACAGGATGACAAATTGGGGTGACATTTGCAGGCTGAAACCACAGAAACAAGAACTTAAGAGAAACCAGGGGGACATGGCAAAAATGCTTAGGGACTATTTCAGTCTTACGTCTGAATGCATGTATTTTCATCCCTTTGTTTTCAACCCATTTGCCTTACATGGGTTTAATGGGTCTATTTCTGTTGTATGAATGTCACATCTTAAGGCCTGTTAATAAAAAGAGCTTTCTTCCCAGCAACACAGCTGGGGGTTTTTCCTTCCTCTGTGTTAGGTTATTAGGGACCCATATTGAATTAAACATCCCTCTGTCTTTCCTGCCAGGATGATTCAAATGGCAAATGCATTTCTTTTTTGGCGCAGGTCCTAACTGAATCAGCTTCTCAGACTGGTTCGTCACCTACCGGGGCCCTAAATTAAGAGTCTGCAGTTTATATAAAAAGCTGGATGGATCTGAGATAAAATAGAAGGAAAAGCATGAAGAGGAGAGGGCTTTTCTGTGTCTGCCTGACATTGCAAACCGGTATTTGAGTCCAGCCTTGCTTTGCACAGCTGCCGTGCAGAGGTGCCCCAGAGGAGGGGTTCGCAGGGAGTCAGTCCTTCCCACTGCAGGGCCTTGCTCCATCAAAGCCTGTACATTTAAATCTGTCCTGTACCAGTCTTATCACTTCTAAATGCCCATTTTCAACTGGTTGTCTTTGGGTTTAGCTTTGACTGAGAACTAATAAGCTTTCTTAAAAATATTTCCCTCTAGGTTATGTTGCACTTCATTTTTCCCAGCTTCAGGAGCCACAAGGTGCAAAGCACATGTAGATCCATTCTCCATCTCCTCACACGCGGCAGAATCACGTTGAAGGTATGTAGATCCACCAGCTTGCAGCTTAATGTTGATTTTTTTATTGGTTAAGTTATCTGTGTTTGGTATAATACTTCTTTTTCCTTATAGAATTATTATCTCTAACTTTTCGAAATTTTAAATTACTTTTTCTGTTGGCTGCTTTTAAAAAATCAAGGTTCTGTCTCTTAATTTTGAAATCCCTTATAATGAAGTCTTTCCTTCCCATTACAAATGCATAAAAGACATTGTGTGCAAACCTGCATGCAAGATAAATTTTATTAGGCTTTTCCTATGTGTGCCATTCACATGGGAAATGTCCCAGTCACAGGCAAATCCCCGATTGCCCTGACCTTCCTGTACTCAGTAGTTGTGTGGGAATTCCTGTGTGTGTCTGCCCGTACACATGCTGTTCATCTGCACTTGTGCGCATCTGCCAGGAATATACTCGCATGCAGTGGTTATGCCATGTGGCTTAATCTTCCACATGGTTTTATGCAGAAAATACAGATGCACAAAGAATATCCGACCACGTATGGCTGCACACCCGGGACCTGCCCGGCTGGTGTGCAGTTTCAGGTCACATGCATATGTTCATGCAGAAATGACACTGCGGAGCCGAGGTGCATGTGCAGGAATGGACAGACAGAAATTCCACCCCTGGGTCTGCTGGGGCCCTGATGCAGCTGCGCTCGTTGCAGAGAGCTTGCAGGGGAATCACACACGTGTGGCCATGAATTATTCGGGCACACAGACACACGTGAGCTGACATGCAGCCAATAGCACAAAAATTTGAAAAATGCCATTTTGCTTTATTTGTCTTTAAGTATTTCACATAGTACAATTCTGACAACATATTACCTTAAAATTGTGGTTATATGCAGTATTTGTTCCCTCATTGTTTTTGACTCTTTTTTTTTCAACATGGGAGGCAAAGGGAATCAAAATTGCTCTAAGCTACCTGATTAATTTTTATGGAAGGAGTACAATTTATTATAAAAGGGACATAATCAGTCATTTTTAGCTCAAGTATTGTATAGCTTACTACATTTTCAAAGAAGAATTTTTAATGGGGGGCGTTTCGATACACGGTTTAGAATTCTAATCTTAAAATGAGCCCCAAAAGTCTTTCCAGGACTACTTTGGTATCATACCTTAGCAAATATTAAAGGAGAATCACAGAGTGTCAGGGATCGGAAGGGACCTCAAAAGCTCATCCAGTGCAATCCCCCGGAGCAGGAACACCCAGCTGAGGTTACACAGAAGGTGTCCAGGGGGTTTGAATGGCTGCACAGAAGGAGACTCCACAACCTCCCTGGGCAGCCTGGGCCAGGCTCTGCCACCCTCACTGGGAAGAAGTTTCT